>JAJEJO010005798.1:184714-258335 GCA_020662805.1 Glaucomys volans
TTCTTCTTTTTTTTTTTTTTTTTTTTTTAACAATGGGCAAGATTTGAATACTGAGACAAGTTTCAAATTTTTACTTATTTGTTTTGTGGTGCTGGGGATTGAACCCAGGGCTTTGTGCATGTGAGGCAAGCACTCTACCAACTGAGCTATCTCCCCAGGCCATTTTTTTCTTTTTCCCAGCCTTTTCCCTTTCTCCCTGATATTCTTATCCCTGAACTTCTCCCCCTGATCGTCTTTTCCTAAACTTCTCCTCCCTGATCTTTTCCCTGATCTTCTCCTTCCTGATCTCTCCTCCTTAATCTCATTTTCTCTGAATCACCTCTTAAACACCCCCTGTTCCCCATGATGGGAAGAATCACAGCCTTTGGGACAGGAGGCTCTGTGTTTCTCCTTTGCTAGCAAAGCAATAAACCTTCTTTTTACTTTTCCCCAAAACTGTGTCCTCATTATTGGATAGGCACTGGGGACAAAGACCAAGCTTTTGGCAACATTAAATCAGTTGAAAGTTTTTAGCAACAAGATGGATTACAATATCAGGTTGCATAAGGTTTGTTGCAGCGTGCAAAACATTAAAAATCATCACTAATTACAATACAGACAGTTAATGATAGTCATTAATCATAAAATCTTTTTATAAAAGATGCTTAACTCTGAAGCATATCACCATGTTCGCTAGTGTGGGTGTAAGGTAAATTGAACAATGGCTTCAAATATTCCTCAGAATCTGTGTCTAGTTACTTTACAGGGTAAAAAATGACTTTGCAGGTATGATTTAGTTGAGAACTTTGAGGTTGTTGCCAGATATGTCCAAAGTAATCACAGGGAGTTGTCCATAGAGAGGCAAGAGGATCAGAGAAGATCAGAGAAGAAAAATGATGAGATGTGGTTATGGAATCTGAGGCTATATTGAAGCACATTGGTGATGGAGGGAGGGGAAATGATCTAGGTGACTTCTAAAACTGGAAAACACAAGGCTTTTCCAGGATTCTTTGGAAATTACATAACCCTGCAAATAGCCTGATCTGAGTTTAAATGAAACTCACTTTTGACTTCCAAACTATGAACAAAGTAATAAATATGTGTTGTTTTAAGTTCAAAAATTTGTGATATGGCTGCATTACTGTAGTATGCTGATTTTAAGTCCTTTGGGTATAAACCAAGGAGTGGGATAACTGGGTCAAAGGTGGGTCCATTCCAAGTTTTCTGAGGAATCTCCATACTGCTTTCCAGAGTGGCTGCACCAATTTGCAAGTCCACCAGTTATGTACAAGTGTGCCTTTTTTCCACATCCACACCAACACCTGTTATTGCTTGTGTTCTTGATAATTGTGATTCTAAAAAGAGAGTAAGATGAAATCTTAGAGTGTTTTAATTTTCATTTTTCTAATTACTAGAGATGTTGAACACTTTTTCATGTATTTGTTAATTGCCTGCATATCTTCTTCTATAAAGCGTTTATCAGTTTCTTGGCCCATTTATTAATAGCAGCTCAATTCACAATAGCTAGATTGTGGAACCAACCTAGATGCCCTTCAGCAGATGAAGGGATAAAGAAACTGTATGAAAAATGGTGAAATGAGATAGACATCATTACCCTATGTACATGTATGATTAACAAGAATGGTATGAATGTACATCATGCTCAACTATAGAAGTGAAAATTTGTACCCCATATGTGTACAATGAATCAAAATGAAATCTGTAAAAATAAAAAAATAAATTAAATTAAAAAAAATAAACTGTAGTATATATACACAACAGAACATTATTCAGCCATAAAGAAGAATAAAATTATGGCATTTGCAGGTAAATGGATGGAATTGGAAAATATCTTGCTCAGTGAAATAAGCCAATCCCCAAAAAACCAAAGGCCAAATGTTTTCCCTGATAAGAAAATGATGATACATAATGGGGGTGGGGATATGAGAAGAATGGAGGAACTTTAGATTATGTAGAAGGAAATGAGAGGGGTCAGGGGGAAGCTGTATGAAAGATGGTGGAATGAGACAGACATCACTACCCTATGTACATAATTACACAAATGGTGTGAATCTACATCATGTACAACTGTAGAAATGAAAAGTTTACCCTATTTGTGTATAATGAATCAAAATGCAGTCTGTAAAAAAAATGTTTGTGATAATAAAGTAACCATGAGAAATGAACATAGGACATTTCTTGAGTACTATGATGTAGATTCTACAAATATGTCTATGATCATAAAGTTGGCTGAACATATAAATTATGATGTATCTTGGGATATTAGATGGAATATCATCATAGTATTATTACATGAAAATAATTGTCATTGCAATAAAATATTTAACTTCTGCAATTGTGATATTAATGTAGACCTTTAAGAGACCCTTACCATAATTGTAACAGCTATTGATTTTCCAAAAATTTTTATAGAAAAATAAAGTTATTTCTTTATATTATCCATGACAAATAACTGCTCTTCAATAACTTATTCATTGTTAGAGTAAAGAAGGCCTAGAAATGTGCCTACAAATTAAAATAGAATTATAACAGTGTAACTATTAACTTGGATTTAAATTGGTTACAGTGCACCTGCAATAAGGTTATTACTTTTCCTACAGATTTCAGGTATCAACAAACCAATTGGAATATTCACTTACTGTTGTACAAATAAATGATTCAGATAGTATTTTTGCAAAATGTGCAGTTTTACTAGTATTTAGTATACATCATCTTGGACCACATTCACAGTTTGCCCTGTATTTTCTCTACTTACACTTCCGCTTATGTGTGTGCATTTGTGTGATATTTCCCATGCATCTGAAAATTGAAAATAAATTATTTCCTCTCTAAACTTATACTTTAAAATTTTACCCCAACTTCACCCTCTCTCATCAGGAAGCAGCTTGGAGATGTCCTCACCCATTTTCCATAGAAAAGGAATGTAGAAATTGACAGTGGGGAAATGTAACAGTGTTCCATTTTCTACTTTGAATATAGCCCTTGTTGCTCCCACTGTGACTTATTTTCAAAAGGATATGTTCTTTTTCCCTTTCTCCCTATTCCTCTCTAATCTCAGGGGAGATGAGATTACCTTTCTTCCCCATCCTAGGCAGCGTTATCTGTCCTTGAGCACACATCTGCCACAGGAATGAAGTAATTCAGACTTCAGGGATGGCAATGGCACCAGAAGATCTCAGAAATGACTGGCTTCCAAATTAACAAGTGAATTACAACTCCAACAGAGAACACAGGGAATGTGTTCCATGTGTTCCTTTGAGTCACCTCTTTAAAAACCCCCTACTCCCCTCAGCTCGTGGGCACAATCACAGCCTCTGGGATAGGAATTGAATCCCCTGTGTATCTTCTCCTTTGCTAGCAAAGCAATCACAGGTCTTTTAAATATACTCTATGATTTTATTTACTTTCATTTTTGTTTGTTTGTTTGTTTGTTTGTTTATTCACTCACTTGATTTTTTGTGGGAACAGAAGGTTTAACAGGTAAAATATCCTCCAGGTTCTGAGTTAAACAAAACGTCGTGTTGCATTTTACAGGTTTTTGTTTTAAAAGCATTTTGTGGGTGGCTTATTTTAAAGACTGTCCTGGAACACTAAGTCATGTGTGATAGGCCATTAGAAACAGTCTATATATTGAGCATTTTAATTCAATAAATTGTCTCCTCTTGAAGCCTGAAGAAGAGAAGGAATGACTGTTATCTATGGTCAATTTTCCCATAAAACAGATTATATGGTTCTTTTAAATAAGTTCAGAGACTTTCTAGGAAGAGCAAAGACTTACTCAGAAAATATTGAGAGAAATGAAGAAAGCGAACCCAACAAATAATGCAACAGGACCTGCCTCAGAGGATGCACATGTTCAAGAATGGCAGGGTAGGGTGGAAGCTCTACTTTCAGTGACTTTCAGTTCCACCCTAAGAATATACTTAATTTATTACAAAATAACTTAATTACTGGTTATTGACTTACATACTCAGAAGTACTTTAAAAAACCTTTTTTTTCACTTCACTGAAACTTCCAGTCAATTCACTACACCAATTTCTCATTAATCAAGAGATTCATCCTGTAATTATTTACCTTCCTTTTCATGTTAGGTTCCATCAATTCTATTTTCCATTTGATCTGTTTGGACACCTCTGTCATTAGTTGCCTGAACAATCCAAACGTCACATATGGATTTACATCACCTTCATTGTTCCTGCACACAGAGAGATGAGCACTTATTAGGAGAATCACACAACCAGGCAGATTGGCATTTTAATAAATTTACTATCCCCAAAATCATTGATGTCCTCCAATTCTGTCATCTTTCTTGCACATGTCCCTTGAAATATTAATCAGATAGGAAATCCCTCAGTCATTTATGGCTGACAACAAAAGTGAACCTGTGTCTACACTCACTGATTCCTTCTTTCTTCCTGTGTCCATGCAGGAGACATGCCTCCCCTTTCCAAGGCCAGTGCTTCTATATTTACTCACAGTTCATTTCTCTCATGTTATGAGGACTCTTGTTCTTTTATGACTATTTCCTCTCCATTTTGTATTATCAATTCTTCCCCATCTGGTTCATCACTCGTTAAAAAAAAAAAAAGAAGAGAAAAGGGAAGGGAAGGGAAGGGAAGGGAAGGGTAGGAGTGGGGGGGGGGAGGCTGGTGACTTGATCAATGAGGAAGGAAGAAAGTGAACAAGAAAACAAAGAATCTACCAATTGTAAATCAATAAAATTGAATTTTGCTTAGAGAATCAGATCAAATCCAGTCAAGCCAACTGATCAAAGCTTTCTTAATGGCTCTCACTGCGCCTTAACTGCAATCTGAATACTTTATCTTGATCTACCAGCACAGACCATTCTTGGACCACTTACATTGCCACCCTCAGCTATTCCATTCTGCTCTTTGCTAGCTACACATTTGCCAGGTGAGTCTTTATATTCTTTGAACATCAAAGCATTTCAACTAATGGATATTCCTGAGAGCTGTGAGCATCATGGCCATTCCTGGGGAGGCTGGAGAGCCAGGCATTGCTGCTTTAAAGTCCCCCCTTCACACTGCCTTATTACCTGCTGTGGCAGGCAGGACTCCTCTGCTGCAGGAGTCACCAACAGTAGCTCTCCCACCCAAATATCACCCTTGGCCATAGTTTGGCACATATCCCTCAGATGACACCTGCAAACTAATTTAGGTCTACTGAGAAATGTTACTTATTTATCAATCAATGTCATAACCTAAAAGCCACTGTGCTTTAGTGACACAAAGCTGATGTTTGGTTTTAGAAACCAGGACTATTTATAATCTAACTCCAACTGAACTAGTCATAAACAGAACCTAGGATTTAAAGAGTACAATTAGGACTCTGCTTTGGTACAAAAGGTGCAGAAGAAGGGGATGCCAAGTCAGCGTTAAAGGAGGGGAGACAGCTGCACATTAGCACAAATGATACAGAAGCAGAAGCAACAAGGAGCTCAGATCTTCTAGGCAGACTGCTTTCAGTAGTTCTATGAGCCAGAGGGATGGGCTTATTTCCTGCAGATAACAGTACAACCAAAAGACAAAGTGAGGAAAAGATATTTGGGGTTTTTCTCAATAGGGCATCAGACAACAGCCCTTCCAAGTATCCTCAATCTTTGCTGGACACAATTTCCTAAATGAGTGAACAGTTTGGAAAGTGTTCAGCAATCAAAAGCAAATGGCCAAGAACACACAATAGAAGAGTAATGTTTATCAGGAAAATCCAAAGAAAAGGGACAGTATTAAATATGAGCCTCCTCTTGCTAATTGCATTTTGGTTAAACACATTGGGAACTAACAGGGATGGATGTTAGATTTTGGGATGGAAAGCTTTGTTCTTGACTGTGGGCTGTATGATTAGTGAGGACCAACCAGTCCCCTACTGGTATCAGTCATTGGCATCCAACAACAGTAAGCCAAGGCTAACACTTGGCACAAGCCCTACTCTACCCATCAGCTTTGAAAAATGGAGAACACCAGTTCATTCCTTGATTTGGCTTTACACCAGTTGGTGTACAAGCCCTTTTGTTGACCAATATTGATTTCCTTAAGCACTTAGCTATAAAAAATTTCTGCAGAGATTTTCAGGAAGCCAATCTCTCTGGGAGGAAACCACCTATAGGAATATTATTTTTGGGCAAATTAACTTTAACTTTCTAAGGGACCACCTCATCCCTGAGGGCATACAAAACTTAAAGGGCTTATAAGAAAGATAACCTGATATGTGGGAAAAGATATGTTGCAAAGCAGTCAAAATATTTTGTGGGAGTACTGACTTCCTGGGAAATGGCAGGGAGGGGAGGCAATGAGTGATGAAAAATGATAGCGCAGCAGCGTGTTAGTGGAAATGACCCCCTGAAAGCCCTAGAAGGCAGCATTAATGGTATCAACCTGCTATGTGAACAGGCCAGTGAATGTGGAAGTCACAGAAGAAATCTAAACAGATTTCCAGGCTGTTAAAATAGAGAGGTGGAGGATTGGTGACCTAGAATACCTAGTTGATTATAAAGAGAATCCGTTTAAGGCAGAGTTATCAAAATAACAGCATCAAGTCAGCCTTCTAGAATCTGAGACTTCCTTGCCCAATAGGCTGAGGAGGTTTCCTGAGCTCCACTACTGCACGGGAACACACCAAACTACACTGAAATACCAATCTCCAAGTGGAAAATGCTTAACAGAGGAGGGATTTCTGTAATGATGGCTGTTGTTACTGTTCTCATCTGACCTAGCAGGATTCTGGAGGTGATACTGTCTCAGGGTCAGTTGATTGAGTGGTTCAATGATTTTCAGAAAAACTCTGGGCTCTTCTATCTTCTTATGCTTTTGTCAGTATGTAGATTTTTATCTTTATGTTCTTACCCTCCCGTCACATAGAGCCTGTTATGTTTCTAGGCCTCTTATTAAACTCATGAATAAAACACCCCCAAACCAGAAGGAGTAAAGAAGGTATATCCCTTCTGTGTGACCTTTTCTAAAAATAATGAAATCTTTCAAGATCTAACACTTTGCTTCAAAAATCATTGGTCAGATGTAATTCATATATTTGTTCGTAAAGCAAAAATTAACAGGAAGAGGAAATCACTATGATTTAATGTGCATTTTGTTATGCAAGGGGTCTTTGCTGGATATCAAACACTTTAAAATAACTGAGGTTCTAAAAAAACGATAGAGAAGTAGAGAGGTGAGGCAGAGGAGAGCAGGGAATGAGTGCTGGGTCTGCAATCAAATGTCTGACATAAAGTGTTTCATAGTAAATCAGCAGCATATTCTGCATTCTTTAAAATATTTATTTTACATTTTGTTTTAATATTCTGACTTTACAATACGGTGAATTTTTTGTTCCTTTGTTTAACAGTAAGCATCTTGTCAGTGAGTGAGGCTATATTATCTTTTTTTTTTTTTTTTTTTTTCCGAGGCGGGAGGATACCAGGGATTGAACTCAGGGGTACTTGACCACTGAGCCACATCCTTAGCCCTATTTTGTATTTTATTTAGAGATGGTTTTACTGAATTGCTTAGAGCCTCACTTTTGCTGAGGCTGGCTTTGAACTCACAATCCTCTTGCCTCAGCCTCCCAAGCCACTGGGATTACAGGTGTGCTACCTCCCTGGGTGAGGCTATATTTCTACTTTGAAATCACCATGATACATAACACAGTATTATGCACAGAATTGTCCTCAATAAGTTATTATTAATAAATAGTAATTTTAAATAACAGTTAATATTTCTCTTAAAATAGAGCATTGTGGCACATACCCACAATCCTAGAGAATGGGGAGATTGAGGCAGGAGGATGACAAGTTCATGGCCAGACTAAGCAATATAGCAAGACCCTGTCTCAAAAAATAAAAATAAAACAGGCTGGAGGTATAGCTAAGTGGTGAAGCACCCTGGGTTCAATCCTAGTACCTCTAAAAAAGAAAAACAAAACAAAACAAAAAATAATATGTAGCTATTCTTCATTTTATGCAAGGTAAATTTCTTCATAGTTGCAAACAAATTAATGCTTGTAAATCAAATTTTTGTTTCACTCTTTTTATTATAAATAATAGTTTGTTCTGCTTAATATTCAATAAGGAGTATCTAATATTTCATTTCCTGAAGCACCTCTGCCAAGCAATTAATGATTTAAATATACACATGGCTACATGAAAATAACTCAGTAATTAAAAGAACTTTAAATCTCTTCATAAAACAAAGAAAAATTGAATCATGAAATATTGCACTGAAATTAGTGCTTATTAAAAAAGAGATTTTAAGTTTCTTTTTATTCAAGTTGGCATAATACCAGAATAACGTTTCCAAATGCTCATTTAAATTGATTTTGATGTGATGATTTATAAATTAAAACCAAGGATACAGAATTATCACACATCAGACAATGCTTAAAATCCACAAATAGGGAAACATACGAATTTCTGTTCATCTTCTTCGATGCTACTTATCTTCAGTGTTCCTCAAGTAGGAGACTCAAACAGTTTCAGGACTGAAACAGACTTTAGTAATAATCATTTGGTTGAGTCATATATATCATCACATCTTGAAAGTCACTACGTATGTTAGATACTATTTAATAACAACAGAAATCTGCCACAGTCAAAAAATATGTATAATCATATGGCATGCTGTAGAAATTTTAAATCAAAATATTTAATGATTTTCTAAATCCAATATTAGGTACTTGCAGGTTATAGTATTTCAAAAACAGCATGTCACAGTTAGTTTGTTTTAAATATTAATGAACAAGTTTCTTAAAGAATATCTCCGAGGTAGATGTTCTTTACTTAGAATTCTTGTACTTAGAATTCAGGATGGAAAAGTTAAAAAGAGAAATGTAAATATTATGAAAACCATGTGTAGGAGTAAAAGTTTTAGAAAATAACATGCATCTTTCCAAAAGCCTTGGAGTGGAATTATGTTGTGACAGTTTTTGTTTCATTTACTGAAATCCCTTGCTGTCTTTTTCCTCTTTGCAAAAATAATTTTAAAAGATCACATAAACTGGCCATTGGCCAGTCAAGCTGTTCTATTTAAGGAGATATTTTATGAAGTTGCCAACAAAAATTTAGTTCCTTAAATTTTTTATTTGTGGTCAGTAGTTAAATAAAATACATATTTCTTCCAAAGTCAGATTTTATTACCCAAAGCTGACAAAATTTCTGTCCAAACAGATGCTGTGATTTTAGATTCCAGCCAAATGAGCAGATCATTTGTCCTGCACTTCACCCCTGTGAGGGGGTGTGTGGGGATTGGTAGTGCTAGCAGGAGCTCATGGAAGGACATGTTACATTTGAAAAAAATTTACTACTCTACCCATCTTCATATCCCATGGAAGAAAATCACCTTACTATTCTCAAAAGGAATAGGACGAGTGCAAAGGGTGTTAACACTGTTTCCAAGAAACAGTCCCCAATTTCTCATTAGAATTCCCAGGGGATACATGAAGGGCACCTAGGAACTTGTCTCAGGTATTCTGATTATCTTGTCCATATTGAAATCTGGGTTTTAAAATAATTCCTTATTTAGAGCAGCTTAGTTTTGTTGAAAAATTGAGGGGAAGATACAGAAGTTCCCAAAATATTCTCCACATGGATAGCCTCATCCATTATCAACATCCTCCACTGGAGTGGAACATATGTTAGACTGTACAAATGTGCTCCAACACATCATCATAACCCAAAGTCCATAGTTTCCACTAGGGCTCACGCTTGGTGCTGACATTCTAGTATTTGGACAAATGTGCAATGGCATGCATCCACCATTATAGTAGCCTACAGATTAAGTTCATTGCCTAACAATTCTCTGTCCTCTGCCTGTTCATCCCTCCCAACCCCTAAATTCTGGCAACCACTGAACTACCATCTTCACAGTATTGCCTCTTTCCAAATACTTTATAGTTGCCTCTTTCCAAATACAGTATATAGTTTATACTTTATAGTTGCCTCTTTCCAAATACAATATATAGTTTCTTCAGATTGACTTTTTTCACTTAACAATATACACTTAACTTTCCTCCATGTCCTTTCATCATGTGATAGCTCACACAATTTTTAGCACAAATTATAGTCCATTGCTTGGTTATACCACAGTTCATTCATTCACCTACTGACGGATATCTTGGCTGCTTCCAAATTTTGACAATTAAAAATAAAGCTGCTGTAAGCATCAATGTACAGGTTTTTGTGTGGATATGAGTTTTCAACTCCTTTGAGTAAATACCAGTACTATGATTGCCAGATCAGACAGTAATGATATGATCAGTTTTGTGAAAAATGTTGCCAACGTGTCCTCTAAAATGGCTGCACCATTTTACTTCCATGAGCAATGAATTTCTGTTGCTCAACAGCATTTCTGTTACTCCACATCCTCACCAGCATTGTGTTTTAGATTTTGGCCATTCTGAAATGGTATGTAGTGGATATCTGGTTTTTGTATTAATTTGCATTTTCTTGATGACACACATGATATAGAGCACCCATATGCTTAATTGCCATCTGAGTATTTTCTTGAGGGAGATGTCTGTTTAAAACTTCGATCCACATTCAATTTGTTTTTTGTATTTTGTTGAGTTTGAGTTCTTTGTATATTTTGGATAACAATCCCTTATCAGATATGCCTTTCATAAAATGTTCTCCCAATTTGCATATTATCTTCTCATTCTCTTAACAATGTCTTTTGCAAAGCAAAACATTTTAATTTTAATGGCATCCAGCTTGTCAATTCTTTCTTTTATTGATCATGTTGTATCAAAAACATGTCAGCCATACTTTTTTAAAGCTGCCCTAATATTTATAATTTGTAGTGAAAATTGGGAGGGGCACCTGGTTTTAGAGTTTTTTTTAGTTTTATCAACGAGGGATTATATGTCTGACATTCTGCCCTTATTCCTATAATCTCTATTTACCAAGCCTAGCTACAATGCCCTATGGAATCTTACTTTACTAAGGTCATGTGACCAGCTCCTATGTCACACATTTTTCACCTTAGTTGTGCAGAATGTACAAGAGAGCAGAATACAGAGCAATGACTTCAGCATGATGAAAGAAAAATATTACATTGGAATTCAAGAACAATAATTTCTTTATCATCTCCTACCCTTTCATTCAGCTAATTGACTAATGTTTTCTTGAGTTCTGAAATGTCATTTGAATTCTTTACCATTTTGATAACTTCATGCTGTCCGCCTAAAGAGTCTTCATCACTACTGACCTTTGAAGATGGCATGTTTTCATGGGTAGAGAGTGGCCAACAATTTCAGACATGTGTGCTTCCAATTCTAGCTCTAGGATGCTAGTGTTGTTAACTTGGGAATATCACTGTGCACCAGTTTCTTAATTTGTAAAATATTGCTACCTATACTTTTTAGGGTTAGTTAATATACATCACCATGTAGAACTGTCTACCAACCACTTGGTACTTAATAAACCTTACCATTTTCTGTGGACCTCTCTTAGAAGCCTCCATCTTCTCCCAGACTATGTCAAGGCAACACATTTCAATGTTGTCAGCATTTATCATAATGATATAGCTATTCCTAATCTGAAAAAAAGAAAAGCAGAATTGGGATTGAGGATTTCATCTCCATGCCTTATATTTTTCTTTTCTTCCAAACCTGCAAACTCTTTGGGTTAAAAAGAATTTCCACCTTTCCTTCATATGATGCCCTGCATTCTCTACCTTAGAGGCTAAGAACTAAGTCCTTAGTTGACATATTAAAAGGAGCTTAAGACATTGACTTGTCTGTTTTAGTGAGCTTTTTCACAATTGTGACCAAAAGAACTGACCAAAGCAATTTTAAAGGAGGAAAAGTTTATTTGGCACTTTGTTTCAGAGGTCTCAGTTCATAATGTCTGACTACGTTTCTCTGGGCCCAAAGTGAGGCAGGACATCGTGGTAGAAGAGCTTGGAGGAGGAAAGCAACTGAGGACATGGCAATGAACTGAGGACATGGCAATGAGGAAAAGAGAGAGAGAACTTTGTTTACCAGGTACAAAGTATATACCCCAAAGGCATGCCCCCAACAACCTACCTCTATCAGCCACACCCAACCTGCCTACAGTTACAACCCAGCTAATCCATTCAGGAGGATTTAATGCACTGAGTACCTTAAGGCTCCCAAACCCAATAAGTTTACCTCTAAATTTTGTTGCATCATCTCACAGAGGAGATCTGTGATCTGGGGAACATCTCACATCTAAACCATACAAAATATTCCCTTTCTACAGACTCTAAATGTTTCTGGATGCCAGACACTAATATTGACCGTTTATTTTCATTTACCAATCCTTTTGTCTACCAATCTTAAAGTTCCCTGGGTAAACAAGAAAAATAATCATAAGCGATAATTAATAAAGGAGTTTGAACACTGACATGCTTCATGCTAAACATGACTGTTAGTAAAAAGCAATAATAAATTTCATTATAGCCCTACAATATCTAGCAATGAGTTAGATTCATCCTGAGAAGAAAAATTTCAGCTGCTAAAATATTGCCATTTTTAGTACAGTGTGTTTACTAGGAAGTCTTTATCAAAATTTCGCTCATGTTTTATATTCAATATAATGATGATAGTCAACACCTGAGACTTTTTGAGGGCCAAATTATATATTGTGTTTAACATGCTCATCATAGTGGTTAATACATGATGAGTCTCATTAATTTGTAGCAATATGAGAAATAGTTGTAATAAATTTTTATTATAATTAACACATAATTATTTTAGGGGAAGAGTACAGTTACTTACAGGAAGGGAAAAGTGGCTTTGCTTTATATTTCTTACCTCACCTAATGAATTACCTTAGGTTGCTCTTATCTTTAGAATAGACTGTCTTCCATGGGTGATTTACATTTGGTAGTTTTCCATTGTTAATTATAAAAGAACTGTTAGAAACTTTCTGCTGCATTTCATGTTTCACAAACCTGGGGAATGTTTAATATCAGCCATTAAGCAATTTACATCACAATATTCTTTAACAACCCAATGAAATCCATGGATGTTCTCTTCAGGATAATAGATAAGAAAATATTATATAAAAATCATAGAATGCCTGTATGTAGCACATGCATATATGAAGCTTGCCTATATGTACATTAGCAGTATATACCCTACAAACTAAGAATTCCCTACCCTACATAAATCAAAATATTTTGCAAGAAGTTTCTTAAGATTTTAATTGTATTGGATCTAATTTTTGGTATCATGTGATTACACAATTTTCTCCTTGTTGCCTATCATTACTTGTAATCTTTAGGACAAATTATACTTAATTCAGAAGAAGCCTTAAGATTAAATAAGAAAAAGTCACAAAACTGTCATATTTATGGTGTGTGTGTGTGTGTGTGAGCGTGCGTGTGTGCGCGCGCGTGTGTGCGTGCAAAAATGATAACGGCGATTTCACACCAAATTTTTATTTTCCTCCAAGGTTATATTATTATTGAATTAATAATTAATATTAAGATAATTTTATGGTCTACTTCAAAGAATAATTATCATGTAGTAATCATAAATTTGTTGAAAATTATGGATAATAGACCCTCTAAAATGAAGTTTATACCATAAAATTACACTAGGACATTCTTTCAGGATATACAAATAAATAAAGGGAATAAAAGATCAAATATACAAGCAACTCTACCAATATGGGGATTGACAAGGGAGCTATTTGAAAACACAAAAAAATGGAGCTGATACAGTTAGCTCACCACAGGGGAAATAGTGTACATACATAACCCGTAGTATTTTCCAAGACTCATAAGAGATGACAATGAAAAGAAACCTGTTAGTGCAAAGAATAAAGTTGAAAATCTGAGTGCATTATCTTTGATCAGGAAATACTTTCAGAGCAAGATTATGAAGATACATACTAGAGGTTGTGAGTTGGTGGCCAATGAGGCAGCCACATTTACAGACACTTTTGTTTACTATTCAAAAGGTTTTCTAAAAATAAAAGCTTCCATATGTAAACATTTTAAGATTGGAAAATAAGTATTTAATTTTTTAAAGAACTAAGTATGTCTAAACAATCCAAGGATGAAATACAAATATAAAAGTATTAAATGTTCTAATTCATTAAGAAAAATTAAAAGCATAATCTTCAATTACCAGATCAGCAAAGATTGTAAAAGGCTTTTGAAAACTGCATTTCAGTGATATATATAAAATACTTACCACAAAACTTACTATAATAAGTCCTCCAACATTGCTATTTGCCCTCTTTACTATTGCCATTAAAATAATTATAGGATGAAGAATATATCCAGCTAGTCTAATACTTAAACTTCCCTGTAAACTCTCTGAAATAAATAGCTGTGATATAGTGAATTATGTCACACTTTATGTTAAATATGTCCATGATCAATCTGCCTGAAAATACTGCTGAGTCTGTCTTTCATTTTTTTAGATTAACATGCAATTTCATCTTGTACACATTCAAAATGTGTTATATATCCATTCTCTCACTTCACACTCTCTCTTATATAGTTAAACTTATTCACCTTCTCCTCCTCAAAGATTTGTAAAATATCTCTAAGTGCTTATTGGTCAAATCAGTGAAAACAAAGAAAACTACAAAACTCTAGAGCCTCCTCTGATCATTTCAAACAAAATTAATCACATAATTAAAACAAGATATTTAATATATATTATGTCAATTTGTTATGCAATTTCTTCAACCAAAATAAAAGTTAAAGGAAAGGCCAAACATTTTATATTTATTTTTCACTTCAAAGATTTGGCTTGAAATACTAGAAAATGTCCTGTCTAATTTTTAGTCAATAGTTTTCCAAAATTTGATAAAGTCTCTTAGAGATGTGTGAACATCAAATTTCAAGAAAAGTACTTTTCAAAAAAAAATGTTAAAATGTATATGCAAAATATTTTTAGAAATGCAGAAGATAGACTATTTTTTAAGTTTGAAAATGTTAAACATGTATGAGGGCATCAGTAAAATTGAAAAATATATATGTTTTTATAAGGCTAAGGCTGTGACTGCTCTGTAGAATTTATTCTTCTCCATATGGATTAATTACTTTTTAAACATTCCATGCTGAGTAGTAAATAAATCCAAATTCTTCCTGACTTGGCTCAAATCAAAATTTATAAAGAATGCAGAATGGATAAAAAAAAGATTGTTGTAAAATCTATTCATAGTTTTTCCATGTCTCTGTACTTAGAAGTAACTTTTTGTAGCTCTCTAGAGAGTTTAGCCTTCTCTCCATCTTTTTAGACTCAGAGCTGTAAGTAAACCTACACTTATTAATCATCTACTGTGTCCAGGAGCTAAAGGACACAAGATATGCAACTAAGACCTCACAAGGTTTTTGTCCTCCTAGAGCTCATCTGTAGCTGAGATGGGCAACAAACTGATCAGTGCATATGGGTACCTGAGATCAGAAGAGCCACAGAGAAAATGAAAACTGTATGTTGGAGTCAGAGTGGGGAGGGGCCAGGAGAGGGCATCTGTACCCAGAAAGACTACAGAAGATCCTCTTGATAGCAGCATTTGGTAGCAGACCTAAAGGAAATAAAAGAGACTTATGAATTTGGAGGAAGAGTTCCATTGTTACTACTATTTTCATTACAAGCGTCACCTCTGGGAATTGTCATTGTCACTCTCCATAAAAATCAGTGGACAAAATTTCTGACCCTCTCCCACATTTTATATTATCCATTCTGCTGCCTCCTTCTCTCAAAGTATAATTTATAACTTCAAAGAAAATTATTTAAACTACATAAAAGGAAAACAAAAGGGAAGAAGAAAAGAAGGTAGAGATGAAATAATGCATTATTGTGTAACACATGTATTCTCAAAACTAAGTGTAGAGAAATAATGGGAAAAAAATGTATTGTTTCATTTTTGTGGAGTTTGTTATGTATATGTTTGTTTTGCCAAATACCTCTGCTTTATCCTGTTTCACTCAATATATTCCAACAGTCCAGATCTTTATCAAAGTGAAGAAAAAGATGATGTTTAGCCAAGAAAACAGAGAAAAGATTGGATGGTACACAAAGCTGAATTTCCACCTGTGTTGAGTGCTATCACTCTCCATCAGTAAAACAATCAAATGTGGAAGTGAGTAAGGTTTTCATGTGTCATAATGCTGAGATATTGTAAGAAAGATGAATTGACAACATGTATCCTACCTGGGTGGATAAAAAATTCTGTACCACCTTCTTCTCAGTGAAATGTCTCTTGCTTTTCTTCAAGCAAAGTAAGTTTTGTTACTACTATAATTTATGTTTAAGACAAAAGAAACTGACTGTATTATTCCTTTTTAATGCAAACACTTGTAAATCTAGTGCTCCAGCTTTTGAGCACTTACTGATTTTAAAATGGCACTAAAACCTCCAAATGTTTGCAATCAACAAAAGTTCATAAAGAACATAAACTAAAAATATTATCCTAAAAATATGTGCTTTTCATAACTTGATGCTTTCCACTCTACTTCTTCTATAACCACATCATTCATTTTTCATGCTGGGAGAGAAGTGGGCAAGTCACAGATTTTTGTGTATCTTCATGATGCTTTAATTTGGATAGTCTCCAGTCTCCCTTCTCTTTTCAATTTATTCAATTCCCTAATAAATAATAACTCTGTACTTATTTTAGTCAGCTTCTTTTCTGCTGTGACTAAAGAATCTGACCAAAACAATTATAGTAGAGGAAAAGTTTATTTAAGGGCTCACAATTTCAGAGGTCTCAGTCATTAGAAGGCCAGTTCCATTCCTTCAGGCTTGAAGTGAGGCAGAACATCATGGAGGAAGAGAGGAGCAGAAGGAAGCAGCTCACATGGTGATCAGGAAACAGAGGGATCTCCACTCTCTAGATACAAACTATATACCCCATAGCCACCTTACCAGTGAACCACTTCCTCTAGCCACACCCCACCTACCTCCAATTGCCACTCAGTTAGTACCATCAGGATCAGGGTCAATCCTGATTGGATTAAGACTATGCCCCAATCATTTCTTCTCCAAACCTTCTTGTGTTTTCTCACATAAGCTTTTGGGGGACACCTCACATCCAAACCATAACAGTACCTAACATAAACCTGGCTCTGAGGTATAATTATGAATAGGTTCATTCCCTCATGAAGCTTATAGGTTAGCTGATAAATCCTCAAGCCAATAGATAATAATTGTATAAAGTAATTTTCACTTTGATGAGGTTAGTGTAGTGCATTGTGGGAGCACAAATGTGGATCATTTAACCATAGCTTAGGAAGGAAGTGGCAGAGACTTCACGGAAGATGGACATCCAAGGTGCAAACCTGAAGCGTATATTAAAATAGGTAAAAGTTAAGTAGGAGATCCTGCCGAAAGAGCAAGTTCAAAAGCAAAAACAGGAAAGATAGCACTGTATATTCAGGCAAATGCACACTATGGGGGAATGGGTGAGACTATGGCTGAAAGTGTGATGAAAAGTAGAGGCCAAATCCTATGTACCATTGGGAACAAGTTAAAGACTTGAGGCAACATCCTAAGAGTAGAACTGTTGAAGTTGCTTTTGGAGAAACAGAAGCAGTGAGGCTTGAGTACATTAAGTAGCTTGGAGGAGGACTAAACAAAGAACTCATGAAAACCCAGGAAAGAGATGATGAAAAACTAAAGTAAAATGATGTCTGTGGTGTTTAAAAGATAGAAATGACATGTCACAGTGACAGAATGAATGGGGAAATAAAGGAAGAAGGAAATGTAAGGATGGGTACCTACTTTCAAATTGAAGTCAGTAGGTAATGTATGGTGATTTGATGGTTTCTTCTGAGATAAGAAGCATAAATTCATCTTTGGATATGTTGAATTTGAGGAGAAGGTGAAGTGGAGTTGTGATCTTAGATGTAGAAGAGATTCAGGAGGTATAGCTAAAACATGGATTTGAGGAAGTAAATGGTGATTGAAAGAGTGAGGATGGTTTGAAACAGGGGAGTACCTTGAAAAATTTAAGTTTTATGTGTGTGTGTGTGTGTGTGTGTGTGTGTGTCTGTAGGTGGAAGAAGGAGATTTGAGACAAGTAGGGGGAAGAAAGAGAGTAGAGAAGGGAAGGGAAGGAAAGGGAAGGGAGAAGGGGAAGGGAGGAGAGAGGAGATTAAAACTCAGGGACTATGTTCTCTGAAAATGGGAGACAAGATGGTATACAGATCACAAGTAGAGGATGTGGCAGCCTTCACGGTAGGTAGATTTCTTGCATTGAAATGGGAGTGAAGGAAAAGAGATGTTTGTGGGGTGATAAGGAAAAGTTGAGGGAGTCCTGTTTGTCAGTGTTGTGGAAAGCTCTAACTGAATATTTTAAAGGAGAACTAAAAACAGGATAAAAAATGTTTGAAATATTTACTGAGGAGGGCAGGAAAAGTACTTGCTAAGAAAACAGTCAGATATTCAAAGAAAGCATTGAGAAACAGAATAAAATTAAGAAGATTGTTTAATATTTGTACAAATGTGTGTGTTTACTCAATTTTTTTCTAGTATGCAAATCATTTTGGGCAGAAGCACTGAAAGATGGACATGATGAAAAATTAAACTTTGGGAATTGAAAAATTGGAGTATTTGTAAGTGGAAACTATAGGGAATAAAATAAAAAGAAGAGTGAACTGTGGAATGAAAAGGAAACATAGGACCTGGGACTCAACAGAGCCAAAGAATATGTGAACTGGGAGGAACTAAGGCAATTGAAAATATAGGAGTTTGTGCACACAGCATTGTCTGAGCTTAAGTTATCCCTCAGTAGTGGCACAGTATGAAGTACGGCTGTGCAGTGGGGTTAAGTGCCCCTGGGTTCAATCCCTGATACCAAAAAAAGAAGAAGGAGAAAGAGGAAGAGGAGGAAGGCAGGAAAGGAACAAAGGAAGGAAGGAAGGAAGGAAGGAAGGAAGGAAGGAAGGAAGGAAGGAAGGAAGGAAGGAAGAAAAGGGAAAGAAATCATGATTTTTTTTTTTTTTTTTTTTTTTTTTTTTTAACCATGGCATTTAAGTTACTTTGACTTTAAAGAGCATTATCCCCTCCCTCTCTTTTCTTATTACGATTACTGCTCTGGAAGTAGCAACTATCTATAAGATTTCTTTTCATACTGGACACTAGTCTGTTCTAAGAGACCGGTAGCTCTTACATTAAGGCAGGCTGAGGCTTCTGGCACAGACCACTCTGAAATGGAGTTTAGTTTAGTGATTATTAGAAAAGCCTTGGGCAAAACACCTATGGCAGGAAGAAGAAGGACTAGATAGGACAGAGGAAGAACCCAAGCTCTAATGGAGTTTGGATCATAGGCTGGGTTGACTGCCATGATGGAGCACTGTAGCCCAAAGGGCCTGTTAGTGTGACCCTGGTTTGAACCACTCGATTCTTATTCAGAACAATCATTTGATGGGAGCCTCCCTAGAAGGGGGCCAGGAGGACTTTGCCTCTGAGGCACTCTGTGAATGCTCTGGGAGCTGACAGTTATCTCCCAACATACTCCCAGCAGGTCAGGCAAAGCAGATCTTTGAAGAGGATCCATCAGTGCCACAGTACTAATCTATCACCTATCACTGCATTCATGTTTAATTAAGTAGGAATCATCAAAATGAATGTTTTAATACACTTTGTACCTAGCTGCTGGCAGTTTAGTAATTGCTATGTTCTATCATAAGTGGATAGAATCATTTATTTGCAAGGTATGAATACATTATGTCAAATGTAACAAAAACAGAACATTGAATAAAAAGAAAAACAGAACATGGGAGATTGATACAGTGCTGTGGGGTGATGATAAACTGCAAATAAGAGTTAGAATTATGTTACTTTTTAATTTGTATAATTGAAATTCTTGTGTAGTAACCTTATATCTTACTTTCCTTTTACAAATGTAAGCCTCTTAATCTTTCAATTAAGATATTCCAAGTGTCTAAGCAAAAAAGCAATTATTAATAAAGCAAAAAATAAGAAGCAGAATATAACTTGAAAAACTGTCACGCTGATGATTTATTTTCTATATGCATCATTTTTCTGCTAATATGTAATTAGTTCTGATTAAAAGTAATATTGATAATATTTATATAATTTTGTTAATAAAAACATCAGACAGGGATACTTCTTTAAGTGTTTTATTATTTAAAATTTGTATAATAATTAAGTTAGAGGAGCTGATATCTAATAAAAGGCAACGAATCAAATTGCACACATAAAGTATTTAAAGTCAGCCAGGTGTGGTTGCGCATGCCTATAATCCTGGCAACACCGGAGGCTGAGGCAGAAGGAACTTGAGTGCAAAGCCAATCTCAGCAACTTAGGGAGGCCCTAAGCAACTTAGGGAGACCCTGTCTCAAAATAAAATTCAAAAAGGCCAGGGATGTGGCTCAGTGATTAAGTGCCCCTGGGTTCAATCTCTGCTACAAGAAAGAAGAGGAGGAAGAGGAAGAGGGGAAGGGGAAGGGGGAGGAGAAGGGGGAGGGGAAGGGGAGGGGAAGGGGAAGGGGGGAGAGGGAGGAAGAAGGGAAGAGAGAGAGAGAGAGAGAAAGAAAAAGAAAGAAAGAAAGAAAGAAAGAAAGAAAGAAAGAAAGAAAGAAAGAAAGAAAGAAAGTCATTATGCTATGGAAAAGACACTTTGAAATAATGATCTGAACTTTTAATACAAATTATTTATACAAACAAGTAGTCATGAACACTGATGTTGGAAAATATAAGAAGCCATATACGTGCCTTTTTTCCTAACCTGAAATCATTCCTAAGAGAGGCAAATAACCTGGGTGTAGTGCTTATGAAGTTATACTGCTATCTCTATTTGAACTTAACATTTTGCTTTCATAATTACTTCTCCCATAAGACCAATGTTTGCGGTGAATATAAGTGATACAGATGTATAAAAAGGCTGAAGCAATTTTCTTAAGGATCTCTCTACTTTTACTTTTCCCATCCCCATTATTTACCCAGTTGACTTATATTCATTTCATTTTATTATTTTTTCCTTCCTTCCTTCATCCATTTAAGTAGACACATCAATTGCATTACAAGCACTTCAGTTACATATGTCTAAGGGCATTTTACTGGCCAGCACAGATCTAGAAATATTATTATCACAAAATACTATATTGGAGAGTTCTAGAATCTATGGATACAAGAATAAAGGTTCTGCCATGAAGGAGTTCACAAACCATTAGAAGATATAATAGAGGTGTCTTCAAAGAACTCCTGAATAACAAAGTATCAGCACCCAAGTGAATCTGGGTAGGGCCATGGAATTAATAAAACCATGTCTGCCTTGGATTTAGCCAGGTGCTAATCAAAAGGCATTGCAGACATCATGACTGCCATTCATATTACTCATGGAAGAAACAAAAATCAGAATAATATCTTCTGGGACAAACTGTACAGAGTTTTAAATGGCTGTAAGGTAGAGCAGTATTGGAGGAGGTTTTCCAAACAGGTCTTATGTTTTGTTTCGTGTCATCTATAAAATGGGAACAATAATTATATCTAACTCAGGGTTTGTTTTAAAATTTAGTTATTTTTAATATGTGAAGCATTTAGAACAGTTTCTGGTGCAAGCATTTATAAATTGTACCAATTATTATCATTATTGGCATGTTTACATTTCCATTGTTTTTTTAGAAGACTGGAAGGATGATCAAGGACTTTCTACAGATTTGGAAGCAGAGGCACACTTCTGACCAGCAAACCTTCTCAGTGATACTTAGGAAAAGAATAAAACTAAAACTGTCCTCACCTTTCTCTCTCTCTCTCTCTCTCAGTTTTCAGTGCTGAAGATTTAACCCAAGGTCTGTACATGTCAGTCAAGCATTCTACCTCTGAGCCACATCCTCAACCTTCTCTTTTTGGGGAGAGTACGAATGGTGGGAAAAACAGGCAAGAAAGTCATTACTTCTAAAAATGCTGGTGGAGGGAAATCGCAAGCAATAACAGAGAAATAAAAGTTTGCTTAGTACATGGAGCCAAAATATTTCCTGATTTTTGTATGTGGGTATATGCTTTTATCTTGCAATTACTTACATTTGTTTTTAACTTGACTGGATAAGAAAAAAAATGATATCAGAAATACAAATCCAAAAGAAAGCTGTTATTCTACTGTTTCTTTTACTTTCTTTCTTGCTTTCTTTTCTTTTTCTTTTTTCTTTTTTCCTGGCACAAGAGAATCAAGGTTTAAAAACTGCCAAGAATATCTCAAGACAGACTGTTATACAAATTCTAGTCAACTTTTGCCTACTTGAAAGATTTGGGTGGTTTGGCTGAGAATCAACCAAGAATAAAACATCTTAGATGTTTATTCAGACTGAACTTTTGAACTCTTTCATGTTGTTCTTTTATTTCTACACACGAATGATAGAAACCCAATCCTGTTTTTAAAATATTAGCATTCGTTTAAAATTTTAACTGATTTCCTTCTCTTTATAGAAGCTATGAGAAAAATGTGATCATAAAAATAATCCAGTACTAGTTTTAAGTGACAGTTAAACTCTGAGCTATTTTTGTTTTCAGTGATATAACCAAGTTTTAATTTTTTTTGTGGTGTTGGGGATCTAACCCAGGGTCTCAAACATACTAGGCAAGTATTCTACCACTGAGCCATGTCCCCAACTCAGTGACAAAACGTCAATAACACACAGACTATTATTCTTTCCTAAAGAAATATATATTATAAAAAGTTCAAATTTGATAGTTCTTTTTGGTAATTAATTTCAATAAAGCAATTGTTTCTACTTATGATTTACTGAAAATACGAGGGTGTTGATTTTATTTTCAAACTAATTTTATGGGGTAAAAAAGCTTTAAATTTTCTTTTTGCCTAAATCATCAGTGACAATTTGACATATCATGATGTTAAAACCACCTTTAGCAATTGTTCCAGTCACAATCTCCCAAGCCACAGCCAAGAGTTTGCAAGTCAGAATCTCTGGGGAACAGAATCTGGAACTGAGCTGTTTTTCTTTTTAAGTATCACAAGTAAAACTCATGAGCATTCTCTCAGAGGAGTAATTTTCAACCCAGCAGACCTGTTTCATATCCGTATTGTAAAGGGAGTAATAAAAAATATTTTTTAAAAGCTTGAAATTAAAAATAAAAATCTTTATATATGCTCCAATCATAATTTAATACATATTCATTACATAGTATACATTCAGAAGTATTTCAGAATACTACATGAGATTACATATTACATTAGTCAAATGTTTGTACTTAAAATGAACATGTTTGGTTTTGAGAAAAACCATATTGAAGGGGAGAAAGTTGACTTTTTCTTTAATTCTTCTCACTTGAAATGGGTATAAGTAAGTAAAAGCAGTTGTGAACTTATAACCTTAAACGACAGACTGATATAAGTTTATAATTAAAGTAATTCAACCACCAAGAGCAGCATAGTCTGCATTGATGAAATTTTCTAAAATAACAAAACTTAGTAAAATTTTGAATAACCAAAATAAACTAATTTCTGAAAAGCTGAAACTGTTAAGAATACTTTATGTTTACATCTAAAGTGGAATCTTACAACAGTATTCTCCTCCGATTATTTTTAACAGATTTTGCCTACTTGAATGAGGGCATATTGTCATTGGAAAGTCCTGTAGAAAATAAGACAGTTATTTTGTGTTGATATCAGGAGCATCCCTGTTGCCAAATCATTGAATGCCAATGCTATCCCTCACATCATTTGTGCTAATTGAGAACTGGCAATACCCTCTTTAATAACTGTAGTGTCTTAACAGTTTATGGATTATCATGCAAATTTTCTCTTGCAACCAGAACTGAAATCAGTGCTTCCTCTGGGATCATTAAGAAGCCTCTGCTAATTTGGGAAATGTCATACCAGATGACCTCCAGGTTGTAAACTACTCTGACTTGAAGTAGTTAGTACAGTGGGTGCGATAGGAACCCTATACATCATCCCCTTGGCACCAACCATCCCCACACATATCAAAGATGTCCTCCCTGCCTGAGAGCTTCCTCTTGACCCCTCTACTGCACAGGCTGGAAATAACTGAGGTTAAACCCTTAGTGATTTTCATCTGCTCATTGATAGTAGTGAACTCAAGGATTAAGATGCTAACTTTCTTGAAGACTTTATCACAACTGGAATACCTGCCAGAAGTTTCCCTTAAGATCGAAACTCAGTTGCCTTTAGTGGTAACCTAGGTATTTAGAGCCATTTTAGTTAATTTTATTTTCTTCCCTATCTTGTCTCCCACTCTTTTCCAAATCACTTTCTTAGCATATGCATTTAAAGAACTCAGCTGAAGACAGTTGGTTAAGGATGGGATTATAAAATAAGATCCCTTGCCATCCAGATGTCAACAAAACCCCCACTGTTGCTAGTAACTGGGATGACAATAATCCATAGAATCTCATACAGTATAATTACTCTCATGGATTAGGATGGAAGACAGGTGGGAAGTTAGCAGTGGCTTATGTAATAACTCCAGCACTGGAAGGAAGGAGCCTGGTGCTAATTGCATAGTTTGCACTTGTTGTTTGCTAATTCTGACATCACAGAATCTCAAAGGAGGAAAGTAACACAGATTAGCAAACCAAAGCACTCAGAGTACAATGGAGAAACACAGGAAGTGACTGGTACCATTTTATCTTTTGTAGCAGGAGTCCAGAATGCTTTGACAATGGAGGTCTTAATTGTAAGAGTTGTCAGTGGTGCAGGCCACAAAGGAAGCTTAATCTGCAGCACTAGCAGGGGTCCTGTGTAAAGTGAGAGGCCTGAAGAGGAATGAATGACTCCAAGGCCAGGATGGTAAGTAAATATGGCCCATCCTTAGAACCCAGAGGTGTCCCTGAACACTCTAACAAGCCTGGGAAAATACCATTCTCCTTGCTAGACAGCCTCCCACTACTTGGAGATGATATAAAGTTCTCATCTGAAGTTAATACCTTGCAAAATGATCCTTGGCGTCCTTTGATGTGTTTCTATCTCTGTTCATTGCTTCTAGATCAATAAGTACAGGCAAATCTCACCACAACTCAAGTGGAAAAGTACAACTCCTGCCATGGGAAGAATATTGCACACCAAAGATTCTGGCTCGTATGACTTGGCAGGAATCTCTACAACATGCTAGGAAATAAATCTGAAGGGTATACGACTAGGGAAAGTGAAATTTCCTGAAAGGAAATTATTGGACGTAGGGGTAAGAATTTAATAATGCATTAAGAAGATTAGAGAGAGACCTAATGTGTTTCAAGAATTGTTCTCTGAAGTTTAGAAGCACCCGGAAAAATTTGGCAGAGACATCATAATTGTTTACAGCAGAGTATTGAGAAAGCAGGCATAAAGTTTAGAAAAGCATGCATGTTAAAGTAGATTTAGTATATAATATTGGGTAAACTACCAGCTTACAAAGTACTATGAATGATCTCTTCCCTGAAGAGAATGATTCAGTTAGTGGAGTGACATGATCATCATATAGAAAGTCGGTAGCAGCAGTCGTCTGTACCTCTTCATTTTAAAAAGTGTTCTATTTGGAAAATAAAATCACAAATTAATATATTTATTGAGGCAAACTTGATGTAAATTAATGAATATGTGGCTTTAATTTAAGAATAAAATATTAAAACATCATCAATGTTCTTAAAACAAATTTTTAACTATATCAATGAATAGTTTTTAATTCCAAATAATAAAATGGCATTAGGATGAACATTCAGATTCATTAAACTAAATATTTTGAATGATGTCAGTCCATTTCCTAAACATATATGATACTATGGGGGGGGGGGGATTTCCTTCTTCCCATGTGAAATTCCTTGGAGGAATACAACAAAAGACAAATTAATAAGAGAAAAGCATATGATTCTATCTAATATGTTTTATGTGTCACAGGAAACTTCATCAGGAAATGAAGACTCAAGAAAGCTTTATTTATTTTTCATTGTTTTATTTGTTTTTTATTTTTATTTTTTGGTACTGGGGTGCTCAACCACTGAGCCACATCCGCAACCCTTTTTGGTATTTTATTTAGAGACAGGATCTCATTGAGTTGCTTAGGGCCTGGCTAATTTGCTGAGGCTGACTTTGAACTCGCGATCCTTCTGCCTCAGCCTCCCAAGCTGCTGGGATTACAGGCATGCTGCCACCATGCGGGGCAAGTCTCTTTGTTTTATTATAGTACGTTTGATGAAGGATGGAGATTGTGGAGAATTGTGTGTGTGACAGAGAGTATGATCTAATGTAACAGACTGAAGAAAACTGACAAGGGTGGTTTGTTCATATTCTTCTTGGCATTTAGGTATCTGCTGAGACAAGGATGTCCCTTTCCCCAGGTACTGGAAGGGACCTCTCACATGAGGCACTAACCTGCTTCAAGGGAAATGAAACAATCCTTCCTAGGATGAGGCAGAAAGAGATCATTTTGCTTCAGCCATTCTTTTGAATTCCATTAAAATATTCAATATGCCATATTGCTATATGTAGGGGTAGTATGTCCAACACCTGAGAAGTATATTTTCAGAAAAATTAAAGCAGTCTGAAAAGGGAGAAAATGTGAATCATAACTAGAACAGATTAGAATTTTTTAAAAAACTTATTACCTCAAGACAAGTTATTTTTTTCAAAATATATTTCACAAATGTGCATATACTGACAAAATGCTATATGGTCAACATGTATCTTTTAAGGTTTCTGGGTGAATTTTGGATATCAGTAATGTTTCATGTGATAATTTGTATATAATCTTTGATATTTTGTTACTTCAATAAGAATATATTTAATTGCCTCTTCATTTGATGTGTCCTTATTCAAATATACCTGTTATATTTATTTAATGTTTACTCTGTGTCAGGCTGTTTGCTAAATTTTGCATTGATTTCTTTGTTTATCATATTACTAATCTAATTATGTAGGCATTATAAACACATTCAAGAATTTGGAAACAGAAAACAAGGCTAAGAAGGTTGAAATAATTTGCCCATGATTATGTAGCTGGCTAGAACTAAGCTGCGAGTTGAATTTAATAATTTGATTCCAATGTCAACACATCTAACTATTTACATATTTATAAAAGGACATTATTTGATGATGATAAAATGCCTCTTTGCTTCTCCCTCTCTCTCTCTCTCTCTCCTCTTGATATATATATATATATATATATATATATATATATATACACACACACACACACACATATATATATAAAATGAATATACAAATATAAATTATCTATGGTCCAAATCACTAGAGTATAAAACTTATTAAAAGAATAATTTCATATGGCTCATATGCTAGATTTTAACTTGAGTTTCAAATCAGATACATTTAACTTCTTGATTGTGTAAAGCAAACCACTACCAACAGGGGCCAAGAAGACCACTGGTCCCTCCACTCTTGACTTGCCTATGTACTACTAATCAAAATAACCTAGGTTCTTTGATTTCTCTGTCTTTCTAATTATCAATCCTTATTAAAATATGTGCAGCTTGGGCTTTATTACTTCCCTCTTGCTTAGTTTTAAAAAATTCCTACAATTCCTTTGTTTTTATCAATCCTATTAGAGCCAAGTTTGGAAAAATACCAGCACATTTCCACCCCTCTGCTGGATAACAAATGTGTCTTCTGAAAAGAAGGCATACTTAGTTTTTCTCAAAGGCTTGGTATCTAGCCTCCCTCCAGTTCCCACTGTGTCCCACAACTCTCTCTGCCATAGTACTGGTCTCTCCCTGCCTTGGCTCTGGTTTTGCACACGTGTTTGTCTGATGGGGTTTGCTCGCCTCTTCTCTAAATGTGTTCAGATGGAGCCTTACCTTTGATCCTTGATTAAAACCTTGATTTAACCACTCCTAGTAGAGATTCAACATTTCCTGTTAAATTGTACGGTTTTCCTCACAAATTATGCTTACAGAAACATTATATTTTGATGATTTCTTCAGTCACATGATTCCAGATTCAAAGAAATGGATGGAACCTAACAGCTCTACATACTTCTGATGAGGAATCTGAGGCATTCTGTACTGAGGTCTATGTTTTAATATATTGCTCTGTTGATTCTCGATACAAATATACTTTACAAAAATTTGTGTCTGGGTCAATAACGTTACCAAATAGGTAGTAACTGGTCAGCATCAATACATATACATATAAATTAGATTAGTTTATTATGTCAGAATCATTTGCAAGGCTTCTTAAATCAGTTTGGCCCTATCCCCAGAATTTTTAGTTCAGCAGATTTAGCTAAAGCCTGAGAATTTATCTTTTGAACAAGTTCTTAGTTAGTGTTGTAGCTATTCATTCCAGGACCACATTTTGAGAAAAACTGCACTAGGCTTTAAACTGATCAATATTCTAACCTATAATAAAAAAAAAATCATAATAGCTCTATCTTTAGTTTTTCTTTATTTTTAAATGTAATGTACATTGGCATAATTCAGGGAGAAATCCTATTTGCTATACATCATTTTGATTTTAAGATACTTAATTACATAAAAATATTGGCTTTTCCCCATATAAATTACTAGTTTGATAAATTTACATGCACTATTTTGATACATCTGATAATATGCTGTTTTCTCATGTTAGCTATGAAAATTTCAGTTTACTGAATATTAATAAAACATACCCTTGCTTAAGTTTTAAAAATATAAATGATGTTGACATAAAGGTCATTCATCAGAACTGTTTAGTAATAGTTTTTCATTCCTCACCACCAGGACAAACCTTCCAAGGAGGTGGAACATCCTATGTGTTAGGACCTTCTCAGAGGATTTTCTCAGTCACAGCAGAACCTAAGTGAATAGGTCTAGCAGAAGTAACTTCATGTCACATTAAGAGAATGGACCTCCCTGGAGTGTTTGTGGCTAATATATCAAATTCATACAACTCTTTGCCATTTACTTTTATTAAAAATTAATTAAACAAATTGTAAAGTCCTTGTACATCTCAGAAGAAAACCACTTATCTTCAAAAAGCAAAGTTATTAGGCAGGTGACTAATGCAGGCTTTCTATCACTATTCACAGAAAAGCTGTTTCTGGCATCTGTTATTTTTATTTATTTTTATTCTCCACATATGTTCAGATTGCTTTAGATGTGCCATTGTAAATACAGCCAGAGCTTTTACCTCAGTAGTATCTTCTAGAGCCAATAAAGTCTGCTGAGGAAACAAAATCAGTCTGGCAAAATCTAGAGTCTGCATCTATACAAATACAGAGGATTTAAGATTCATTTATCTATGTATTTTATACCTAAGCTACAGAAAACTTTAAAGAAAGTATAATAATTTATGTATGTGTGTTACATAGCTCAATTTCATTATGAAGTGTATTCAGAACTTCTGTACAGTTAAACATCTGTTGAAAGCCAGCTACCTCATATCACTAAAACAACCTGTTGAAAAGATAAAACTTGCCTCATTGCTTATCACAGTAAAGAGAACTACCTGAAGAGAATCTTAGTAGCCTCTCAGAGTAGAAGAACAAAAGGCCTGGATATTGCAATCTTCCATAAGCAAGTCTTTCAATGGGTGACTTGGTTAGGATTAAGGATCATAATCTGCTAATTTATAATCTGTGGGCCCAGCAAGGTGAGGATAATCAGGAAAGGAGTCAAAACAAAAGTGTAAATTGTTGTATAGTACTTTTCTATTGAATATTAACAGGTCTTTCAGGAAATTTCAGGAACAATCAATAAAGTAATGTGCCAATTTTCTTCCTGAGCAAGTGTTTTCTGGAATTATAAAGTTGAATTGATGAGGATAGTGGGATACTTAAGGCACATTAATATAGAAGGTAAATTGTGCAATTGATTTTTAGTCTTAAATCACTGCAAAATTAAGAATGATGCTTACCCTTGTAAAATATTGTCTCTGAAGGTACTTCAGCTATGTCTTCATTAGACCATTATAGTGCTCTGAAAGCCTGTCTGCTTCTAGTCCAGTATGTAATATCAATAATGAATATCATGATTATGGGCCCATTTCTGTAATTGTTTATTTTTCCTTTTTTCTTTCATTTTTTTTGAGGTGGGTAGTTTGGTTAAATGGTATTAGTGTGAAATTCCAAGGCCATGGATGAGTCATTCTGTAATCCAATATTAGTGGTGCTGCTTAGGCCCTTCGGGTGAAAAAGGCAAATCTATATAGAAAAAAACATACCTATTCTTATTAGGAAAGAGCACTGGCCCTTCCAAATCAGAAAGTGACCAATGTAATTGGTGTAACCCTATGGGACCAAGTAGGCCTTAAGGAATGGTGCTCTATTCAGGATTCCATATTAGTTTCTATTGCTGGATAATAGGACACTCAGAGGCATTAGTAGCTAGATCAGCTTTATTTTTTTACTTTTTTTTTATTTACTTATTGATTCATTGAACACAAATGGAGTACAGCTATTGTTTCACTGGTTGTACACAAAGTAGAGTCACACCATCTGTGCGTTCATGCATGTACACAGGGCAATGGTATCTGTCACACATTCTGTTATTAATTTTACCCCCCACTCACCCCCACCCCTCCCTTCCCTCTATGCTAGCTATCTTTCCTCCATTCTTGCCATCTTTCCCCCCCACATTATGCATCATCATTCATTTATCAGAGAGACCATTCGGCTTTTGGATTTTTGGGATTGGCTGATCTCACTTAGCATAACAGTTTCCAACATCATCCATTTACCTACAAATGTCATAATTTTATTCTTCTTTATGGCTGAGTAATATTCCATCGTGTATATATACCACAGTTTCTTTATCCATTCATCTACTGAAGGGCATCTAGGTTGATTCCATAATCTAGCTATTCTGAATTGAGCAGCTATGAACATTGATGTGGCTGCATCACTGAGGCAATCTGATTTTAAGTCCTTTGGGTATAAGCCAAGGAGTGGGATAGCAGGGTCAAATGGTGGATCCATTCCAAGTTTTCTAAGGAATCTCCACACTGCTTTCCAGAGTGGCTGCACCAACTTGCACTCCCACCAGCAATGTATGAGTGTACCCTTTTCCCCACATCCTCGCCAACACCTGTTGTTGCCTGTGTTCTTGGTGAAAGACATTCTAATTGGGGTAAGATGAAATCTTAAGGTGGTTTTGATTTGCATTTCTCTTATAACGAGTGATGTTGAACATTTTTTCATAAATCTGTTGATTGTTTGTAGATCTTCCTCTGTAAAGTGTCTGCTCATTTCCTTGGCCCATTTATTGATTGGGTTATTGGTGTTCGTGGTGTAAAGATTTTTGAGTACTTGGTAGATTCTGGAGATTAGTGCTCTGTCCGAAGTGTGTGTGGCAAAGATTTTCTCCCACTCTGAAGGCTCTCTCTTCACATTGCTGATAAAGAAACTATAGGACTCAATGACACAATCGCTAATCTGGACTTAACGGACATATATAGAATATTCCATCCATCAAAAAGCGAATACACTTTCTTCTCAGCAGCGCATGGGTCCTTCTCTAAAATAGACCATATGTTATGCCACAAAGCTACTCTTAACAAATACAAAAACATACAGATACTACCTTGTATACTATCAGATCATAATGGAATGAAACTAGATATCAACTAGAAAGTTAGAAACAGAAACTACTCCAAGACCTGGAGATTAAATAATATGCTATTGAATGATACATGGATAACAGAAGACATTAGGGGGGAAATTAAAAGATTCTTAGAGGTCAACGAGAATAAAGATACAACATATCGAAATCTCTGGGACACCATGAAAGCAGTGCTAAGAGGAAAGTTCATTGCAGAGAGTGCATTTAATAAAAGAATGAAAAGTCAACAAATCAATGACCTCACATTACAGCTCAAAGCCCTAGAAAAAGAGGAACAGATCATCACCAAAAGTAGTAGAAGACAGGAAATAATCAAAATCAGAGCTGAAATCAACGAAATTGAAACAAAAGAAACAATTCAAACAATTGACGAAACAAAAAGTTGGTTCTTTGAAAAAATAAACAAAATTGATAAACCCTTAGCCACGCTAACAAAGAGAAGGAGAGAAAAACTCCAAATTACTAAAATTCGCGATGGAAATGGAAATATTACAACAGACACAATTGAAATAGATCAGCTTTAGATTCAATGGGAGCTGTAGCAGTGGAAGTCAGTGCTGTTAAGCCCTTTTGCAGCATCAATCTTAGTCAATGTCATTGGTCTGTTCATTTACCCATATGTCTGTCCTTTAGCAACCAATAATAAAGGCTGCCTAACATCAACTGCCCAAGCCACTTTATATCCTCTTCCACAGTGGATATATTCTGGGAGATGTTAATGTGTGATGTGTAAATCTTCACACCCTGTGCCAGCAACTAAATATTCACTCACCTGCCTCCCCAGAATTCCAGGTCTCCAACCTTCCAATTATTTTTCTTCCAGGCTCCTCACAAAAACAGTCAGGTCACAGAAATCTCTATATTCTTGCCTCAGGTAGTTTCTCCTTCCAGTGGAATAAGTTGCAACTTATATATAAACCACCTTTCTTGTGTCCCTAGCAGAGGGCTGCTTATATGGCAGCCTTGACCTGCTTCAGTGCCCTTTTCTATTCCAACCCTCTACTAAGGATGGAAGCTGTTTTATTCAAATTTCTAAGTATAGTATGTGCCATTTTCATAACCCAAAGAAAATTGTCAGGTGCCATAATTCTTTTCTGGTAGTTGGTGATGCAAAGCAGTCCTCAAATTTTTGGCATTGCAAATACTTGGAGGTTAACCATGGCATTGGAAACTGAGGTTTTTATTGTTGTTGTTCAGTTGCTTTTGTTTGTTTGTAAGAATAGAGATGGGCAAAATATGGAGAAAGCCCATTTCTTACAGAGTTCAGGATTGAATAATTCTAGAAGTTCCTAAATTTTATTCTAATGGTGGACAGAGTTGGTGCCCCACTATCATATCTGATATGTCATGGGGTGGAGTTCTAAGAATTGTCAAGGGAACTTATCTACATTCATAAAATTAAACATGGAAGCTCCAGCTAGTTCTTATATTCCCACAGATGTAATGTGTATGTATATGAAAGAGAGTCTTTGTCAGAGAAGGAAACAAAAGACAGAAACATTTAGGGGGGAAAATAATGTGTGTTTTATGAAGACAATGGTTCTGTAGGCAGTGAAAACAAGGTAGGAAATCTTACTCAGGAAGAAAACATGATTTTTGTCATTTGTTACTCATGATTTTCTGTTGTAATCTCCTGCTTCTTTCTGTTCAGTCTTATTTTTGTCTAACACTTGCCCATGAAAATGTTTAAATATAGAAAAAAACACATGCCGTCACCTTCTACTTTCTTATATACAGTGCATATGCCATAGAAATGAGTCTTTGCAATAGGAAAGAGTCTGAGTCAATCTGTTCTGAGTGTAGCATAGATAGATTTGGTCACATACTGGTTTATTCATTTCCTATTTTTTTGGTAACAAATTTAGTGACAAAAACAACCCTGCATAAATTTAATCTTTTGCTCCAGAAGTCAGAAATCCCAAATCAGTTTCCCTGATCTAAAGCTAAAATGTCAGCTGGGCTGATTCTGTGAGTTGTTTGAGTCTAATCCATTTCCATTTCCTTACTTTGCTTGGCTGCCTGATGCCACCCTCTTATTAGAAAAGTTGAAATCATATTTAAGGCCCACCTACATAATCCATTGTAACTCCCATTTAGAGATCTTTAATATAAGCACATCTGCAAAGTCTTCTTTCCCCCCACCATGTATGCAAGAGTCATAGTTTCCAAGAATCTAGATGGAAATAATTTGGGGGTGATTATTCAGCCTATTAAAACTAGTGAGGAGTAAAGTTTTCCAGTGAACTCTTTTACTTTAGCGTCTGGTCATAATAATTGATTCATCCGTGTATATCTGTTCTAGTTAGTTTTTTCATTGCTGTAACCAAAAGATCTGCCAAGAACAACCTAAAGGAGGAAAATTATATTTGAGCTCAAAGTTTCAGAGGTTTCAGTCCACAGATGGCCTACTCCATTGATCCGGTTGGCCATGAGGCAGAACATCATGGCAGAAGAGCATGGTGGAAGGAAACAACTCAAGGTATGGCAACCAGGAAGCAGAGAGAAAGCTCACTTCACCAAGTCATATCCCCAATGACCTATTTCCTCTAACATACCCTATCTACCTGTAGTTATTACCTCATTAATCCATGTCTGTGTGTTAATGCACTGATTAATTTATACTTTCATAATTGAAACATTTCGACTCTAAAAATCATTGCATTGTCTCACATGAGTTTTGGGGGACATCATATATAACAACCATAATAGCCTCTCTTCAGATTGAAAGGAATGCCCTCTAACACACACACACACACACACACACACACACACACACGGCGTATTCTTCTTGATACACCAAAGCAAAAAGAACATGAAAAAAATCTACCTGTGCATGGCAGACTATTTTAATGGTTTCATCCTTAATTATCTTTCTAATTTATTGACTTTTCGAGTGTACTATGAAGAAAGATGATATAGTGAGTGGTTCAGTGTCATTTTCCTCAATGCCTGAAATACATTTCAGTAATTATGTATCCATATTAGAAGCTAAAGATAAAATGATCAATATACTCTTTCTACTCTTCTTAGAAATCAATTTTTCTGACTAATTTTTATTTAGAATTGCATTAAGAAATATTTCACTATACTGGTCAACATTAATATTTTTGAGTCTCCTAGAATGATGGAATGCATCATTTCATATTATACTGGTCTAATATTATTCTGTAGAATACCTTGGGAGAGATTACTGGCCTGACATCAGATCCATTTCCTTTTTAATAGGTGAACAAGTTGAGCAACTTTTCTAACATCTCTTTTAGTTGTATATAGTCACATGACACAGTCTAACCAATGAAATGTGAGCACATGTAGATCACGTCTGAGTCCTCATAGGATCCTTATGTGCCTTCCTCTTGAGCTGGCATGACATAGATGGGCAAAATGGTCCTGGAAGTCATGTGCTGGAGATGATAAAATTGGAAGGGTATGCATCTTTAAGTAATATTTTAGAGAAGAACTAACCAAAGAACAGGACTTTAGGAAAGCAAGAAGCAAACTACTATCTTGTTTAAACCATTATATACTTTGGTGTCACCGAAGCTGGCTTTGCATCAAATAGCATAGTTTGCAATTGCTTGCTTGAAAAAAAAGTCCACAAATAAGCATGTCTTCAATTTAAAAGAAATTAACCTTAATCTATTGCTAGAAATTATATATCTGCATTGGAATAAATTTAAAACAACATTTTATTTATTTTTGCAGAAGTAAACATTAACAATTTTTTAAATAAAATGACATCTACAGTAAATTAGGACAAAAAGGGAGGGGACTGTATGGTAACAGGATGAAAAAAGGTAGTACAGACCCATGACTCTGTATAAGCTGCCAGATGTTTATAATTTTTATTTAAACAAGAGAAGAGTCTCATTTCTCTCAGACTATCCACACAAAATCCTAATAGGGCTAGCCTGGGATTATTCATTTATATAAATCCACCAATGTGAACTCTGTATTCTCATGTTAATATTACCAGAGTACACCTGGCAGACCAATATTTTTCCTATGTGTTAGAAGACATGGACTATTTTAGCAGCCTGATTTTTGCCCAGTTTTTAAACCAGTGATATAAGAACCATCTGATTTACTATCAAGTGTGTTGGACATGTCAGAGAACACTCAAAAAAGGCATTTGCAGAGGGGGAAAAAAACCTGCAGGAAATACATCTCTCAGCTTACATTGCAAATTACTTTTAAAGATCTCAGTTATTTATCAATGTAGATTGATGAAAGTGTCTGGCATTGTAAGCAACACTGCCCAGAAAAGCATGCACAATGTATTATCCTATTCTTTAAAATGCTTCAATTTGGAAACTTTTGAAAAATTTGATTTACAAAAATTCTGACTCTCAAGCTCTTTCTAAGAGGGATAGAGTAACATAACAATGCTGTCAATCGCTCAAGTAGAAACAAAATGTTCTAGTTCCTAGCCCTGCCATTTATTGTTGAACAGAAGCTAAAATAAATTAAAATAAATAATCAAAAGGAAAAAAACAGCTAACACAATATATATCTAAATAAGGAAGTTAATAGAGTCTTCAACATGATTTCCTAAAGATTTTACAAAGTACTGATTTAGTCTTTTGAAAGTTGCCCTTAACAACTCCACTAGGGATATGCTAATCCCACTATCTGGCAGATGGAATGCTAATGCTTGGCAACTGGCAGGGAAGGATCCTCAACAAATTGCTTGTTACTTCATTGTGATTTTGAAACATCCTCTGGAGAATAACTGTCATTATACTCCTTAATGTTATATTATAACTCATAGACTCTGACACTGTTATTTAGCTGAAGCAGCAGGTTATTAGCCAAACTGCTGTGAATGTTTTTATCATTTGCAGAACTCCAGAAAGCAAATTGATTAAGTAAATAAACAACAGTTTGAGGACAGATCCCATTCCTCTATTAATGATTGACTTAGCTACCAACTAAAGTTTTGTGGTTCCGTGTTTTTGATCAAGTCCTTCAAATTCCTTATATGTACATAATGAGAGGTATATTTACTGAAGAGGTTGCTCCAAGACATGCCTTTTTAAACCTTCTATTGGCAAAATATCAATATCCAATGGGCTGATTATTCATGAGAAGCAGCTGTCTAAATCATCTAAGCAACCCTAATTAGTTGATATGTGTGACTACGTTGACTTCGCACAATATCAGCATATCCTGATTGCTCAATAATTATTAAAATCAATTATGAGTACTGGGGATAACAAAATGAAGAGAGCATGATTGGGACAGCTGATGATTTGAGTGAATTTTTTAGAAAAATCCCAATTAATCAAAATCTCCATATAGAAAATAAGGAAAGGACAAGAAAGAACCCAGGTCATTGGAGACACCAGTTTTCACTAACTGAGACAGCTGTTTGTTGAATTTTCAGGAATTTGGTTAGCCAGTTGATAAATATAGCTATTATTTAAAATACAGATTAAATAAGCTTACCAATTATATATACTCAAAAGTCCTAGTTCTTACTTATTTCACATTTACATAAATAACTTTATATTTGATGATTATTTATAATTTTTCATTTAGTTATGTTTACTGTATCTGTAAGGATGAAAGGCTATATCATGGTATTCAATTACATATTCTTCACAATACTGATGGCAATTTTGACTCACTCATTTGAAATTGGCTATAATGGGTAGGTTCACATCATGGAAATCAGCATAAAGTGCAGGTTCTTGAAGATATTTATCATTTTATTGCAAATCTATAGGTCTATTCCAGGACTCTATAAGCAATATTTAATATAACTCTGAGTTGGCATATACACAAGAACTTTTCAGTATGACAAATGCTATTACAATTAACAGTTCTATCATTGAATTTACTTCATAAATTATTATGCAGGGCATTCAGTTAAGTGTGTGTTTATCTGAATGAAAACCCCAGAACTTTTCAACTACCTAAGGTTTTTAATCTAATAAATATTATAAAATAAAAGCAAGTCCAATAAAATATAAAAACATGTTCTTGGAAGACAGATAAAACCAACTGAATTTCATGAATAGTAATAACATCTAGTTATTTTGTAAAGACATAAAAAATGTTCATGTTAATTGAAATGTAGCAGGGTAATTTGAATAACTAAAATTGATAATACAAAAGTATTATTTGGAACAATACTTCTCTGATAAAATTCTTCAAATTTTACTACTAAGCTATCAATTTATTTTTTCACCAAACTTGATTATTATTTTAAATTCTGTGTTCTGAGCTGTATGAAAATCTGAATTTCTTCACAGTTTTTCTTAAATACTGTTCTGTCTGATGTATTTTAGTGTTGTTTTTGTTGTAAGTCTGTTAGTCATCATCTCTTTGTCTATAGCCTAGGAAAAAATGATCAGACTTGGGACCTGCTGTTAAGTTTAATTATCAACCTGCTGGACAGAATCTCACCTACTGCTCCTTCCCTGGAAGTGCAAAAGTTTCTTGCTAGGTGAGCCTGCTCTGCCACGCTGAGCAAAGCTGTTACTTTGGACTTCCCAGCTTTGGTTGTCTAACTACAGACTGTTAGATCTTTTCCTGTAACATTTCCCTCTCCAATTGGTTAGGTCCTCTTCAATTTCAAATTCATTCTCAACTATTCTGGTCAATGCTCTGATGTTTATTTCCCCCAAGATGATTTCAGTAAATGATAACCAATCAGATACCTGCTTTGCACATAGGAAGCTGTTCTTCTCTTTTACCTTTTCCCTTTGGTCCTAACAGAACTTTTTCATTCTTCAAAGTCTTTGCCTAAGCTTTATTTTCTAAAGTAAGTCGTATGGAGTAGAATCTATTTTGAAAAAAATTAAGGGGTCCAGTCTTTTGAAACATATAAAACATTGCCCTCTAAAAAGTCTTCTAAAAATGGAATATTAAAATTTAAATACAGTTCTTTCCTTTTGAAGTAATCATGATAATCACATTCTATACTACTAATAAATAAATTTAATTTCGTTCATTAACAATGGAACCATCCTATTTCATGTGTTGAGTTCTAACTTTTTTGTTCCAACTTTAGACACTGCAATAGAATCTATCTTTTACAGAAGACTACATTGTTCCAGTGTAGTGTTATTTTGAAACCAGAGATAGGAATGCAAAACAAGTCTATTTAGGATGGATTGTCAAAACAACATCTGGTTTTGACAGATTTTGCTTAAATTGCTGATTGTTCAGCATCTGAAAATACTTTCCTCTCAGTCCTTTTTTTTTCACCAACATGAACTTCCCTGCTATGACACACATAAATAATTAAAATCCACTCTATTCTGACCTTTTAAAAGGTGAATTAATCCAAAGGCTCTTAAACAGTCTTCAATAGAAAAAAGAATTCTAGACTGTATACCTATTACAAAAAGAATCTAAATCTGCTGGGTTCAAAATTTGGAAATTGACAAATCTAGTTAAGAAATGTGTTTTTATTTTTTATATGCATATTAATATTGACTTATTAAAATTAAAATGTCAAACTGGGCACAGTGGTACACTTCTCTAATCCCAACTCCTTGGGAGGTTGAAGATAGGAGGATAACAAGTTCAAGAAGAACCTGTGAAACATTGTAAGACCCCTATCTGAACAAACATACAAACAAACAAAAAGCCAGATGGATACTATATTTCCATACTATCATTTTTCTACTGAAAACACTAATAAAACCTACATTGCTCACTGTCAATGTACTATAATCATTTACAGTGTGAAAAATTTGAATGTACTTAGTTTTCTAAACCCATTAGTACATAGAGTAAATCAGTAGTGTTTTGGATATTTTCCTTATAGACAGAAAAAAAAAAGATAATGGTCTACCTTATAATATAATGATCTAACTTTTTTCTTCATAAATGTATGGAATTAGCAAATTCATGCATTTGTTTCCTAAAGACATTTACTATGCCCCAAATCAGTGCTTAGATCTTAAGATAAAAAGATGATTCGTTCTTGTTCTCAATGAACAGGCACATCTTTACTTTGATGCTGATATTGGCTGAATTGTGTCCCCCATCAAATTCGTGTATTTAAGTCCTAGCCTCCAACACCTCAAAATGTGACTATATTTGGAGACAAGGTCTTTAAGAAGCTAATTAAGCTAAAAGGAGGCCATTAAGTTAGGCCCTAATCCAATATGACTGAGGTACTTGTAAGACTTTAGGAAATAGACACACAGGAGGTAAAATCACAGGAATTCGCAAAGAGAAGAAGGCCTCTACAAACAGGGAGAGAGGCCTCAGAAGAAAGAGCCCTGGCAAAAACTTAGTTTCACATCTCCAACCTAAAGAACCACGAGGAAATAGACTTCTGTGTGTTCTGTATAGTAGCTCTAATATAGAATTGAAGGTGATGTGGCTTAATACTCATGTGGCTTAATATTTAAGGTTCTTGAGTAAAAGGAAGCACCATACCATCTAGACCCACAAGCTGCTTCCAGTTGGTGTCACTGTATTTCACTGCATAATGGTAACAAATTCTATGCCAGTGTTTTTTAAGGTAAGGTGTGACCATTATGGGAAGCTTTTTAAAAAGTAAAATGCTGGTATTACTTAAACATCATTTATCACTGAACTGTCTTTGGTGCAACATTAAGATTCATGGAATACTTGTGAATATATGTTGATGCAGTGGCGATGATTATGCAGTCAAATATAGTACTCTATGTGAGAGTCTACAAGCTGACAATGTTTTCTCAGAATTTAAAAAGACCCTTGAGGGGGCTGGGTATATAGCACAGTTGGTAGAGTGCTTGCCTGTCAGACACAAGGCCCTGGGTTCAATTTCCAGCACTGCAAAACATAAAAATAAGAAAATAAAAAGACCCTTGAGTAAGTTTATACATACTATGTGGTATTAACTTCTAGAGGGCATTGATTTTATACACTATTCTTTGGGACATTAAATACTTCCCAAAGTTCTTAATTTGTACTTTGATGAATGTGAATCTTTGGTAAAACTTAATCTTAGGCACAAGGATAATGGGCTGGGAAAGAAATATATTTTATTAAAGGGTGTAATTCTACTTTCTGTTACTGCAACAAAATACCTGAGTTAATCAGATAAAGGTGAAAAATTTATTTGGGCTCTCAGATTTGGAGATTTCAGTCCATAATCAATTGGACCCATTGCTCTGAGCCTGTTGCAGCCCATCATGGTGGAAGTTCATGGGAGATCAAAACTATTCACCTCAGGGCTGAGGTTGTGGCTCAGACCTAGAGTGCTTGCCTGGCATGCCTGAGGTACTGGGTTTGATTCTCAGCACAGCATATAAATAAATTTTAAAAAAGTCCGTCAACAGCTAAAAACTATTTAAAAAGTGGCAACATGTAAAATTTGCATTAAGAAAAAAAAAAACTATTCACCTTGTTGCTGGGCAGCAAAAAGGAAGAGGAAGGGGCTGGGTTCCCCTCCTTGAGGGAATGCCCTCAATGACCTCAGCACTCCCACTAGGCCCCCCTTTTAAAGTTTCCACCACTTCTTAGCACCACAGCCTGGGGAAAAGCCTTTCATACATGGGCTTTTGTGGGACATCCTAGATGTAAACTATATTGCACAGCATGCTTGAAACTGTAAAAGAAAAAGAAAACTTTTCAAGAACTTTGCCCAGATAAAGAAAGTTTTGCAAGTTTTTCTCTTGGAGATAGTACATTCCAACACAGATGAAGGTCACAAAGAACAAATAGTGTTCCTAAAAATTACACAAAGTATGTCAGTAATCATATCCTGTTAATTTTCACAAAAAGAAAAATATGTTTATAATGAAAACCACATTTTAGTCTTCACTTGTTAACTTATACAAAGTTAATTCAGGGAATTTGAAGAATTATAATTTTGAGGTGTTTGAAAGCTGCTTTTGAAAGGACAATGCCTTTTTAAAAATTCATAATACCCTGTAACTTAGATAAAGTTTCAAAATATATCCAATGTGTACAGCAACATGTGCTTTTGTGGTCTACAGCATTTGCAGTTTGCAGTGACTGAGGTTGTAAAATTTTTTATTATTTTTATTAAAAATGAATAAGGTTTCTCATTTTTATCAAGGCACTTAAAAAGCTTAGAAGTCAGTCCTTCTTTACAACAACAACAAAAAAATTGGGAAAAAAGGAATAATGGAAAAAAATCAATAATCTCCCTCTTGAATTCATCAAAGAAATTAGCTAAACACGCCAATGAAAATTTGGACGAAAGAACAGACCCAGAGATCTATTTACCTGGAGATACCACTGGACCTGTAAACTAATGGACTTGCTTATATGGTAATTTTCACAAGTTTCTAGAGGTGAGTGTGAAATAGCAAGAAAGTGAGAAAACTACTAGGCAGCACTGTTTTAGGGAGATGCGGTGACACTTGTCCTGACTTTTGTCTGCGTTGAGCAACCATACCAGCTTTTCTCAGTGAAAGTTGCTAGAAAGATCCCCTCAGGCCTCTGATCTGAGGAAGGTTAGAGTAAACATTCTGAAACTACCTAAAGCTTCTCCTTAACAGATTCTTCTCCAGGAAAAGCAACTTTGCTGGAACTTTGTCCAGTTGGGAGCATGGAATTCCCACTCCAGCTCCTGCTACTGGGGCAGGCAGAGAGTAACAGGCAGGGAGAGAAAGCTCCTTCACTGGAGGAGACTTGTGAAGTTCACAGCCGACAAAAAGACTTTAAAAGAATCCCCATTCACCAAACCTTCCCACCACACAAACAGTGCTCCACCGTAATAATAGTGTATTCTAAAGCCAAGTAACTGCAAGACACAGCCCATCTCTGAGCAGGGCACTTAGGGAAGCCCAAAGTCAAGAACACAGGGAGAAATAAAGAGCTACTTAGAGAAATTTGAAGACTCTCACACCTAATGCAGCTCAACAACCCATCCAGTTTAATATAAATATTTTGAATAATGGTCCAATCACCTTAGTTTTCATTACGTGATGAACACGTCTTGCTGAACAACAAAAAAACATGAAGTATGTGAAGAGTTGAGATCAAAATGCTGAAGAGATAAAGCAGTATGAGAATTAGACATTAGAATTATTAGATAAAAAAATTTAAAAATAACTATAATCAGCATATTAAGGGTTCTAATGGAAAAAATTGACAACATACAAGATAGATGGTTAATAAAAGCAGAAAAATAAAATAGTAAAAATGAATCAGAGCAAATGCTAGAAGTCAAAACTGCAACAAAAATAAAAGCTACATTTCCCAGATGTTAGAACAACACAGAAATGATCAGGGAGCTTGAAAGTGAATTAATAGAAGCTTCACAAACTGAAAGACAACAGAAAAAAGATGTCAAAAAAGAATAAAATGTTCAATAACTGTGAGACAATTTCAAAAGGTGCAATGTATGTGTAATTGTAATACCAGAAAGAAGATCAAGAGAGAACAGAGAAGAAAAAATATTTGAAATACTAATGGTCAAGAAATTCTTAAACTTAATGACGAGACACCAAGCCATACAATATGCAGGAAGTTCAGAGAACACCAAGCAGAATAAAGATCCCAAAACCTGCAGGTAAGCATATCATACTCAAACTGCAGAAACCTAAGAAAAAGATTTTTTCCAAGAATCTAAATAAAATATCCCTTACTTACAAAGAAACCAGGATAAGAATTATAATGGATATCTGTGTTATAATAAAAAATATGTATTTGTCTGTGTCCCCATTCCTGGCACAGACCTTCTAAAACCTATAGAATTTCCTGAATGATATGCCTTTGCTCTATTAACGAGGATGCAAATACACATGTGATAAATATTACATATGCACACATAATTGCTTGAATACATTTTTAAAAAGTAATTCTGTCCTCTGCTAACTGAGTACTAGTTTTGCACAAATGCTGTCTGTGACCTAGAAGCTCATGCACATAATAAATGATAAATATTAGTGAGAATGAATTCTTAAGCCTTCTAAACAAGAATATATATTTCAATAAGCATTATCTTTTTAAATAATGTACTTAGGATTTGTTTATTTCTCCATTACTCAAAGTGTTTTGAGACTCTTCTTTAACAAGGTCTGCAAGTGATTTATGATCAGCATAGGAAATCAGAATGGTTATTTAGCCTCTCATGCTATTTTTTTGCTACACATTCAACCTGATAACCTGATGACTTCAATGTCAAATTCAAACAAAACTAAATATTGCTTTTTTGAAAGGAAATTTTACCCCTGGAAGCTTCACCTATTTGGAGACTTGTAATTTTATACCACAAGTTTTGCAGATTAATTGCAAAAGTGACGTAAGAGCAATCATACTGAAGTACAAGAGAAAACACTTGGCAATGTTTGCCAGATCATGCCTATGCTGCATGCTTCTTGTATACCCATAGTTGAGGCTCCCAAATGTCATGTTTGTATTACATAATCATGCCTCTTAATAAGAAGTACATCATCGGATCAGTGAGGCAGGGACAGAATAGAAAGTATAAGTATTGGGATTGATCAAGTTGTTATGTGCATGTATGACTATGGCAAAATGAACCTCAATATTACATAGAATTACAATGTACCAATAAAAAAGATAAAAAAGTCACATTATAATTGCAAACATCCATGCCCAGTTGAAACCAAGTATATCAGTTAAGGAATTTTTTAGTGGCTACATTCTAGTAAGTAAAAGAAAAGGTGACAAAGTTGCTCAGCAGGAGGAAAGAAAGAATGAAAGAAAGAAAGAAAGAAAGAAAGAAAGAAAGAAAGAAAGAAAGAAAGAAAGACAGGAAGGAAGGAAGGAAGGAAGGGAGGGGGGAGGGAGAGAGAGAGAAGGGAGGGAGGGAGGGAGGGAGGGAGGGAGGGAGAGAGGGAGAAAGAAAAAAAGAAGAAAGGAAAATGTATTTTCTGGGTTCATAAGAGAACTCTTCCGTGTATTGCTGCAGACTCCATTTTAGATCAGACCATATCCCTCTCCTCACATTCCATGACACACCTCATTGAAACAACAAATCCCCTGTATATCACCATAAGTAGTATAGGTTATTAAAGTTTTTGTCAAAGTGTTTTGATATATCCTACCTTTGTGTTACAGTAAGTAACTTAGACCATTGCTATCAAAATGTAGTCCATGGGCAGGAACTAATCCATGAAGTACTTGCTATTTTCAGTGATGGGTAAGCACCAAGCACCATATTATAAACCAACTACTTCACTAAGTATACTTTCTAATTCAACTGACTTAAAAACATTTTTCATGCCAAAAGTTTCTCAAAAAGGAAATAATAATGTGATTTATATTCTGGGACAAGTGCCTTCTAGTCTTGCAAACCTATAATAAAGAATTCACATAAAGAAATTAATTAGCAATTTAAAACTGTCTCACAAAGAATAGTAAATGTTGGGATGTTTTCCTGGTGGAGACTATCAAAAATTTAAGAAGAAATAAAAATTCTTCATGAATCCTTCCAGAAAAGGAGGAATACTTCTCAACTCATTCTCTGAGACTAGCACTACTTTGATACAAATGCCAAAGATATTACAAAAACATTTGTATAAAGCTTATCTTTCATTACTATAAATGCAAAACTCCCACACAATATTAGTAAACCAAGTTCAGCAACACATACAAAGGATTTTACACCATAACCAAAGGGATTTCTTCCAGCATGCAAGATCAATTTAGTATCCTCCAATATCAATTTTTATAATGCACCATATTGGAAGATTAAAAGGTAAAACTCACATGACCATTCCAATAGACACAGGAAAAAACCTATAGGAAAATTATTGATAAAATCCAACAGCAATTTACAAAACATTATCACAAAAGACTAGAAATGAAAGGTGTTGGGGCTTAGAAAATGATACCCCAAAATATGACACTGTGGCAAACTGAGTGCTTTAAACCAAAGGAGAATCATGTCTGGTCTCTGACATTCGTTCCCCATCTCTTCTCCATCTCCCTCCAGAAACACAGGGAATGAGCTTTTTCTGAAATTTCTGTCTATCTAAAGTCTGCAAACTTCTAGAATATTAACTCACAGTAAGAACTAGAGTTGACACCACACCTAGAGCTGTTGTCTGCTTTTTTTCCCACATTCATCTGTCCTAAAAGTCATTTACTCTCCTTCCAAAACTGCCTACAGCCCTCACTTCCTTTCCCATATGAATAAGGTTCTGTATGGTCTCCTAAATCTCATCTGTTCACTGGGTTCTCACTTTCCTGTTATGACCCTGTGCATATCAGAGTTTCTTCTGTTAATCTGTCACCTGTCAGGTTGTTTCAGTGGAGTTAATTACCTAACTTTCAAAGGACAGGGGAGGTTTCCTTAGCTCATACAAAGGGAATTTTAGAACCTGATAAAGGCAGTCTACAGAATATTTAAGTGAGTGTATTTAATGGTAAAAAAATTAGATGCTTTCCCTCTAATATAAAATTCAAGACTAGGATGTTCATTGTCACCATATTTATTCAGTATTGCAATGGAGATTCTACCCAGTGCAATAAACCAAGAAAAAGAACTAAAAAGCATCCACACATCCACATTGGAAAGAAAGGAGTCATTTGTCATTTGTCTGATTCACAAATGACATGATCGTTTATGTAGAAAACACTAAGAGGATCCATGTGTCCTCCCTCCCCACACCAAACACCAGCAAATACACACACAGCTACCAAAGCTATTATTCACAAGTTTTCAGAATAGATGATTATAGTGCAAGCAGATCATAATTCAGCTATTTAGAGTGATGCTAATAAGACACTGCTGACTGCATTGTTCATAAACTGTTTCCAAACAAGATTAAAAAAAGAAAAAAAAATTCATTCTGTTACCCATTATTTCCAAAGACATTTCTAAATGATACATTAAACTTAAGCCATACATTTAATTTCTACTATAGTTTCATTTATACAACTTTTGTAAGCTTTTTAAATCATAAGGAATACACCAGTCAAAGAAATGTGTGAGAAATATATCTAAAGTTTAAGTTACAGGGTATAAAAACATTATATGTCAATAACTATGAATTGAATACAATTCAGTTGTCCTGCTAAAACTTTCACTTTGGTCTTTGAAAGAAGTTCATTATTTTTATATCTTGAGAATTAGCACTTTCACTGTTGTCATTGCTAGATGCTTTGTCATTGCTAGAGCATGAAGAATCCATACATCAGGACCATCCATATATGGAGCTGATTTTTAGATGATTCATCTCTGCTACTACATATACTACAAAAAGCTCCAGGCACACACACTCTGGCTCCACAACTTTCTTAAGAGTCAGTGTGTATTCGGTAAAATTCAATCCTACTCATCTATTACTGAGGAAAACTTGACCTAGTAATGAATAAAACAGAATTGGATTTTTTTTTTTAAACTTTGGTGTAAACAAAATTTAAATGTAGTTTAGTGGTGGAACTAAAGTTCTGTGAAGAACCTCCATCTGTATTAGAGACTCCACAGACTGACCTTGGCTGAGTAGATCACCACCATTGTGGGGAGATGGAATGATGCAAGTGGAAAGCCATATAATCTTGGGCAATCTTAGTCCCTTTAATAGCCATTTACTTTCAAGCTCTGCATCTGAGCTAACATCCTCATAAGTATTAGGAAACTCTCAGAATATATCACTAAGGTTAGCAGATTTCTAGTTTTCACCAACCTGAAAGCTAAGAATATTATAAGACCTGAAACCTATAGAAAAGATATCCCCACTGGGCTACAGCCTCATGCCTAATGCCCCACCAATGTGTTTGATAAATGTTTGAGCTATGACCTTCAGTGGTTATGAACATTCACATAACCTTTTACATGGTGGAACATGTTATTTACTTAACTTGAATTTTGTGTTCCTGAGCTATTCATATTTGTCTCCAAAGAAACTATTTTATTTTAGTTTTCCTTTAAAGTAGTGGTTATTTTATGTCAACATAATACTCATAAAAAGTCAGTTTTAAATTAGAAGGGAAATTGTAATAAAGATTACCATTTATAGTTGTATCTAACATGCAACACAATTTTGCAAACAATAATATTTAAGACTAAGTGAGAGCTATATTGATTTCATTAACTCAACATTCAATTAGTTTTTGGTGACTGCTTAATATAAACCAGATATTGAGTGAGTGTTTGGTTTATAGAAGTAAAGAAGACCCAATCTTTGCAACCAAAGGATTCTCAATCCATTTGGAAAGTTACAAACTGAAAGCATTACCTACAATACCATCCAGTAAGTACTGCAGTATGAAAATGAATAGAACATGATGAAAACAAATATTAAAGAGCATGAGTGGCATGGCCTTGGAGGGAATATCCAGTAAGTTGGCAACAGAATTGAGTCTACAGTAAGAAAGCATTAGTCAGGTGCATGCAGAGGAAAGTTATTTCCAGATAGGAGTGTAATATGCAAAAGCAAGGCAATAACCACAGTGCTTTCCACCCTTTAAGCTAATCTTACTCATATTTCTGGTGGCTCAAAATGGTTATTTTTAATCATCAACCCACTTTCATGGTCATCAAACTGGATCCTCCCTAAATGTGTTAGGAAATTCCTGCTCTGATACCATCATTGCTCTGAATTTTGAGTCCTATTTTGCCTCTGGTCACTTTGTTTTCCATATACTATCCATTGTCACCAAGAAACTTAGTTCCACAGGATCCAATCCCAGCATTTTTTGGCACCCCAGCAAACCTGTATTAACACCTCTCTAAGAAAAGCAGTGTAGATGGAATGTATGTGGGAGGGTAAAAGAACACTCAGAAAATGCAGGAAAGAAAACATACTAAACTGAAAAAATGAGAATGGGAAGATGAAGCTGGTACAGTAGAGTGAAATAAGATATTGCATCTCCTTTAGAGCAATAGGGGTTGAACTTAATTCTCAATTAGAGGGAAGAAAACACATATATACATATGGCAGGTTGAGGAGTAAAACATTTGTACCTGTATTTCTGGAGGCTAAGATATTGAATGGTCCTGTGGAAAATATTTAGGAAGAAGAATCTATCACAATCTGTTATTGAGAAAGACGGCATAAGGGCATAAATTAATTACATCAAGGTTACTAAAAGGTACTAGACTTTAGTTTTGGTATCATTTCTTACACAATTGAGACTGAGACTCACTTTTTTTATTCTAATGTATGTATATTGTTTTTCTATTACCAGGAAGGGATTCATGGAAGGAATAGCACAGATCATATGCAAATGTGAATTCCTGGCTAACAATTTGGTCAGGAAAAACTAAATCTCATGTTGGTTAGACCTTGAGCTGGGCAAAATGAACCCCCAAAGATGTCTTTTACATTTCTTACCTTAAGCGAGAATAATCACTATCACTATATCCTCTGTCAACTACAAAGTCAATCTATTGTCCCTGAAATTCATATTTTTCATTAAGGCCTTATTTTCCATATCTCTAGTTTTGGTGAACACTCCTGAGCTTTCTTTACTTTTTTTTTTCCTTTTCTTTTCTTCTCTTCTCTCCTTTCTTTCTTTCTTTCTTTCTTTCTTTCTTTCTTTCTTTCTTTCTTTCTCTTTCTTCTTTCTTCTATCTTTTTTTTCCTTTCCGGTATCTCTCAAAACTTAAGTAATTTCTTTAGGGAGACTATTTGGGAATTAAATTCTCAACTTCCTCATGTGTCTAAAAAGATCTATATATTTATTTTCATACTGACTAAAAGATTGTGTTTCTACATTCAAAATTGTCTTCTTAGAAATGAGAAGACATAAAGACAGAGAAGATATAAATTACACATATAATTTACATATAAATTGCCCTGAAAATGATATTTTAGGATTTTTCTTTTTTACTTGGAGTTCTAAAATTTTATCAGGATTTGCTAGATGGAAATCTTTAAAATGGTTAAATCTACTTCACTTTCTGTGTGTCTTGATTCAAAGGTTCATGTCTTTCATCAGCTCAGGATATTTTACATTCTACACAACTTTTTTTTCTCGTTTGTGTCTACTATTTCTACCCTTTGTAATGTCTATTAAGTGAATTTTGAAATTCACAGAACTATCCATGTTGGCTAATTTATACCTCTTATTTTGTTGTTCTTTTGCATACTTTTTAGGGACTGTCTCAATTTATTCGTAGAGATCACACATAATTTTCAGCATGAAAACAAGCAACATAAGTTTAGAAGTCATCTAAAAAAGTGATATCCCTGGTTTTGGATTTCTCATTTTACTCCAGTATTCTTGGTCAAAGACAACAAAATATACTTTCATTGCTACTGATTACTAAGTATAATGATATCTTAATGACCTTCATATCCTTCATAAGAAAGCATGAACTTCGCGTTAAATTTTTACACATTCCCATTCCCCTTCCATACAAACAAGGCTCAATCATTTCTATAGCATGTTGGTTGATTAGCAATTATTTTATTCATTAAGAGTATCATAAACCTTTCAGATTCCTTTTGCATGTTAAGAAACAATGGAGTTTTTAATTTAACCTTGTTTTTAAAATGTAGACATTTTCAGTCTGAATATTAAATCTTTGAATTGAAATTTAATCCACTGGAAAACTTACCCTACTCAAAGCTAAGAAACCTTAATGATTATGCAAATCAATTAAACAGTCTAGAACCTGTAAAAGAAACGCATTGTAAGTGCAAATGAGAAGTTACTGTCATTAGTGATAAGCACAATAAAAAAACAATGAAACTCATTAAACAACAATTATAGGACATCTCAGACTATGAGAACTTGCTTTAATGAAGTATAAAGTCAGAGAGAAATTAAAGTACATGTTTTATTTGAGATATAAATTGTTTATTCCTGAACCAACACTTTCACTATGGCTCTCCAACATTCCAAGTGTGCATTTGTGTTTTCTGAATTAAGAGTAGAACTAATTAAAACACCTTCAGAAGAACTTAACAGTTTTATATGGGCTACGACATATGCACATTTTTTATGAGTAGGGACTCATATGTGTACGTAAGCTGTTTAAAGGGGAGCATTTAAAATCTTAAAAAAAAAATTAACTATTTCATCTCCCGGAAAAAGAAAAGCATTATTTTAAAACACTATCAAGTGATATCATACTAAATTAGAAAAGAGTCATATTCAGGTTCCAGCTACAAAGGTAACTTACTTATTCTATTCTACATAATATCAATATCCTTTAAAGACAAATAACAATACTAACTCTTTTTACCAATATCCAAAAGTCTTTTACCTGTATGCTTAGTAGGTGCATTAGGCTTAGAGTAAGAAAAAAAGAAGAGTGAATATGACTTCAAATTTATTTCTCTGACCATATCACGGTAGTGACTTCCATTTACTGAGACAAAGTATTCTGCCTGGGAGAAGGTGCCCTGGCTATGTGATCAGAGTAGAATTCTGGAAGCTTGGGTATTAATTAGCTGCATTCACCTGAAAACTCCCTGGTATCAGTGTCTGCCAAAAACACTAGCTATGTAGCCTGAAAGGATGCCATCTTTATTGTACAAAAAGGTTGGTAGATTTTCTTAACAAAGCTGGAAATGGATGTAATCCAAAAATGTATGTTTCTTGAGAACACATTTCCATTAGTCATTACTATTCACCTACTTGACAATTTCCTTTCTTACATGAGAAACAGCTCTTGATTCACTTTTGTATCAATTGCAGTAGGTGCTAAGTTGTTTGCAGTCATTTTGTTCTCAGTACTTCTGTTTAGTATTTACTGTATGCATTTCACCTTAAACCAGTGTTGTGGTGGGGAACAGTTAGTACAATTTTCCCAAGAGCATCTTACTTATTTAGAGAAAAATTTATTAAGTAAGCTCTACATATCAAGACAAAAGTGAGTCTCCAATATACTAAGTGAAAAGTAATGAACTTTATTGCTTTCTTATCAATTGGTGGCCTTATATATTTAGTGCCACTCAGTATAATTGAGATACTTTGATCAGAAAATTAGAAAAAAGTCAAACTGTAATCATTCACAATACCCACTTAACACTGAATCTATTCTCCTTTTTTGTTCATGAGCTGAAATGTTTAATTAAAGAAATAACTACAAGATCTGGTTAAAATGCATATGCCATTTTAAATTGTAGTGGAGTATCACTGAAACAGTGAAAAATATGACTGAGACCCAGGGAGTAAAAAGTTTGAGAGAATTATAGATGTCAGAGTATGGATTTTCTTTCTTTATCAAAGAAAATCGCAACCAACCTAGAATTCTGTGCCCAATGAAAATATCGCTCCAAAATGAAGGTAAATGATGATGATTAGAGCAAAAGCAGCAAGATTTCCTTTCCATCAAAGCTTAAGAGAAAGAAGAAGGCTAAATGGAGATTTTAAGGATGAAGGAGAAGTATATTAACATGAAACAGAAATTCTGGAAGCAAAAGTGTAAATATGTGGATAAAAGATTAATGACTATGCAAACAAAAATGATAGGTTATGTGATTTAAAATAAATAAAAAGTAATACCTTCAAAAAGAAAGTAAGAGGTAATGGAGGCAAAGGGTGCTACAGTTTTCTAATGTTGCCAAGCAATTGGTAAAATAATAGTAATTTACTGAAGCAAAATGCTCTTAAAATTGGTTAGAAAAAATAATTTTAATACCCTATAATAGATCAAAGGGGACTCAGTCAGATTCTAATTAGGATACAGAGCCACATCATTTATTTTAATCCAGATTATTAGTTTAAAACTAATTAAAAGAAGATATATATCAATGCATATTAGTCAGACTCACCCAGAGAAACAGAAACAATGGGATATTACTTATCCGTGTGCCTATATATCTATCATCTATTATAAGGAATTGACTCACATGATTTTGAGAAGTCCCAAGATCCATTTCCTGCAACTTAGAAAGCAAGAGACAGTGGTAGTTTCAACCTCAATCTGAAAATCTGAGGACCTGAAGAGCAGATGATGTTAGCTTTTACCAGTGTATAGACCTCTGCTGGCCAGTGCCCCAGAATCTGCTGAGACCTACTTCTCCAGTTCCCTTTTTGGGCCTCCAGTAGATTGAATGAGGCCCACTCATATTTGCAAGGGGAATTTACTTTAACTCGGTCTACAAATTCAAATGTTAATCATTGAAAAACACCCTCACAGACACCACTAGACTATGTCTAATCAAACATCTGTGCATCCTGTAGCCACATGTATTTTGCAAAGTCGCAAATGTAAATCTTACATTTACATTTATAAAGATTTAGTAGATTGATTTGCACAACTGCTTTTCAAAAAGTTGTGAAATGTTTTCAAATAAAATGACTAATATTCTGTTCTTGGAATTATTTTCAACCAAGAAATTTCAACACGGGTAAGATACTGAAAATGTTTGAACTCTAGGATCTCTGAAGAGCCTTTCTAACTTTATAATCATAGGAAATACAAGTAGATATTACCTATAGATGGTAGCCTTGAAAATTTGGTAAGGACCCTTTCTGGAAATTTCATGAAAAATAAAATATGCAAATTCCATCAAATCTCTACTTCTTGTTTCAAATGTGTCTAAAATGTAAACTTACTCTTAGAGTGCTCTCCGTTCAAACCTAAAGTGAGGCACAATGTAAATGCAGCTCAAGATTCCAAAAGAAAATGAAATGAGCTGGCCCCGAGTAACTAAAAGGAAAAAAATAATAATAACAGAAATGTTATCTGAGTTAGGAGAAGATTTTGCTAGCTGTTCAACGCACCTGAACAGCACAATAGCAATCGTATAGTGCCTTTTTCATCTTCTGGAAATCTTGACAAGGGTATCTGAAACATTTACTGTCCCACAAAAGAAAGAATCATGTACAGCAGTTCCCTTGCACTGATTTTGTTTTTGTGGTTGGTGTTTTCAGTGGTGATTTCAGTTTTACCTGAAACCAGTTTTACCGTAGTCTGAAATGTTAAATGGAAAATTCTAAGAATCAATCATGAGTTTTAAATAATTTTTTGGAGTATAGTGTTATAATTGTCTATTCTATTACTAGTTATTGTTAACCTCTTACTGTGTCTAATTTATAAATTGAATTTTTTTTATAGGTAGGAATGTGTAGGGAAAAAAAATGTGGAATACATACATGGCTTGGTCCTATTCATGGTTTTAGGCAACCACAGGGGTCTTGGAATGCATCTTTCCCAGAGAAGGGGGACTATAGTTTTAAACAAAATGTGCATTAATAAGAAAAATTTAACTTGGCAGAAATATAACTGTTCCATTATATTTGACACATTGCTTAGGGGTGTGATATCTGCTATAGTAGCTAATGAGACATTAATACTTAATTACAAAAAACATGCATTTTATTGTATCTATTCAAAGTAGGATATTTTTAGTTTAATTTTTACTTGTAATAAATTAGTTTTTAATAGAATTGTATAATAGTCTTACTCAAGTGGATTTCATGAATATTCTTTTTTTATTTTTTTGATACCAGGGATCAGACTCAGGGATGCATAACCATGGTGTCACATCCCCAACCTTTCTTTATGTTTTATTTTGATACACAATCTTAAGTTGCTTAGGGCCTTGCTAAGTCATTGAGGCTGGCTCTGAACTTGTGATCCTCTTGCCTCAGTTTTCCAAGTCACTGGAACTACAGGCATGTACCACTGTGCCTGGCATTATGGATATTCTTCATAGCATGTTAAATTTTATTTTAACATTCCTTTTATAACCACTGTAAAAGTGACTGTAAATAGTTCCCATTTATTTAATAGAAAAAGCAAGTCGCTGCACAATGCTGTACATGATTCTTTCTTTTGTAGGACTGTTAAGTGTTTCAGATACCCTTGTCAAGATTTCTAGAAGATGAGAAAAAAAGGCCCTATACAATTGCTATTGTGCTGTTCAGGTGCATTTGAACAGCTAGCAGAACCTTTTCCTAACTCAAATAACATTTCTGTTATTTTTTTTTTCCTTTGAGTTACTCAGAGCCAGCCCATTTCATTTTCTCTTGCAATCTTGAGCTGCATTTACATTGTCCCTCACTGTAAGTTTGAACAGAGAGCACTCCAAGAGTAAGTTTACATTTTAGACACATCTGAAACAAGAAGTAGAGATTTGATCTAGCTTCTGAGGAAAAATGTCAGTGTCTGCAGAAATGAGAAAAACTTGCCCTGTTCTTCAGCTAGAGGTAACCCCGTGGTCACCTTACAAGTGCTTCATATTCTGACTGAAAGTGAATAACATCAAAGACTTCTGAAAGTGCCATCCCATGGGTAATAATGGCATATGTTTAAATGTCAAACTCCAAATTAACCATTTTCTTGTAAAATAGGGAATAAATCGGGCACGTAGGAGATGATTTAGTTACTTTTCCTGGAGCTGATCAGGAATGGAATATCCATGGGCAGCTATATGTCCTATTTTTTCTGTGACCTTTCACGCTAATTCTGCTGCGGTCCCATAACCACATAATTAATGCATAAACATTAATAATGCCTCCTCTCAGAAAAGTATCTGATCATGGATGATAAAACATACTCTTCACCTGTGCCATGGACCAGACCCAGACATCCTCCGTCTCTCTCCCGAGTGTCCAGAGAAATGTGATTCCATCATAAAGATTAGGCCCAGCAGCTCAGGATGCAAAGACAGGATAGCAAGTTCAAAGTCAGCCTCAGCAACGGCGAGGCACTGAGCAACTCAGTGAGACCCTGTCTCTAAATAAAACACAAAACAGGGCTGGGGATGTGGCTCAGTGGTTGCATGCCCCTGAGATTGATGAATATAGGAATGAAATAAATCATCCTTAAACATTTTACCTTTTTGTTATACAGATTACTGGGCTAGTACCCTTTTTTGGTACTGATTCTTCAAGGAAATCTTTGCCTCAAGCTCAAGGAAAGTCAATTATCTTTGATATGTGTGTGGTATTTGTTTAGTTTGTGGTGTTAGATAAAATAGTTGAGATATTTTCAAAGCAGAATTCTAAATACACATAAATATTTAACCAGTCTCCATTTCCTCAAAATAATTCACCTAGATTATGAAATGCCCTTTACTCTGAGTGGAAAATAAGATAAATGCTTAGAAGCATTCACTTATTTTTCCAATTGCCAAATGTGATGATTAGGACCTACAGACGGAAGTACATATTCCATTTACATTAAAAAAAAAATCAGTTTTGCTACTATTTGCCATGCAATGATGAACTGTATAACATCAGTGGAAAGAGTGAGGAAGGCAAAAGTTTCACTCACAACTAATATTACTATATAAACTAACAAATTTTAATTAGAAAAATAGGTGTTCAAAACACAGTAATGAATACCAGGAACTTCAAGAAACAGAAAATTATATCTTACAGAATCAAAAATGATGACCACGTATATATGATTAAAGATTATGGTAACTTACTTTCATTTTTATCTTTATTAGCTTCAAGCTTCTTTAAAGTAGAGTGTTCTGGGACGTTACCTGAACATCACAATGCTATTGATTTCCTCCAGGTGTATAATGGAAGTACTAACCAATTTTGAAGTGAAGCTTTGATGCCACATGAATCACTTTCAACTTCTCAAGTCAGTGAATCCTTTATAAGACACTTCATCAAATCATTACCCAGGCACTCAGTGTTATGTGGTGTTTTTTATTTATGTTTTGTTTTGTAGCCGAGCTCTGGCCTCTCATAACTCAGGCAAGTCTTCTCTTGGGGAACTGGAAGCCGAAGCAGCTTGGAGACAATCCTGACTGCTGTCTCCAGGAAAATTTCGCACTGAAAGTCAAAAACTGATAGTATTTGGGTTGAGTGTAACTTGCTGATTATTTATTTTACTTCTTAAAATTCTTTCAATGTATTATTAAAATTTAATTGTTAGAAGACTTCCATTAAAATATCTGGACTTGGATTTCAAAGAACCCAGCAACACTAGGCGCATGTTCACAGAACATATCTGGCTGTATGTAGTTAAATATCAACTCTCCCTAGTAATTAATTGAAAAGATTTTCCTGAGTCCCCTCCAGGCCTAATGCACTTACATATGTTACACCGTGGAATCTGTGCACATTTGCGGTTCCTGATTTTGGCCTTACTAGATCGAGAGGACTTCTGTGTTTCAGGAAGAAATGTTTACCATGGAGGAAAGGCATAGAGAGGGGTAGCTTTTTTCTCCAATCTCAGAGGAAGACAAAATTTTTTATTTCTGAGCAGTGAGAATCTGGACCACTCATTGACTGCTCCCATCAAGGTTGCTAATATTTAGAACACAAAAATGCCAGACATGCAGATAAGTCTGAATTTTTTGAAGATAGAAGAACAAATACGTTTTTAGTTTCTCGATGTACTATGGAATATTTTTAACACAATTGCATTTTAAAACTTCTTCCATTTATCTGAAATTTCAATTAAACTTAAAATGCTGGATTGTTTTGTTTCCTGGCAGGCTCCAGTACATGATCAAGTCCTCAGAGGAAAGTGGTTGGATGACATACTCAGGGAGGATGGACTTCCAAAACTTGTCATTTGTCCAAAGTTCTCATTGTCAAAAGAACTGAATCACTTCTCTCCAATAGTCCACATGAACTTGGAAAAGAAATGTTCTGATTATCATTGAATGAAGAAGAAAGAAACTCTCCACATATATTAACCAGGATATTTAAAAAGAGAGAGACTTCTTAAACTATTATACAGGGTTGGTATATGTCATTGTGGAGGCTGAGAAGTCCTACACTCTGCCTGGTTAAACTGGAGACTTAGGAAAGTTGGTGGTACAATTCAGAGGCCCCAGAGCTGATGATATACATTCCAGTCTGGTTTTGAATACCTGAGAACCAGCAAGGCTGAAGGTAAAATATGGATGTTCTAGCCAAAAATCTGTTAGGCATAGAGAGCAAAATTTCCCTTACTTTCCAGGTCTCCAGTGGATTGCATGAGGCCCACTCACATTGGTGAGGGCAATCTGCTTTACTTTGTCTACCAATTGAAATTGAAATATTAATCTCCTAAGGAAAGACCTTTACAGACACACCAGGAATAATGTTTACCCTTGTATTTGGGCATTCCATGGTCCAATCAAGTCAACACATAATATCAACAATCACACTACATCTTCCAGTTGTTTCTCTACAAAAATATCCTCTTCTTACCATCCAAGATAACAAGATTGGATTTCCTGCCCTGGAGGATTTGTCTGAATCAGGTTTAATTTGATGGAAAAAATTTTATCACTTCTTGTGTACTTGGGTGTATATTTATCAAGAGAATACCTTTGGCATGAAAATCTTATCAAAAGGTACATTTCTGGAGAAGTGATCACTGCTTTGCTATGCTATCAATTTGCTCTGCTCCATAGGATAAACAGTTTTCAACATACTATTGCAAATTTGATTATGACACTGCATAAATGTTTTATTTTCATATCTCAAATGTGAATCTTTTACTTCATACCTAACCAACAAACAAATCACACAAAACTCACTTGTGTACTTTTGTAAATTAAGAGGAATTTTACCAATAAGAAACTTATGTACTTATTCAAAAATAAAACCAACTAGGTTGGACAAATAAGATATGAACAAATGAAAATATATAAGATGTCACAACCATGTAGAAACAGTGTAAATAAATGTCATAAGTCATACTGATCACAGTTTAAATGGAAAGCTAGAAATCTTTAATCTTTTGTCAGTAATAGAAAAAAGATCATCTATAACATTGTCAGTGAGATAATACTTCAACGCAAAAGCAGCACAGACCTCCAAATATTCAAATATACTATTATAAAACATTTAAATATTCACATAATGAAATTTCATATATAACCCCAACCCTAGCCCTAACCCTAACCCTAATTAAAATTAAAAACACATATAAACAAAAAGAGCACAATTTTTAAAGGAGACTATAAATCTACAAAGTCTTTGACCAATCTTTTCAAAATAGCCCTGTGTATAATGTAGTAGTTCTTCAACTCTAAATTGTACAATCTTTTTTCACATTTAACATTTCTGAAATCAAGGTCAATTTTTGGGGGGGTGATGCATTAAATTTAACACTTTCTTTCTATACAAATCTTATAAAATTGTGGAATGTATTTTAGAAAGGGACAGTTATTATATTTAGCACATTAGGAAATTTATGTTTTCCCAAACTAGACTGATTTAGTGGAACAATCACAAAATTATTAAGCCTTTGTCCAGACTCATTGCTCTTTATTTAGAGTTCTAAAAAAATTAAGTCTTTAAAAATTTCTCACATGACACAACAGTTCTCATGTAATGAATTTCTGCATCTAGGCAGATTTTCATCATTTTCTCTCAGAGGAATGGGTTCCTCATTGAGTCATTCTCTCTGTCTCAGGATGGTTTGGGGCCAAAACGACAAAATGGTGTCTGGTTCTCTTCTAGAGAACATAGAACCTGAACACCAGATCAAATTGTTTTCAGGAAAGTGGGGAAAAGCAATGTCCATGTTCTGGTTCCATTTTTGGCATCTATTCTGTTCTTCCTACCCAGGGTGGCCAAGTTTAGATTCATTTTTACACACATTGTTCCTAGAAATAATTAGAAATAGTAGGCCCAATATGACCTATAAAATCCCTAAAATTCCTAAATGGGAGCTAACATTCCTGAAGTTTTGTTGATCTTAAGTTGTGCTTTCTATTATTCTTTTTCCACCTATAAATATAGAATTTAGGGGTTCTTGAAGTTACCCATGATACATATTACCAGAGATGATATTTCATCCAACAGTGTTTCTGGGACAGACTGTGGTTGCAATGCACTTCCACATGCTGGAGGGAACGTCGTGGCTGCCACATGATCTTGAAATTGTGATGAAAGAAAACGTACTTCTCCCCAGTGGTAAGCTGCCGGGCTGAGAATTCAAACAAAAGAAAGAAAGAAAAGAAAGAAAATGATAGTCAAAAATAAGATCAAACATCTTTAAAATTCTTTTGACTGATGTTAAAAAGAAGACAGGGAAATGACATTTGTAGACAGTGCTGTTAATATGGTAATATATGCTAAGTGAACCATGAAAATTTGAGGAGATTCTGCTATGCATGTGACTAGGAGGCTTCAACCCTGAGCAGACAATGCTCATTGTTATCTATATTCTTTTCCTGAAAACAGAAGAGAAATTGAAACTTTGCTGGAATCAAGATGAGCTAAAAAACTCAACTTACACAGAAAACAGTTCACATTGTGTCCCTGGTTAATGCAATCAGTAGCCCCTTCATTGTAAATTAAAAATAAATCCCTTTTGCCTACTAATGTTTAAAAAGGAGAGGAAGAACAACCCATCTTTCTCAAACGTAATTAGTCTTGCAGTGTGTTTCTTTCAACATCTTGTCCCTGGAAACATGGAAATAAAGGGGGAAAGCTGTCATACTCCATTGATCCAATTGGTAACAATTTGAAAGTAAGTTCTTAGCTAATTGAATTGGCCCCCAGCACAAAGTAAATTTACAACTGTGAAATCACTCTACTAATTTCAAATCTTCTTAGTTGTACAGCTCTGAAGAAGTTTTTAAAAGTTAAAAAAGAGTGAAAGTTTTTAAGAATCATTATTTCACATTTGGATGTATTTTAAAATCTGAATATTAATAAAGAAGATGTGCTGAAATAAAAATTAGATCAGCTTTATAGACCCCAAACTTCCATAATCCAGAGGTCCTGTGATCCTCACTGTGACTCTAAATGAGAATTTTATGAGATCATTATATGGGATAGTATTTCTGCATGATACTCCTTATTGGGAAAAATTTTTCATGGTCAAATAGTTTGGGTACTGCTGTATACTCTATATACTTAGCAGCATGGAAGCTTGTTATTTTATATTGATGTTTAATGCATTTTCCAAATGTTTGATTGATTCGTGGTTGATAGAATACTTTCTATAACTCTAAACTTAAATAGACTTCATCAGTCCCTTCTTGGAAAAGCATTTTCTGTTGGTGTCAGAGACACAATTTCTTCTGGCTTTCTTCCTCCCTCAGTGGAAGATCCTTTTCATTCTTATGATCTGGATCATTCTTCTTTTCCTGAAAGGCAGAAATGAAACATTCACAAGTTTCATTTATACTTTATTTTCATCCACCCTCAGGTGATCTCAGAGACTACATGTTAAATAGCATCTATTAAAAAGATGAGACCTACATAGAGCCAGTGTGAATAATGTCCTTAAACTTACTGCTGGAATGTTTAATACACATCTCAATCTTATATCTAAACCTTAATATTGTTCAACCTTCAAACTCTAATTCTCTCAGCAATACCACCCCACAGTGCTCCTGATCATAGTTTATCGCATCATCATACCTCATGAAAATATTCAGGTTATAAAAAAAATAAACAAAAATCAGGAGTCATCTTTGATTCTGCAAAATTTTTATATATATTATTAGCATATATCCAATTAATGAGTAGATTATTTCAGCTCCATGACCCAAATGCATGCTTTATCTGATGATGTCAAGGAAACCCTTTGTGTTATCTCCTCCAATCACTACTAGCCTGAACTTTTGCTATGGACACCTAAGTAATCTTTATGTTTTTATATTGATGCTTAGTGTCATCTATACTCTACCGCAAAGACAGTATAGGTCTTTAAAAATATTAATGTCATAATATCACTGCCATTATCTGAATACTTACAACCTCCCAAAATTCACAAGTGATGGTATTAGGAGATAGGATGCAGCCTTCCTGATTGGGTTAATACCTTTATAAAATAGAATGTGGGGAGGTACTCAGCTCTTCGTGCCATGTGAGGTTACAGTGAGAAGAGGTTTAGTTATTAAGGCAGAGATCTCTCCCAGACCCTGAATCTGCTAGTGTCTTGATTGTGCCCACCCCCAGAACTGTGAGAAATACATTTCTATTGCTTATATACTACCCAGTTTATGCAGTTTATGGTTTTGGCAAATACAGGGTTGAATGGACCAAGACAGTCACTGTACTAACTCAACAATTTGAAAGCACTAAATACCTGGCCTTCTATAGAAAAAGTTAGCTCACATTTGGCCCAGAAGCCAGTCTGTATTTGTAATAGTGTTCATCACTAAGAGCAACCAGGAATCCTTGGATAAGAGACTTATGCTAGAACTGAGACTGGAAAAATATGAGCTAAGTCTGTGACATCTTGCAATAAAAAGAAAGGAGATGCTTGAGTTTACTGCATGACTACACAATAGCCATCATACAGAATCAAGTTAAATGTCCATTAAAAAAGGAATGGACAAAGAAAATGTGGAATGCATTGGCATAGAGATATGCCTTGACATAAGATGAAGTTGTATCTGAATTCATATTGATTTCACACCATCTGGCCTGACAATTGTTAAGTCAAAGTATATAAGTCATGGACTACCTGTGCTACTTAACATGAAAAAGACTGAAATCCTGCCATTTGAAATAACATGGTTAAGGCTGGTGGACATTATGTTAACTGGCATAAATTAGACATTGTAAGACAAATGTCATATGATCTCACTTATATGTGCAATCTTAAGTGTTGGATTTACAGAAGTAGAGATGGTAGAATGGTAGTAACTAGGTGCTGATGGATGGGAAGAGGTTGGAGAGATGTTAGCAAAATGATTTGAAGTTTCAATTAAACAGGAGAAAAAGTTTCAAAAAATATGTGTTTTATGGTGACTATAGTTCATACTTGACAACTGCTAAGAGTAGATTTTAAATGTTCAGACAAAAAATAAGTATGTGAGATAATGTCTGTTAATCAGCTTGATTTAACTATGCCACAATGTACACATATTTAAAAACTTTATATTGTACAACATAAATGTACGCAATTTTTAATTAATTAAAAAAGAAAAGAGTGTACATTGAAAAAAACATTGATGAGCCCTTAGCCAAGCTAACAAAGAGAAAGAGAAAAATCTCAAACTTACTAAAATTCATGATGAAAAAAGAAATATCACAATGGACACTACTGAAATAGAGAAGATAATTAGAAACCATTTTGAAAATTTATATTACAATAAAATAGAAAATCTTGAGGACATTGACAAATTTCTAGAGACATATGACCTGCCTAAAATGAATCACGAGAACATACACAATTTTAAAAAATCAATATCAAGCAATGAAATAGAAGACATAATCAAAAGCCTACCAACCAAGAAAAGCACAGGATCATATGAATTCTCAGCCAAGTTCTACCGGATCTTCAAAGAAGAAAGAACACCAATACTCTTAAATTATTCCATGAAAATGAAAAGGAGAGAATGTTTCCAAACTCATTCTATGAGGCTACTATCATCCTGATACTAAAACCAGACAAAGACACATCAAGGAAAGAAAACTTCAGACCAATATCCCTAATGAACATAGATGCAAAAATTTGCAATAAAATTCTGGCAAGTTGCATACAAAAAAATGTTAAAAAATAGTGCACCACAATCAAGTGGGGTTCTCTCAGGTTGGTTCCACAAATGGAAATCAATAAATGTAATTCATCAAATCAATAGAGTTAAAGACAAGCATCATATGATTACCTCAGCAGATGCAGAAAAAGCGTTTGACAAAATACAGTATCCACTCGTGTTCAAAACACTAGAAAAACTAGGGATAGTAGGAACTTCTCAACATTTTAAAAGCTGTCTATGCTAAGACTAAGGTCAACATCATTCTAGATGGAGAAAAATTGAAAGCATTCCCTCTAACAGCTGGAACAAGACAAGGATGCCCTCTATCACCACTTCTATTCAGCATAGTCCTTGAAACTCTAGCCATAGCAATTAGATCAAAGAAATTAAAGTGATACAAATAGGAAAAGAAGAATGTAAACTATCACTATTTGCCAATGAGACATGATTCTATATTTAGAAGACCCAAAAAATTCCACCAGACAACTTCTAGAATTAATAAATAAATTCAACAAAGCATGCAGAATGTAAAATAGATACCCATAAACCAAATGTGTTCCTATACATCAGCAATGAATCCCCTCCAAGAGAAATTAGGACAACTACCCCATTCATAATAACCTCAAAAAGAAATAGAATACTTGGGAATCAATCTAAAAAAAGAGGTGAAAGACCTTGGCAATGAAAAGTACAGACCACTAAAGAAACAAATTGAAGAAGAAAAAGCAATCATGAAATTCATTTGGAAAAATAAAGATATCTAAAATAGCCAAATCAATCCTTAGCAAGAAACGTGAAGCAGGAGGCATCACAATACCAGAACTTAAACTGTACTACAGAACCATAGTAACAAAAATGGCATGGTATTGGCACCAAAACAGACACAATGGTACAGAATAGAAGACAGAGACAAACCCACATGAATACAGTTACCTCATACTAGACAAAGGAACCAAAAACATTCACTGGAGAAAAGATAGCCTGTTCAACAAATGGTGCTGGGAACACTGGAAATCCATGAGTAACAAAATGAAGTTAAAACTCTATCTCTCACCCTGCACAAAACTCAACTCAAAGTGGATCAAAGACTTAGGCACTAGAACAGAGACCCTGTGCCTAATAGAAGAAAAATAGGCCCAAATCTTCACCCTGTCAGCTTAGGACCTGACTTCCTTAACAAGACTCTTGAAGCACAAGAAGTAAAATCAAGAATCAGTAAATGGGATAGATTCAAAAACTAAAAAGCTTCCTTTCAGCAAAGGAAACAATCAATAATGTGAAGAGAGAGCCTACAGTATGGGAGAAAATCTCTACCACATGCACCTCAGGTAGATTATTTATCTCCAGGATACCTGAGATAAACTAATGTCTATATAAAGAACTAAAAAAACTCAACACCAAAAAACAAATACCCAATCTGTTTATGGACTAAGGAACTTAACAGACACTTCACAGATGAAGAAATATGATCAATCAACAAATATATGAAAAAATGTTCAACATCTCTAGTGATTAGAGAAATATAAATCAAAATCACTCTAAGATTTCATCTCACTCCCATCAGAATGGCAATTTTCAAGAATACAAGCAACAATAAATGTTGGTGAGTATGTGGGGGAAAAGGTACACTCATACCTGGCTGGTGGGACTGCAAATTGGTGCAATCACTACAGAAAGCAGTATGGAGATTCCTCAGAAAACTTGGAATAGAACCCCCATTCGACCCAGTAATGCCACACTCTTTGGTTTAGTCCCAAAGGACTTAAAATCAGCATACTACAATGACACAGCCACATCAATGTTTATAGCAGCTCCATTCACAGTAGCAAACTATGGAACCAACCTAGATGCCCTTGGACAGATGAATGGATAAATAAAATGTGGTACATATACACAGTGGAATATTACTCAGCTTTAAAGAGGAAAGAAATTCTGGCATTTGCAGGTAAATGGATGGAGCTGGCGAATATCATGCTGATCTACGAAATAAGCCAATCCCTCAAACAAAGGCCAAATGTTTTCTCTGATATGCAGATGCTAATTCCCAATAAAGGAGAGGTGGCTAGGGAAGAATAGAGATACTTTGGATTAGGCAGAGGATTGTGAAGGAAGGGGAGGGGGTCTTGGAGTAGAAATGATAGTAGAATGAATTGGACGCTATTACCCTATGTGCATATATGATTACATGACTGGCGTACTCTATATCATGTACAACCAGAAGGATCAGAAGTTATATTCCATTTACGTGTAATGTGTCAAAATACATTCTGCTGTTACATATAAAACTAATTAGAGCAAAATTTAAAAGGAGCTTTTGGAGATTAAGAACACTAAAAATGAACATATTTGCTTCCCCAGGGGAAAATATATAATAGGAGAAGCTGGAATTGGAGGGCATGTGGGGACTCTCTATACTTTCTGCTTAATTTTTCTGTAAAATTTAAACTACTGTAAAAATAAAGTATTGATAGTAATAATAAAAGAAAGAAAAATTTGCAAAAAAAAAAAAGAAAAGAAAGCGTTTAAAGAATGACAAAGATATGTCTAAAAGATACTGACCCACCTTGAAGTGGTTCCCATTGGCCAAGTGTGAGATGTTTTGAACATCAAATTAAATAGTGATAGTCAAACATTATAACTTGTTGAATAAAGTAGAAATTCCCAATTCAATACTAATGCAAATGAATGAATGAAGAAGAAAAATATCTTCCTTATCACAGTAGACTATGACCCAATAAATGTAAAAAGGATAATGAAGCTAGAAAGTCATATATTCCTCACCTTCATGGTAGAATTTTGACAGGGAATGAGATATTTACATGGTCTCAAAGAATTTCCCATGAATGATTAATTTTCACGGAGGCAACATATATTCTGCAATCCAGAAAAGAGGTGGGTACCATCTAACAAACTGACTAAAGTGAATATCAAAAATACTGAAACAGTCTGATGTGGTGGCACACACCTGTAATCCCAGCAACTCAGGAGGCTGAGGCAGGAGGATTCCAAGTTTGAGGCCAGCTTCAGCAACTTAGCAAGGTCCCAAGCAATGTAGCAAGACTCTGTCTCTAAATAAATAAATAAACAGGTTTGGAGATGTGACTTAGTGGTTAAGTGCCCTAGGTTCTATCCCTGGTACCAAAACAAACAAACAAATACTGGGGAATGATGTGTGTTTGATGTAAGACACTGAGGAGGACACATCATGTGTGCCATGTATTTCAGCCAAGAATATGTGCAGTTTGAACCTGATCATGAGGAAATATTAGATAAGTAAAAATTGAATGACTCTTGCATCTATTTATGTTTACATTTATTTCAAAGCAAATTTTACCAAGAAAAATATTCTTCCCATGGCTTTCTAGAATATACCATAGGCTATAAAGCCCTACACAACATGGCTCCTAGGTACCTCCTCCTTTTACTCTTTTGCTTCTCTCCCTACTCATTCCTTTACTGTAGCCTGATCATGTTATTTGTGGTACTAAGCATGTACTTTCCACTGAGTGTTTGTGTTTGTCCCTTTAGTCTAAAATGCTTTTGTTCCACCTTGTTTCAGACTCCGCTCAAATGTTGACTCCTCCTAGTGGGTTTTTCTGAGTTTTCTACCCTTCCTAGCTCCGCGATCAATTTTCTATTTCTCAACCTCCTTTTTCTTTGTTGCACTTGTTACCTATCAACATCATCATACGTGCTCATTTCTAATTAGCTTATTTATCTCTTCTTCTTGATACAATATAAATTCTGGGGCACAGAGATTTTTGGTTTTTGGGTACTCCATCTCCAGCACCCAACAATACCTGGCATATTAGTGGACTATAAATATTTGTTAATAAAATGTTTGTAAATAAAATACTTTAAAGTGGGACTGTGGGAAGCCATCCTTTTCTAGCAGAATCAGACAAGGTTGAGCCTCATGACACAGAGGCCTGATTTCTCAGAACCTGCAGATACGAGATCTGTCCCAGATTGTGGGGAGCTGAGGTGGTGATGTGGCACTGTGGGAGTGGTCACTGCCTGGTTAGAGTTTCCTTAAGAAAATGACTCCCCTAACTCCACCCCATCCTGTTCATCACAGAAACTTCTCCTGGTCCTGGCCCCCTTTACCTGTGTGATTATAAATAAAAGAGAGTTGGGCTACTTCACGCTGTTAGAGGTCAGAACTGGTATGAAAGACCTGTCATGCCCCCTCTCATTTAAAGAGTATTGGCTCTTGTGTGTTTATTGAGAGGTTAAGTTTATGGGTAATTGATTGATTTGTAGCCAACATCGTCCTCTGGCAGTTAACCCTTTTCTCATCCACGCAGGATGTGGCAGAAAACCCCACATGGAATATTTACAAATGAAATCAATTACACTTTCAAATGTAATTCCAATGAACATAAAGTAGTTTTGTATGGAACAAACCTTTGAAAACAGTAACATAAAAAGTTTATGTTTACTGTTTGATAAACCCAGCAATAAAAAAAACTCAGAATTATTAAAAAGAAGGAAAGAAAGGCATTAGTGCCTTTCGAAGTTTACTTCCAACATGCTCTGCAGCCTCACACTCCGCTCTGGTCCAGCTCACCTTCACAAGAGCACTCCTTTGCAGGCAGGTACACTCTTCCTTGCCTGCAGTCGCTGCTGCCTGGCCTGCTATTCTTTCTGTGGTGCAGAAAGACCAAAGTCAAATGTCATTTCCTCATTGAAGATTTTCTCTCTGTCTGGCAGTTTAACTCTCTCTATTCAATGGTTTCATGCTGAGCCATACATATAAGGTCTTTCTTATAACCTTAGCATATTGCAGTTTGAATGTGTTTACATTGACATCTCCCATTGGTGCAATCACTTCAAGGATGGGCAACATGCCTGATTTGGCTTCAGAAATGTCAATTTCATCCCATTGACCTTCACATGCAACGTACATGCTAACACTGCTCTTGCTGCTTTCCCCCAGGGAGAATAGTGACTATTGCATCAGTAGAGTGACTTGTCATGTATTGCTTCTCTTCAGACATTAAACAAGCTCACAATACTCTTACATTAGGAAAATAAACATACTCAATGTAAGAGTCAGACAAATAATTAATCAGAATCCATTTATATGAAACTGTCAACCACCAATAGTCAATGAGACAAGAGTGAAAAAACTTCTGAGCTCTCTGGAAATTTTACCAATTTTATTGATCAACCAACATGCAGTTTATTAACAGCATACTCCCTAATATCCACTATTAGTATTTTGGATAAAATTCTATCACATTTGTTTTACGATTCAAGAATAGGAAAGTATTTGGAAAATGTGCAGCAACTGGTAGAACTAGACGTACAACTAGTTCTAGTTGTGATATATAGCATCCAGATAGAAACAAGAAAGAAAAACCATATAAATAATCCTCAAAAATGTATAAAGCATAATGTGATCATTTACTCTAAAAGGTAGTAGACCAAAATACTTGATTATTCCCTGAAGTAACAACTCAAGTATTAAAGAATATAGTGTAAAGTATATTTTGAAAATATTTCCAACAGAATTGGAAAATTGAACTGAGTGTGTATGCACCCAAGTGGGAATATAAGCTTCTATTCATCAGCAATTTAACCCATGCAAAGCAGTTTAGCCACTACATGGGTCTTTATGGTTGCTGTTATGATAATAATTGGGTATATTGTCCTTGAAAAAAGTGATGGTTTGGTTAAAATATTATAGGAAGATAATTATTTCCAGAAACATAAACTGGCTTTTATTTTCATAAGACAAAAATATTATTTGGAAATCAAGGAGCCTTTCAAAGAAAAACAGCACAGCATAACTAATGTTTTCTGGGAAAAGCACCTTATTTGAAAAGTATTTATATGAGTCCCTGGATATTTCATGCCTTTGGAGGGAACCATTTCAAGATAATGAGCTATGAAATGGCAAACATTAATCCCCACCTAGTCTTTCAGATAGAAAATTATTTCCCTTAGGCTTTTGATGCTGCCAAAGAGCTACTGACTAGTCCTGAAGGAAGCAATATTCTAGATTTACTATTTTTTGTGAAAAATCTCATAACTCAGTGATTTCAATATAAAAATATGGCAAAGAGCCACAAGACAGAGAGGATAGATCAAGCTGTTTTAAAGTGCATAATTTTTACATTTGCATTTTAAGCTCACAGAAGCATACAAAATCAGCAAAGCAATAACAAAATTGACATCATTATTGCAAGCTCTCTATTATTAAATGTTCCCACTAGGCTAAAGTAGTTTAATTAAGCTTTTGTTCTTATATATTCCTATTCATTTCTTTTGACTGCATTGTTTAAAATTCTTTTCTCAGAAGTAGGAATCACTTCTCTTGTACTCTCATTACTTCGTTTCTGTTCTCTATTTATGTGACAAAATTCATAACCACGAAGTCTATGATTTGATGTCATTAAATAGATATTGGAGTAGCTGATGGTTAGAATTAAATATGTGGACACATGCTATAAAAAAGCAAAATAAAAATTCTTTAACCACACAAATTAAACATGATGAGGAAATCTGTCCCTTCTTTGATCTCCAGTTTTCATTAGCTTATTTACCTGTTTATAGTAGCTCTTCATCTCTTCTTCACAATTCTGGGTACTTTACTCCTTAAATTGAGCACTTAACTGAAATAAACAAAATAAACATCAAATTAAGCATGGAAAAACGTAGTCACTATTTTAAAACTTTAAATATTGCACTTGATTTAAAATACAGTAACTATTAAAGTATGATGGTACATTTTCATCTTAAAAATTCAGAAGGTATGCTAAATATTTTGTTCAACAGCACAACGAAATAAAACAGTATTTGCTTAATCTCTTGGCATTGCTTCGTGGGTTTGCAGTGAGTTTTCAGCAATTTAACTCCAAACTTGAAGTTAAAACATTTGAATGTATTGAATGTATTAATATTTTTATTTATTTTATTTATAGATGACAGACAACTGAGCTTCGGGTCTGGTGTTTGTTTGTTTTTTGTTCTTTTAGAAATGGTAAACATTTATTCATTGGAAGCTTTTTTCTTGAGGGTAATAAGAATATGCACAAAAAACAGATTTTGGTCTTTTTACCAACAGAATTCATGCTTATCACTCTTCTAGTTATTAGGATGCTTTATGTTTTCTGTTCTTTCTTTCTCTTGATGCTTCTGCTGTTCTTGAGTTAATCTCATCACAGCATTTTCATCAGTTCATTCAAGGTATTAATTGGTTTTATTTTGTTGTCCATCCTTAAGTCTATTTTCAACCTCTCTGAGACACACTAACAAATTTGATATATGCAAAGAAACACACATAGTGGTGAAGCTTGTGAACTCTGGAACCAGAAAGCCACGGTTTGAATCCTGGATTCAACCTGCAAGCTGTGATAATTGCTCACTAACATGTAATTTTTAAAAATGTTTTTATTAGTGCATTATGGTTATACATAACAGTGGGATACATTTTGACATAATCATGTACATAGAATGTAATTCGCTCCATTTCAGTGCCCAGTACTTCCTCCTGTTCTCCTTTCTCTGTTTCACTGTCTTATTCTATTTATTCATTCTCTTTTTGTAAATTGGTGTTTTAAAGACATACATAAAGGTGATTTCACTGTAGTATGCTCATATACACACATAGCATAATTTGGTCAGTTTCATTCTGCAGTTCTCCCTCCTCATCACTCCCCTCCTTCTCCTCCACTGATCTCCCTTTCATTTCCATGGGATTCCACCACTCCCCTGAGCTTCAGCATTTGAGAGAAGACATTCAACCTTGACTTCTGAATCTGGCTTATTTCACTTAGTATAATGTTCTCCAGTTCCATTCATTTACCAGCAAATGCCATAATTTCAATTTTTTTTAACAACTAAGTAAAACTCCATTGTGTAAACATGTGATCCTCCATGTTACTTTTATTCTGTATCAGTTCTGCTTCTGCAACATGGTATAGTAATACCTGCTTCTAGATTGTCCTGAGGTGGAAGTTATTTGTATAAATATATAAATACTATGTGTGTACATAATACACATATACATATATATGTATTTATACTTGTGACAAATGCATTAGCTAATTCTATATGGTCTTACATATGTGTGTTTGCTTAAAACATTTTTATGAAATAACATTTTATGCAATTTCTTACATTTTCCCTTTAAGTCTATATTGAGATCCATCAGTTTTGCTCTCTATAAAAGTAATTGATTGCTTCTAAATGTTGAATAGTAATACTGTGTGTTCATTCTTTATGTGACATTTTCATGCCCACGGAAATAGAAACACTAAATTAAACATTCATTCATCCATTTTCTCATATCGACCTCTGTTTTGGCTTTTTGTTGTTGTTATTGTTTTGGTACGGAGGATTGAACCCAGGGGTACCTAACCACTGAGCAACTTCCCCAGCCCATCTTTATGTTTTTATTTTGAGACAAGGTCTCACTAAGTTTCTCAGGTCTCACTAAGTTGCTGAAGCTGGCTTTGAGCTCGGGGTCCTACTGCCTTAGCCTCCTGAGCCGCCGGAATGTGATATGGTTTTGGTATGAGGTGTTCCCTAAAAGATCCTGTTATGCAAGAATATTCATAGGTAAAATGATTGGACTGTGAGAGCTGTAACTTAATCAGCCCGCCATAGCCTGAATGGATGGGATGGTAACTATAGGCAGGTGGGGTTGGCGGTTCTAAGAGGTGAGTCACACCAGGTGTGCCCTGGAAGGGTGCATTTTCCCTGTGGTCCCTTCTTTTTCCCTCTGCTTCCTGGCCCCATGGTGAGCTGAGCAGCTTTCCTCCACTGATTCCTTCCACTGCCTCACCTTGGGCCCAGAGCCAAGGAGTTGCTATGGACTAAGAAGTCTTAAACTATGAGCTTCAAATAAACTTTTCTTTCTCTAAGTTGTTCTGTAGAGTATGTTGGGCATTGTAACATGTGGATGGACAAAATCAGTGAGAGTGGGATGTATACCCAAGAGGGCTTCTGCTGAGTCATAGACACTTCCTTGCACCAGGGCTATTGTATTAGAACCTGGAATGTCTAGTAATTCACCTACTTGCCAGAAGAGAAAGCCAGTGTTTTCCCACAGTTTTGCCAAAACTTTGTATTATTAAATGTTTTGCCATTCAGAGGTGTGGCTAATTAAGCATTCATTTAAAATGTATTCGTGTACATGATTTCCAAAGATTCAAGTGTATTTTTCTCCATTTGGTGAGCCTTTTATCCAAAATAGTTTACCCAATGATTTTTCATAATAGTTTTTTTTTTAAGTGAAATTCTTATAGACAAATCCTTTGGGTATTGCTTTCTGGTCTCTCTGTTCCTGTGTCTCATGGTTCTTGTGTGAATACTTTTGTTTTCATTTCTTTTCTGTGCTTTTTCATTACGTCCTTTTTTAAAAAATAAAAAAAAAATAACTTATTTTCCAGACACATTTTGGAATAAATTTGCCTTATTCCCCAAATATCATTATCAGATTTTGGGAAATGCATTTTATATATATCATATGTATATGATATATATATAGTTCAAATATATATTTGCTGAAAAAAAATCTCTTGCATTCTTTGCTAAAAAAAATCAGGATTTTGTTGCCAGCCAAGGAATATATTTTCTTTACTTTTTATGAAATATTTAAAACATACAGATAGAAACAGAATTAGCATGTGGTTACCCGAAACTTAACTTTGCTGAGTAAATATTTTATCATATTTACTTAATATATTATTTAAGCAATGAAATATTAGAGAACTCTTTGGATTCCTCTTTAATTCCTCCCAGGTTTTTCTATACTGAATTAAATATTTGTCTTTTTTATGTGTACATTAATAATTACATATATACATTTTTTAAGTTTTAAAAACAAGTGATATTTCATTATAATTTTATTGTTAAACAAAACCAGTTTAATATAAGAAAAGAAAAAGAAAAAAAACAATGTTCGTCAGAGTTTATTTACATTAGAAATGATTAATAGTGAAATTTATGTTTGATAACTTTTACTAAACTGGGTCTGTATTTTGACTTTGAAAATAATTAAAATGTTTCAAATCTAAAGTTCACATAAATGTGTTTGAAATGTTATTTTTGTCTTGTGTTTTTTAATTTTTGTGTTTTAGTTATAAATTTTTAAGGCATGCTTATATAGTTATGTTATGATCAATTCATAAATATGATGTGGACTAAATTTAAAAATCAAATTAACATACCAATTATCTCAACTACTTAACAACACTTTTTGTTGTAAGAACATTTGAAATTTATTCTTTTAGTAATTTGGTTGTCTCCCTCCCTGGGTGGTGGTGTGGTTTTGTGACCAGCCAAGTACTGTTGAACTCCAGAGTATTGTGGAACTAGCTCCTGCTCTTTGTTGATAGCCTCTACGGTGGTCATCTCTGGGGCAGGGTGGGGTAAGCTGGTACTGGAGGCAGGCCACCTAGGGAATACGCCCAGGTAGAACTTCCAACCACTATGAAAGTGACCAATTCAGCTTTGTGAGGGTTTGATGTTAGCTGGTGGCTCAAATCAGGTGCTATCACTAGCAGGTATAAGACTGCAGGCTGGTCACTTGGACTGTGCCTCTGCTTTGTGCTTACCTGACCCTAGGTGATCCAGTTGTGCAGTTTTCCTTTACATTCCTCATGAGGTGAGATCAGTGTGGGCTTTCTGGGAGTGCCTCAGATTGCTAGGCAAGCTGGATGTCCATCTCTAGTTCTTCACTCTGCAGCAAGTGTAGGGAATGTTCTCTGTTACACACTGAGCAATGTTTAGTAGATAAGCACAGGCTATTGCAAGTATTCTGAGGCAACAACTTTTTGCACTGCACTGAGTTGGAAAATAAAATTCTTAAATAGGTTGGGAACAGGTTGCTTCCTAATTTTAATGTTGTAGATTATTAAAGAAATATTTATTTCTGATTTTGTCTTACATTATTCTGCATATAATTTCCCTTATATTGTATGCCTTACTTTTCTTCATA
>JAJEJO010005798.1:258435-369896 GCA_020662805.1 Glaucomys volans
TCTCTCAAAGATTCAGAAATAAAGGTAAGTCTGATCTTTTTGATGATCTGTTTCCCAGTTTATATCAATATACCTTTTTGTTTCTTTTTAAATCAAAATTGTTTTTCTGTTTTTATCCCCTGTCTTTTGTTTTTCCTTTCTTTATGATTCTTTTTCTTTACATGCATTTTTGTCTTCTAAAGAAAATATAAATTAGTAATCAAAGGTCTATAAGTCTCATTTAAGCTACTGTAATTTCATAATTAACACTTAAAATCCTTATATCTTTATGGGTAAAAAAATGATCTTTATGAAAATATTTTACTAAAAATTTTTCTGTGTGTGTGTGTGTTTACTGCAACAAGGAAAGAGAATAATATTTTCAAAAGCCCTCAGAGAAGCCTGTTGGCTCAGAAATTATTCTTGCTTGCAGCTTAATATTTCTGTAAGAGACAGAGAGGTACCTCTAAGAAAATCATTCCTCTGAAAGATAAACAGTGTTTATGATTAGAAGTGACTATTTAATCAGCCTTCAATAGTTTTCTATCATTTAATGTATTCAAACTTAGTTTTACTGGTATTAAAAAAGAAAAAAAATCCTAACATAATGTTATCTCCTAGTCTTGTTTTGTTTTTTAACCACAGGTTTTGTGGTGAAGAGGAAAGAGAAGGAAGGAAGGAAGGAAGGAAGGAAGGAAGGAAGGAAGGAAGGAAGGAAGGAAGGAAGAAAGAAGGAAGAAAGAGAAAGAGGATGGAAGGAAGGAAGGAAGGAAGGAAGGAAGGAAGGAAGGAAGGAAGGAAGGAAGGAAGGAGAGAGAGAGGAAGGAAGGGAAAGAAAGACTTCCTAATATATTAAAACTTGGATCCTAGGTATAAGGGACATAGACTTCACATGGTCTGCTTCCCAACTAATCTAAAACCAGTCTATGAAGAGTCACTGCAACTAAGAGCTGCTGATGAACAAATCTCTATATCACACAGTGGAATGTGAAACAATACTACATTTTAGTAATCTGATTTTAAGTCCTTTGGGTATAGGCCAAGGAGTGGGATAGCTGGGTCAAATGGTGGATCCATTCCAAGTTTTCTAAGGAATCTCCACACTGCTTTCCAGAGTGGCTGCACCAACTTGCACTCCCACCAGCAATGTATGAGTGTACCCTTTTCCCCACATCCTCGCCAACACCTGTTGTTGCCTGTATTCTTAATAAAAGACATTCTAATTGGGGTAAGATGAAATCTTAAGGTGGTTTTGATTTGCATTTCTCTTATAACGAGTGATGTTGAACATTTTTTCATAAATCTGTTGATTGCTTGTAGATCTTCCTCTATAAAGTGTCTGTTCATTTCCTTGGCCCATTTGTTGATTGGGTTATTAGTGTTCTTGGTGTAAAGATTTTTAAGTACTTTGTTCACAATAGCTAGATTAGGGAATCAACCTAGATGCCCTTCAGTAGATGAATGGATAAAGAAACTGTGGTATATATACACAATGGAATATTACTCAGCTATAAAGAAGAATAAAATTATGGCATTTGTAGGTAAATGGATGATGTTGGAGACTGTTATGCTAAGTGAGATCAGCCAATCCCCAAAATCCAAAGGCCGAATGGTCTCTCTGATAAATGAATGATGATGCATAATGCAGGGGGGCGGGGAAGGGTGGCAAGAATGGAGGAAGGATAGATAGCATAGAGGGAAGGGAGGGGTAGGGTCGGGGTGGGGGGGTAAGAATAATAACAGAATGTGTGACAGATACCATTGCCCTGTGTACATGCATGAACGCACAGATGGTGTGACTCTACTTTGTGTACAACCAGTGAAACAATAGCTGTACTCCATTTGTGTTCAATGAATCAATAAGTAAATAAAAAAAATTTTTAAAAATACTACATTTTAGCTTTTTTTGTTTATTACTAAATTTATTTTCATGCTGAGGATATTTAATGTTTTTAAGACTTCTGCTTTGGAAAATTTGAGGTTTTTCTTCATTCTCTCAAAAAGAATTGATATTGAAACTACTAATGACTGAACAACAATTTAAATCTTTCATTTCTGGGTGAGGATTTACATTATTATATTTACAGTTGTTCCTCTGTGTCCACGTTTTCTGCATTATTCATTCAACCAACCACAAATCACAATGTTTGAATAAACTTACATTATTATTGAACATGTATATACTTTATTCTTGTCATTATTCCCTAAACAATTCAAAGTAACAACTATCTACATATCATCTGTACTTTATGAGGTATTAGAAGTATTCTAGAGATTCTTCGAAGTATATAGAGAGCTGTGCATGGTGATATGCCCACCCAGTGCCATTTCATATAACAGAGTTCAGCATCTGCATATTTTGGTATCCTGAATCCAATCCCCTCAGCATACTGATGCATACACATATATAACATTCACATACATGTAAAATATACACCCATTTTTCTATGTGTATAGGTAGATTATTATTCATATTATCCAAGTCCTTGGATCTTTTCCCCCAATGATTTTATCTGTTTATTCTAAAGAATAGGATGCTGAAATCCCCTTGGTAGATTTTTAAGTTTCTCTTTAAATGTCTTATAGAATACTTTCTCTCTTTGCTTCAAAGTGATGCTGTCAAGTACTTAATGAATTCTGTCCATTATATCTTGGAAGATTCATTATTTTACTGATTATTGATGATCCTCTTTGTTCACTAAATATCTTACCTTTATTTCTACTTTTTCCAGCAGCATCATGACCTCATTTACATTCTTTTTAATGGTATCTGTCAAGTGTATCTGTGTTTCTTTCTTTGTATTTTTTCTGTAATTATTTGTATATCTTGCAGTCATTTCATGTGTGTTCAAACTATAAGACAGTTTGAAATTTTCTGTGTTTCTATGGGACATTAATTTATCCATGATCTTTAAGATTATTGAATTTCAACTATTTTGATTTCTTTATTGCTTTGTTGGCTTTTGTGTGTGTGACTTCTGCTGAATTGATGGTTTTAAAATTCAAATAAAATGTCGTACTATTACCTTTTGTACAAAATTAATTTAGAATTGTGCACAATTTAATTGATATTATCATAGACAACTGATTGCTTTATTGACTCTAGTCTCTTAGGTTTGGTTCATATGATATTAGTTTTGCTGCGGCAAGCTATCTTTCCAGAAAGAACTTATTCCTAACAGACTCTGAGCTCCCGAATATCCAAAATTAACTTTATTTGCTCTCCTAGTCAAATGCTCATTTGACTAGCTACTCAGTTCTGGAGTTAACATCACTCTTCCCTCATGACATCGGAAGATTTGATTGATTGTCTTTATATTCTCAGCTCAAGCTGAGCTTGATGTCTCTCTGTCTTTTTCTTTTCTTTTCATGTGACATACTTTGCTCTTTGAAAATATTAACAATTCTATCTTATCTGTGCAGTTCTTAAATGTCACTAACATTTATCTGGGTTTTCGTCTATTTTTATTCCCTTTGTTCAGACCTTAGTTGTTCACTTTAAACATTTGACTCATTTATTTGGTTGATTATTTACTTCACTCACTCCTCTCTGTTATTTTTGGTTAGAACCCGGAACCTGGAACCCTACAAGAGGCTATTTTACACACACACACACACACACACACACACATACACACACAGGATTCTTTACATACTCTTACTTTATTTTTTTCTCTGCTTTCTCAGAAATTTTCATTTCTGATTCTCTTGGTTTACTATCTTCAGCTGTTTCCATTCTGCTTTCAACATAGATACACCTAATAATAGGTATTTTCATATGTGTAAAGAACTTTGAGTATTCACTTTTTTAACTTGCATATTTTCCAAAATACATTGTCCTTTCTTATCTCTATATTAAATTACATTGTTGATCCCTGTTAACTGTCTTTCTTCATGACTTAGTTTTTAAAATTAGATTTGATGCCTCCATTTCATGTTCTGGCTTTTTAATATAAATCTCTGGTAATACGAGGTTGTGCATTTATGTTTCTGGCATAAATCTTAGATGGAAGATTTTATTTTTTCAATTCAAACAGGAATCTTCCTTGCCCTGTTGAGGAAAAGCAAATGTATAGAAGCCCAGCTCTGGGCTTTGCAGAGAAAGGTTGAGGCACACAGATGAGTAAAGTATGGGGAGCTTATACAATAGGGGTGCCACTTCCGCCCCTATCTGGGATAATCCCCCCCACCAACACTTGATATCTTTTAGATTCACACTTCTCATGTTCTAGAACCCTAACTTCCTACAGGGTTACTTGCTTAATAATTAGCACTTAATTTCCAACCTCCATGATTAGGGTAAGGTTGGCACAAAGTACATAATGGAAAGCAAAGAAATCCTCATAAAGGACAGCTTTACCCTGGATAAAATGGCAAACTCCAATGTTTCATTACTTCCCTATTCTACCCTTTTTTGCTGGCCTGCTTCTCTTTCTGGTCTAATATCCAGTCTAAGCACTGCCCCTGGACACATCAGTCCAATCTGTCAGAAAGCAGTGCTTGAGGTTTAGTGAAGGACAAATTTTTTTTCTGATGCCAATCACTTAGTGTAGATGGGCAGTGGGACTGACCCTCTGATGTAATTATTCTGAAAGCAACACTTACATTACTCAGATGATTGCTGCCCTCTTAACTCCATGCTGACTTCCTTCCCACCTGACATTTATGGTGAGAATTCCTCTTTCTTTTGCCAACTTTTTTCCTTTATTTTAGGCTGAAGTTTATCTTTTCTGGTCCTCATAGGATTCCAATTCCGGGTTCTCTCTTAAAGTTTCCATAATTCCCAGTCTGCTGAATGATAGGGGAAGTAGACAAGTGTTCTATCCACCAAAATGATTCAGATTCCCCAGGGCAGTAGTTCCTTACACAGCATTCTTGCCTCTCACCTCAAAACTGTGTTAAAGGATAGCTTCTTTCATTTTTTGTGAAGAGCTCCAATCATTAGAATCTATCATGAAAAGAGAAGTGATTCTAGGCTACTGAAAGAATCAGTCAGAAATCTACTGATAACATTCATTTTATCCCTCTACCTTTTCATTTAGAAGCATTCTCTTTTATCTTTGACAATACAGATGGTTTGAAGGACCTTTCCTTTTCTTTATAGATCAGAGGAGAGCTCTTCAATTCAAGAGATGTTGCAATGAAAAGTTAGCCTTTCTTTATTTTTTAATGTTATATTTAGAAGAAGCCACCTTGTCTGAGAAAACGTGCAATGAAAATTCAGTAGCATGACAGAATGAGGAATAGAACACTACTCCCTTCTTAGTTCATGAACATCTGAAACTCAATTGCTACTTAAGCTGGCAATGTCTAGCAGATAAAAGAATGTATATGATTTGGAGATCAATCCCAGACTTTGCCTTTAATAAGTGAACATCTTTTGGACATTGGTTAGTGCAGAGCAAAGATAGTTCTCAAAAGAGTAACTCCACATCATTCTATGCAAATTTATACAGCATTATGGAACCCTAATTTCCTACAGGGTTACTTGCTTAATAATTAGCACTTAATTTCAAATTCCCATGATTAGGGTAAGGCTGGCACAAAGTACATCATGGAATGCAAAGAAATCCTCATTCTTGATCTACATCACTCAGTGGATGTTATAACCATGAAAGGAGGAGGAGGCACAGGCATCTGTAGTTTTATGAAATTTCTTGGTGATTTTCACACATCATCTTTTCTACCTCCTAATCTATGCTATCAGCTTGTGGGCTATAACTGTTATTTTTAATTTTAAAAATATTTTCCTATCTCTTAGTTGTTTAAAAATAATAATAAATGTTTCCTTGAGGATTTTTCTTACTCAAAACATGAACATGTCTATAGGATAACTTTCTGCTATTATTCACACTAATATAATTAATAAATTATGTGACCCATACCTATTGGAATTGCCAATTTACATTCACTTTCTGTGAACAAATTTTTATTTCCTAGTAACACTACTTAAGCATGTTCATTTCAGAGCCTGTGAGAATGAAATAAGTGATCCTTAATATATTTGAATTTTTGCTGCTGGGGTTGGGGATAAGACATTAAAATGAAATGTCATTCTCTCAGCACTTCTTCCATCAAAAGGAGGAAGAAAAGAAGATCACTTTCAAAAGCTACAAAGCCATGGAAACACCACAGCTATCTGTCAGCAGTATTTTAAAATTTATTCTTGGTCTAAAGAAATGCAATAGAACAACAATTTATTTTCCCTTAATGAACAGCCTTTGCACATGGAAATACTCTCTTCATGAAATGGCAAACCCAACTTAAATAATTAACTTTTGAAAATATTTATTAAGTAACACTAAAATTTTCAGTACTCTAAGATAGAATTTTTCATTATAGAATAGCTACTCAGCCAGAATAAAATGTAAAAATAATTTCTTAATATCTTTGTTGTGGTTTTAATGTTTCTGCTTGAAAGATCACATGATTATAAGTCAATGAAATATTATTGGTATATTTCCTTGGATATATATACTTAGATATAAAACTTAGTCACTCTTGGCAGATAAGCATACTGTCATGCTTCACAAAAATGATTTTTAAAAACTTCACCAAAGTCTTTTATTATTCACTAAAATAACTATTTAGCTTCTTCCCCCCCTCAAATGTAGATATAAAAATTATTTAATATTGTGCTGATCAAACAATAAAGTAGAGCAAGAGTGGAGAAATTACTAATGATTAGCAAAGACTACATGAAGTAAAAAGACATATTGTTCAGAAAAATAAATTTAACTATATAAAGTATTTGAAGAATTTATGTGTAAACTCAAATATTCCATTTACCTAGGCAATTTTAACTAGCCATAGTTTTGATAATTTCAATGAAAGTATTCTGATACTTATTTACAAATTATAATTATATTCCAACAGTGTTTTTCTCAGTTTCTGGGAACAAGAATCCTCTAACAGCTATTAAGACACAATTATTAGGCACCTGCTTCCTAACTAGTTCTTTTTCTTTTTTAATTTATTTAATTTTGATTCATTGAACACAAATGGAGTCTGGTTGTACACAAAGTAGAGTCACACCATCTGTGCATTCATACATGTACACAGGGCAATGATGTCTGTCTCGTTCTGTTATTATTCTTACCTCCCCACCCCGACCGCACCCCTCCCTTCCCTCTATGCTATCTATCCTTCCTCCATTCTTGCCACCCTTCCACCCCGCATTATGCATCATCCTTCACTTATCAGAGAGATCATTCGGCCTTTGGATTTTGGGGATTTGCTAATCTCACTTAGCATAACAGTCTCCAACATCATCCATTTACCTGCAAATGCCATAATTTTATTTTTCTTTATGGCTGAGTAACAGTGATGCTGCCACATCAATGTTCATAGCTGCTCAATTCACAATAGCTAGATTGTGGAACCAACCTAACTAGTTCTTTATGTTATATAAAACATACTAAATTTGTAATTCTAGGTAGCTGTTCATTATGGTAAACATGAATCATTTTCCTTCACCAAATATTTAGTACCAGATTCTTCACCAGACGGTTGGGTTCTGAAAGCAGCAAAAATGAGTGAACTCCTTTCAGGCATCCCTGCCTCATATTTCCTGGTATCTTATTGGCTTAAACAAGTAGATTCAATCTTTAAATACAAGGAACTGCGAATTTTGAGACCACTCTTTCATTATACTACAAAAGACATTAGTATTTTAAATGTTTTAAAAATAAAAACACCCTTTTGTAAAAAAAAAAAAAAAAAGAAAAGAAAAGAAAAGAAAGAAAGAAAAAAGAAACCTACAAATGTGATCATATTCAGCTTTTCCTCACTGTTTAGTATCTCTGTTCTAAATGAGCATAATTTTTTGAAGGACCATTCAACAGAAAATTTTCTCTGTCCAATTTAAATATCTCTTGCTGTGCACCGAATTGCCAAAGTACCATTTTTCATAGTCTTTTAGTGTTTCAGTAGCTATGCCCCTTTAGAGCGTTTGACAAGCTCATATCTTACTGTGATGTTGTTAGAAAAGTTGTACCTTTGGCAGTGACATGTGCTCACTGGTGCCAGAAAATGTGACTTCTGGATTTTACCCACAGTTTTTCTCCAGTGCCATATGTCTGCTTTATAAAAATGCTCAAGTCAAGTTATTGTGATTCATCATAATTACTGTTAATTATTTACAGTTTTGTCAATGAGGAAAAACACTTGTTCAGTCCCAAGCAGATGTACACCTGGCAAAACGAGTGGCAGATCAAGTAATTAGGTATTTTTCTATCTCTCTTTGTCTCTGCCTGTCTTCATATATATAAATATATCTATACACATATTTCATATTGTTTGTTTCCCCTTTATCTTAATCTGTTTGCAATTTCAAGAAACAATGCCAAATACTTTCACATGACTTTATAGGTCCTATAAATTCTCACTTTATTTGATTATTATAATTATCACATTTCATCCTATCCTTAAAAAACTATTAAGACATTTCAAACCTGTTTCAGGAAGACTATGCTGCAAAAGAAAAACCATAGTTTCAATAATGTACTTTCTTTTAAAAAAATAATCTGTTTATCATAAAAAGCCCTTCATTTTCATTTAAGATTTAATTAAAATTGACACAATGAGGATATTCGTGAGGTTGTCAAGTGGAAATATAACTAACTTTTCAAACTTTTGACGCACGTAGGACAACCTTCCTTTTTTAACATTTAAGATCCGTAGACCCCTTGAGAAAACACCTGTGAATTTCCCACAGTACATAAATCCCAGTTTTTTGAAACACTACAGGATATCACCATAATAAATAAGAGAAAAAGGGTAAGAAATGAAAAACCCCATGGCTCAATGGAATATTAAATGAGTGCTCTCTTCTTGAAAGGACCCAAATGAATAGGAAGTTTAAAGAATAATCTTAGGATCAAGAAAAAAATAGCCCTGATATTTAAAGTTTTCAATTAACTGAAGTAAGAGAAGCTACAAATTTTATGAGTATTTTGTACTGCCATAACTAGAATGCAGGGCTAATTCACCTGAACAGGAAGAGTCCCTTCTGTGTATAGCTCTTTAAGAAAGGCTGTCGACCACACTGAAAACTCCTAGAGTCAAAATGGTGGTCCTAAAATAAGCTATAGCCTTCAGGTATGGTTATTAACTTTGATGACCAACATAAATACTTCTTATCAAAACCCAAAGTGGCTTTCTTTCTAACTCAAACTTTTAATTTTTATTTATTTATTTTGTAAAAGAGTACCAAAAGGTGGGAAAAATTTAAAGTCTTCTAAAGAACTACCTATTATTATAAAATTTCAATTCTTGGACCCCTATAAATGTGGTATAATGAAAATTGGCTTTCATAGTGCTTCTTTTTTTGCACTAATTTTTGTTTTCTTTTGTCCGTGTGATTCTGTTTTTCTTTTCTGTAAACATACTCACCCATGTTCATTAGTGTCTCTTTGTATTAGCTTGGATAACCCAATCATGGAATTCTCAGTCTTTGTCTCAGTAATTGTTTTAGTCAGCTTTTTTTGCTGCTGTGACTAAATGAACAGACCAGCACAATTATAGAGGAGGAAAGGTTTATTTGAGGGTTCACGGTTTCAGAGATCTTAATCCACAGAAGGCTGGCTCCACTCTTTGGGGCTCCAGGTGAAGCAGAACATGGCAGAAGAGTGTGGCAGAGGGAAGCAACTGGCATCATCAGGAAGCAGAGAGAAAGAGACTCCACTCTTCAGATACAAAATATGTACCCCAAAGTCACACCCCAATTCCAATCTCCTCCAGCCACACCCTACCACTTTAATTAATCCCATCAGGGATTAATTCACTGATTGGGTTAAGACTCTTACAAACAAATCATTTCTCCTCTGAACCTTCTTGCATTCACATGTGAGCTTTTGGGGGACACCTCACATCCAAACCATAATAGCAATTCACTAATCAACCTTACATATGAGAATTTCTAACTCATAAACAAAGGCTTAAATGATGAAATCTGAGAGAGTGGTTTGGGGAGGGCCTGTTTTCCTTATGTTTCTGCTTGTGGGAGTTCATAATGAGAGAAACAGTGGTGATATTATTTGGTGTTTTTCTTGCCAACAAAGTCAGTGAATATTGTTTATGAAATCCTCACTATACAATGTCTTTTAATAGCTTCAGTTTAGGGAAAAGGGCATTTACAAAGCCTTCTGGTTTTGATGTGAAAAATAACACTTACATCGGGTATAGCACCCAAAAAACTTTCCATATTACTCAATTGCCTCTACTATGTAATTGACCTAATCTTCCATTTTCACATATTATCCCCAGATCTACAGTGTAAATGTACTCTTTCTCCAACTAAGACCATTCTGAGGTTTTGCTATTTTACGGTATTAGATCCACTACATATTGATTACATATATACAAAAGACATATACGCTCACCATTCCAAGACATAAGGGCATCTTTTGTTGCTCCCCTTTACTTCCAACCTTTAAAGAGATACTTGAGGGATGGTTGCTTGTCTTTCTGTAAACAAGATGTTTACATCATGCACTGCTGTTTCAATAATAAGTAGACATTGGAAATGGCATGAGCAAGTTCAGACCAAGACAAATTTGAAGCATTCAGGCTTACATGTGCAGCATAATGATAAGTTTCCTTGCCCTGGAGTTCAAAAGACACAGGTAGACTTTTTCTCTACCAAATATTAACTGTAGAACCCCAAGCTGGATGAAATTATTTTAAGCCCATGTTACTTCATCCATAATGGATAAATATGTTACCTACCTGTTGCTTGTAAGAATTTAGTTCTGGTGCACACTAATTATCGAAAAGGGCAAGAAAGTATATGAGAACAAAATTCTGAAGTGTAAGTTAAAGCATAACTATTCACTGTTTTTCCTCTGCTTACATTCAACAGGGGTGTGTGTGTGTGTGTGTGTGTGTGTGTGTGTGTGTGTCTGGGTGTTTAATGAGGACAAGAGAAGTCTCTACTTCTTTATTCTGATCAGGAAGAAAGCAGAGAGAGGAATATATCGCCAAGGAAAGGTAAATTGATTTGAATAACAAAGGCAAGGAGGTAGTCAACAAAAAGAAAAATGGGACATATCTGAAAGGTGAGGGGAGTAGAGTGGAAGAAAGGTACTGGGACTGAATCTAAGCTCTGTTGTGGAAGTTTCTAGGAAGATGACTCAGATTGGAGTTCTCCTGAAAGCCAACTTTGAGATGAGATTAGTGTACCAGAGATATATCAAAGAGTGCTCTAAGGTCACTTTCAGAAAGAAAGTGGGAAACAAGACTGAGAACAGGAAAACATTGAGCTTCCCAGGAGTTGCAATAGTTGCCTCAGCCAACCTTGTGGAGAGTTCTGAAGTCAGAATGAGCTATCTAAGTTGTGCCGAGTGAGGTGATGAGGCCAGGCCTTTCTAGTACTAGTTGAGTCCTAATCAGATTCCAGCTGTCCTGGGAGGGAATAGGACCTTTGACAGGAGGCCCTCTTAACCCAAGACAATCCCAGATGTTCTCTTAGTACTCTGCTGGCAGCATTCTCGGCAGCTATGCAAGACCTTCATTCCTGAAGGGGGTTCTGGGCAATGAGCACCTCACTGTGTCCTCCACAGCAGCAAGACAAAATTTGAGCTAATGAGAATACTGAAGGAAAGGTGAAATGTCTAGAGTTAGAGGGAAACTCCAAAATAGTCCATTATCCCTCCCTTCTACCTCTGTGGAGATTACACCGATAATCCATATTTCTCTTCAATGGTCACTTTCTTCACAACCAATTGAGTGAGCACAACAGACCCTCAGATGTGTTTGACAATCCTCTCCCCAGAGGCTCAGAATCACTGATTTCAGTGCACCTATATCAGCATACAGTTTTAAGTGCTGTGTATATGTTGTATGTAGCCATACTTTAATTACCTTTGTCTTAACATTCCACTGCCTCCAAATCCATTTTCATTTTTAATACACCATCCAATTTTTGAAAATAAGATTGAAATATAAGTAAGGAGATGCAACTATGGGGAGAGGTTAAAGGCACAGATTCTAAATCTAGATTGCCTGTGTCAAAGGCACATATTTACTGTATGACAGATGAGCAGCATGACTTTGAGGAAGCTTTTTTTAACCATTTTGAACTCTTGTAGGTAGATAGTAATACTATTCACTCCACAAAGTTGTAAGGGGACTTAAACAAAGAAATATATTTAGAACAGTGGCCCATAGTTAATATTTGTTATGGTTTGGATGTGAGGTGTCTCCCAAAGGCTCACATGTGAGACAATGCAGGAAGGTTCAGAGGAGAAATGATTAGGTTGTAAGAGTCTTAACCCAATCAATTAATCCCATTAATCCTAATGGGATTAATGGAAGTGGTAGGGTGTGTCTGGAGAAGATTGGAATTGGGTGTGACTCCTGGATATATATTTTGTATCTGGAGAGTGAAGACTCTCTGCTTCCTGATGATGTGAGCTGTGTCCCTGCCACATTCTTCCGCCATGATGTTCAACCTCACCTAGAGTCCAGAGGAATGGAGCCAGCCTTCTATAGACTAGGACTTCTGAAACCATGAGCCCTCAAATAAACCCTTCTTCCTTTAAAATTGTGCTGGTCAGATCATTTAGCCACAGCAGCGAAAAGCTGACTAATGCAATATTATTGTATTGTTTGTTGTCATTATTACTATGATTTACAAAAGGCTTGAGTTTGTATGTTATCTCCAATTGCTAACTGAAACTTTGGATTTTTCTCACCAATTAAAAACTCCATTTCTAGATTCCAGTAACAAAACCGCTGTTTTCAACTGGTAACGTGACAAAGGAAGCAAATCTTTGAATACTCTATCCAAAACTGCTAATAAGCTACTATACTAATTTGTTTGTTTGAATTTTAGCTCTTTCCTCAACTTTTTTTATTTATTAAAACCTTTAGTGATGATTAGTTTTATCTGTCAACTGGGACACAGGGTACCCATACATTTTGTTAATTACTGTGAGTGTATCTTGAAGGGTGTTCTTGATGAGATATAACATGTGATTGACTCGACTAAGTAAAGCAGATTGAGCTTCTTAACGTGAGGGTCTCAGCCAGTCACTTGTATACTGAAGGACAAAAAGCCTGACCCTCCTAAGAATACAGGGGACTTTCCTTCTGCCTGACTACCTTAAGTTGGGATCAGTCTTCCAGTCTTTGGACTCAAACTGAGATATTGTCTCTTCTTGGGTCTGATCCTGCCAGTTTTCGGACTAGTTCTCCTAGTTTGCAGGCCTTCAGATCTGAGGAGTTGGCAGGCTCTAAATCATGTGAGGCAACTCCTTAAAAAAAATCTATTTATTTCAGATCTATTAATTGTGCTTCTCTGGAGAACCCTCATAAGTACTTCTAGAAATTATCTTCATAAAAATAGTAGCTTGCACTGTATGTGTACTTATCGGGGGAGGAAATGTACCTTTATATTTACATTCTGCCCTGCTCACACCTTAATTTCTTCACATTGATGCTTCAGTATTCCTGATATTTTATTCTCAATAAAAACAAGCTAGGTCTATGGAAAGAGCATTTGTCAGTAATGAGTGCTGACCACTGAGAATAGTGATTCTGGGCCTAAAAAAAACAATGTGTGCTTGTGTGCTTGTGTGTGTGTGTGTGTGTGTGTGTAAGAAAGAAGGAGAGAGAACACACATTTTGCAAACCAGGTATAGGTATACACATAAACAGTATTTTCTTTAAATCATGACTAGTGACCTCACATGACCTAACATTTTTTTCCTTTTTCAAGTATCTACGGACTTCCTGATTCCCCTTAGATCTCTCCCTCTCCCTCTCTTCTCCTCTTGCTCTCTTTCTCTCTCTCTCTCTCTCCTTTCTACCCCTGAATGCATCACTTAACAGCCCTGCAGGTTTAACCCAGTTAATTAATGATGAGTATCAGGTCCCCAAGTGATTCAAATACCTCTTATATAAAGCTCCAAATGTGTCTCCTTTTACAATATGTGTACTCCAGGGTGTCACAAACTTTGTCATGCAATCAATTTTCCTAGTGCCTCTTGAAAAATTCATTTTGATGAACAGCATGCTTGCATCATTATCATGTACTACCCAAGAGAAATATCATCAACAATCTTATGTGGAAAATGGGAAAAATATAAAAGTAATGATACCATAAAAGCAAGGGAAAGAGGAGCAAGAATAAAAATTAATTTTGAAGAGTAAATTAATTAGTCATAAATTACTTTTCTTTTTACTCATTATGGATCCATACAAATTAATCATTCTAATTGTCTAATTTGAAATAAAAATGGCACCACTGATTTGCTGAAATATTTACAAATATGAAAAACCTGACAGTATGCTAACAGGAAATACAGGGTAACAAAATTGTTACTCTTTTAATATTAAGTAATTCAAATAAATTAACTTCTAAAATTGTGTCTCATTTGCTGGTGAAGGTACTGACATGTGCACTGCACTTTTATAGTGATTTCCATAAAGCATCATGTATTTTATCTCACTTGGTCATTAAATGCCTTTGTGCAATAATTTTTATTGTGCCCATTTCAAAATGAGAAAACCAGGGTACTAAAAAGCTGAGTGGATTGAGGTCACTGAGTAACTCTCAGAGGAGCTGCACATTTAAAAGATCATTAGCTCCTCAGATATAAGACAAATTATAGATGTGAATGAGGATGTCTGTTAGATTAAATGTTCAATGGGCTATTTACTCTAAAGGGAAAGTGATCTAACTTTTTGAAAGCCATGTATGAGGCAGTGGGCCTCCAAATCTGGGTTTTATGATTGGAGTTGGACTGACTATATAACATAATTTTGGTAGCAACGTTGCTACTTTTAGTTCCTTTTATCCCAGAGATATTAATTGTGGAGATAAAAATAAATAAATATTAAATTAGCTATAATCATACTACTTTGAAAAAAAATCCACTATTAATTCTATTTTTGAATTTCCCTACGTTCATTCTATCAATTATAGTGGGTTGAAGAGTATCCTCCTAAAATTTATGTCAATCCAGAACCTCAGATGTGAGCTTTTTTGGAATTAAGATTGTTTCAAATATAATGAAGAGAAGAAACTTGAAGAAATCATATTGGATCAGGGATAGCCCTAAATCCAATAAAAATATCCTTATTAAAGACAGAAAATGATACAGAACAACCCAGGAGAAAAGGTCTTGGAGACATACAGCAGGGAAGCTGTATGTCTTGTTATGCCTTGGCAAGCCAAGAAGGACAAAGAAAGATTCTCCAGTACACTCTTCACAGAGGTTGTGGCCTTGTTGACTGTTACATTGATTTCTGCTGTCCATATTTGTGGGCAAGTAAAATTCTACTATTTTAAGCCACTTGCTTTGTAATGATTTTGTTATGTTAAACACAACATAACAAAAAATTAAAGAAAAACAACAACAACAAAATTTCATTAATGGAGTAACCCTAGCTGTGACTTGCAATAACGATTGCAAAGAGAAAGTCCAATAAATGGTCATTCTGTCTCTGTGTTTAGATATGAGATATCCTCCAGAAGTTTATGTGTGAGATAATGCAAGAATTTTCAGATGTGAAATGATTGGTTATGAGAACCTTAACCTCATCAATGGATTAACCCACTGATATGGATTCACTGAGTAGTTACTGTAGGCAGGTAGGGTATGACTGAAGGAGGTCAGTCACATGGAGTATAACTTTGAGATTTATATTTTGTTTCTCAGGAGCAGAGCTCTCTCTCTCTGCTTCTGATTGCCAAGTCCTTAGCTGCTTTCCTCCATGCCTTTCCACCATAATGTTCTGCCTCAGCTGTGAGCCAAAGCAGTAGAATCTGCTGACCATTGAGTGAACCTCTAAAACCATGGGATAAAAATAAACTTTTCTTCCTTCAAGTTGTTTTTGGGTCTTTTGTTCACAGTAACTACAAAGTTGATGAATAAGCTCTACATTAAAAACATACTAAGAAATATCAGCTTTAGTCTGATAATATGAAGAAGAGATTGATTAAACCATGAAAACAATAAACCATTATTAAGTTGTCTCATACCCAGGTAAACTGCATTTATAGTTTGTAATTTGCATTCAGGAGTATGTTTTGGGTTTTTCTATATTTTTGTAGAATAACTAAGCCTCCCAATTTGCTAAATAAATAGTATTTCCTAGAAGAATATGACTTGGCAACATTTGTGGAGAAACTAAATAGGAATCCCTACCTTTACTGCTGTTCCAACCCAATTCAAAAATTAAGCTCTAAACATGAAATGTAAAATTCTTTAAACAACTGCAAAGAAAAGAAACAAAAATTCATTCTTCAGTTTTTCTTTTTTCCTTTAAGAATAACATATTTGAAAAGAGTTAGGTGGAAACTCAAGTTTTAATTTTTCCTTGGAGAAAAACTCTTACAAACTCTATTTTGAAATTATACTAAATGTAGATGCAGATAATAGTAATACAATACTAACAGAGCTTAACAGCTCCTCAATAATAGCATAATTGTTAGAACCTAAATTTAAATCTGAATTTCTACATTTGATCACTGATTCCCCTCCGGGTAAGCTCTTCCTTAGCAGCAGTCTGCTCTACCCACCATTATGATAAAAGTGCATGACCGAGAGGTGCCATTAATAGGTGGAAACATTTGGATCTGAACAAGCAGAGAGAATAATACTGCATGTTACATGTGTTTAATAGCAATATTTAACAAATATTACTATTTTCTGTGATTTTGCACATATCTCACAGTACTTTAACAATTAAGAAAATTGAAAGTTAGATTAAAAAATAGAAACAGTTGTACACTGTTACCATTAAAACGCAGTTTTTACAGAGCTAGCCAATGGGATGAATTAAGAAAAAATACAAGGAGAAGGTAAAACGTTTTTGACAGACAATATAATTTGATTATAAATCACAAAAATGAAACAGAATGGGAAAATTAACAGCAGATTTTATGTATTGCTGATTTTATGTATTCCCCAAACAGTGTCTCCCCAAAAGTATATATTAAATTCCTAAGTTTCTGAATCTATTAATGTGTCCTTATTTGTAAATAGTCTGCAGATATAACTGGTTCAGGTAAATTCATCCTGAGGTAGAAGAGGCCCCTGATCCAGTACCTCTGGTGTCCTTAGGAGAAAAGGAAAGGTACTCAGAAATGTATGGCCTTGTGAAGGCACAGACACAGCATGAGTGAACAGTGTGTGACAATGGAGGCTGAGGTGGAAATATTGCAGCTGCAAGATGCAAGATGGTGGGCCTCTACCTGAGAGCTAGAAAGAGCCAAGGACATATTCTACACACATATTTATGTCAATATACATATCACTTGTGATAAGACATTAATGTTGTTAATTTAATAAACAATATGTACAGAAGCTTAGCACTGTAAGTAACACAAAACAAAGAATGCTATAAGTAGCACTGTTAGTAACACAAAACAAAAAATGAACCGTTATAAAATTTGCAATAACTTGAGGATGCATGTTAGAATAGGCCCTACTAAAGGTGTAATGCAAGTTTGAGGCAATAAAATAATAGCATTACAAATGAACATGATGATAAGTAATGGTAAAGAATAACAACTAGCTTTTCCAAATTATTATTGCCTACTTAGAAACCATGGGAATAAAACCACAATATAAAAATAAAAACATTAAAACTAACAAGAACTCATAAAATAGGAGTCTTCTATTAATATAGACTCTTTCTGACTCTCCTTCTCTTTACCTTATTTATTATATCATAATAAACATATAATATATGATATATTATTATAGTAATATCTTATTTTCTCAATAACTCAAGTCATTTAAAGAAAGAAGAGGGAGACTTAAGTGTGAGGCATCATATTCCTGAGTAGAGTGATAAAATATTGTAAAGAACTTAATTCTTCTCAGTTTAATCTAAGTAATAAATTATGATTTAAATAGAATTATTAATTGAATTTTATTTTAATGGACAAATATGATCCAAAATTTATATGGAAGAATTAATGAGAAGAGATAAGAATATTTTAAAATGGAACAACGAACAGGCATTAGTAACAGTTATGACAATCAGTCTTACAAGATAGCAAGTTTCCTTTTTGTGTAGGAATGAATAAACTGATCAAGTGGTTTCTACAGAACTAGAACCCATGTTTATAGGGAAAGATGATCAAATCATAGTTCATGATAGTCCAGAAATAATCAAATTGGCTACCTCTTTTTCTTTGATCATTTTTAAAATTGGTACATGATAATTATGCATAATAATGGGATTCATTGTGATATACATGTACATGCACATAGCATAATTTGGACAATATTATTTCCCAAGACCTTCCCTTTCTCTTCGCTCTCCACCTCCATCATCCCTTTCCTCTATTCTATTCCTCTCCCTTCTATTTTCATGAGATCCTTTTATTTTTTCCCCTTTATTCTCTCTAGTTTCTACAATATGAGAGAAAACAAATGGCCTTTGAGTTTCTGAACCTGGTTCATCTCACTTACTATGGCATTCTAACTGGCTCCCTTTTAAGTAAAAAATGTTCTTATTTCACCTCATAACCTAAGAATTCCAAATGTGTCTAATAATTAGAAAGACTTGTGATCATAAATACTTGTGATCATTAAGAAATGAGGAGTAACAATCTAGTTTTACATTTAGAAAGTCAAAGTAGTTTAATTCTGAATTTTTAGAAATTGGCATAGAAAAAGCACAACCCAACCAGAAAGGACCAGTGGGAACGGAGCCACCTACATGCTCCTCTGTGTGGCCACATCGGTTCTCACAAGCTAACATGGGGAACCTGAAAGAACTATTAACATGAGAAAGCCTGTCACAAACCACTACAGTTGGGCCCTGTTTATCAAAATTTGTTAACATGTGTATGCACATCTGTGCAAATGTATAGGAAGGAAGGGTACTTAGAGGAGTTGTAGTAAATTGTTGAGAGAATGTACTTCTGGGAAATGGAATTTGAGTTTGGGAAATAAAAAGGGAGCAAAAGAAATGAGAAAGATCTTTTCACACTTTCATCTGTAAGAAGTTTATTTTTAAATGCAATATATTCCCAAAATAATTTGGCAGTTTGTGTGCTATGAACTTAGATTAGTCTATTTTTTAATCTTCCCAGATTTTATAGTGACATACCATTTGCAAACTTTCCTTGATCAACTGGCTTAATATGGTTGAGTTTTATGCTCTTTTTTCTTACTGGTTGACACGTCACAGTAAAGTCTATAACAAAACTTGAAATACATTCATTATTGGAATATTTTACTATAATATATTTACTTCAGTAACAAAAATGTCCAAATATTCACTACATAATCTATAACAAACAACAGTCATAGAAAATGTCTTAGTAGCTAAATGTTAAGAATTTTATTTATATCATGAAAGCAAAAACAGAACTTATTTTTACTAACAATTTAAAATTATCTTCCAAAATATTTATTTAGGAATGAAATTCTCCAATTTCATGCCAATTACCTCCAAACACCAAAGGTTTAAAAATACATGTGGCTTGAATTGGCAAGGTATCACCTTAAGAAATACCAGTTACAAAGCAAAAATATTTGTAAAGCAGATTAAGTCTTATAAAATATTCTCAAAGAATGCCAAAAGGAGATTCCACTCATAATTATAGCAAACTTTTGTTCTAGTTCACTACCCTTTAATCCTTCTTACCCTTATGTTCTTCTTTTCTCTTTTTCTAAAAAACTCAAAAATTATTCTTGCAACCTGGTCTGTGTGGGACTTGTGGTTTCAGCTTAGCATTCCCCTAACTCTCACTTTTTTTCTGAGAAGTAGTTTTTAGCTCTCTTGCTTCTCCACCCAGCAGCCAGGAAAGAAATCAGATCACATCTCTCCTGTTAGAAACCCTCCATAGTTTCGACCCTCTGGCATTCTTCTTCTTGCTCACTCAACTCCTACATAAGAAATGTAGATCTAAAAATCCATAAACGAACAACCTCATCAAGAAAAATGAGACTAACCTACTGATCAATAGCTCAAGTTTGAATCATTTCAAGAGATGCAACTTATTAAATTGATCTGACCAGAAAATGATTGGACAAATAGTCAAATCTTATTTAGCCTAAGTTGATCAAGATAATATTCTTCAGTCTTATAAGACTATTGAATGGTCAAAATAAGAATTACTGTAGCTTAAAAAAATATAAAACAAGTCCAGAGTAAAAAACAAATGAGCCAATTTTATTAATACTGTTTAGATTCTAGTATAATTATGTTAATATCTATTTGTTATAAGGTCTTCACTTTCTTATTTTATATTTTTGATAAGTTTAAATGAATATTTATTAGCTAGACATATAAATATACTGTTGTCTACATTGAGATGGGTTTTATTAACTTTGCAATCAATATTTAATCTTTTAAGGAAGATTAAATTTCTCTCTAGCTAATTTGCTGTGATTCATTGACGACAAATAATGCTAATAGTTTGCTTATCATCTTAGCTTTAATAAGTTAAATGTGAAAACCAGCATCGTAAGGATCAGTGAGTATTATGCACCAAGCATCTGCCACAGTAATACATCAAATATTTCCAGTGTTACCAGGAACTGTTATTCCTTTTAAGGCCTGAAATGAGAGTCCGTGGAAGGTGGATAAAGGAACCAATGCCAAGAACAGTAAGTTGTGTAAGTTCGCTACTCTTTTATGATCTCTCTGAGCTACACTGAGTCTGTCCACATAATGCTGGATAGATCCGAACTTGACTGGGGAACAAATTTTAAACTTTACCTAGACTCCCATTTCAAATATTCATTCTCATATATACATGTGAAAAATTGACAAGCTGTCTGAATAATCAATATTCCTGTTTTAGTCCATAAACAAAGTTTCACTTTGCTCCAACTTGCCACCAAACAGTGGTAAAGCATAAAAGGAGAGACTCCTATATTAAATTCAATTTCTTTTATTTTGATTAATTTAAATACACTCATTACAAAGGCACTCTGTTACATATTAGTAAACCGTTAGTAATAGTATACTCTGGGAATATTCTCATAGTTCATAATTTGAAGCTTAAGGGATTACAATTAAGAACCCAATATTCTTGGAATATTTTGATAGTGGAATAATCTTGAAGCAGTTCAATTAAATCACGGAATTATATCTTTTAGATTCTCTTTATTTTAAAATATAAATTGAAAATTAATTTAATTCAAAGAACAAAAATTAAATCACTGCCTCTTTCACACATTTTTGTGTATTGACAACTTCTTTATAAGTGGCAAAGAATCTGACTGAATTTCAACTATGCTATAAAATGTTCTCATAATATTTTTCCAGGCAACCTGCCTTCTATGGAGACCTCCAACTGTGAGATGCAACACAGAGAAGTGATGTAATGGAAAGACTGGGGAGCCTGTCCACCCTGCAGCAGCAACCTTGTCAATAATTAACTGGGATTCTGGGCCTCCAATTTTCCAACTATGATGAGGTTAAAACTGAAGACTCATTCTTTTCAAATCAACAAAAATGAATTATAATCAGATTTTTTAAAACTGATATTTCTGCATATCAGGAAAGGCAAGATGGTTTTATATTGCCTTTAGTTACTTAGGAAATTTGGATTATGTCAGGAAAAAATGACACTTTGCTACAGAGTAAAATATCTTTGCACTAAAAGTAAATTATATGAATTCTCAATCAATGAAGAATAATATTGAACCAACCCTGGCCAGGGAGAAAGAAGTGAATGACTTCTTTTATTTTGAAGAAAATCTGTGATGTTTAAATTATACTATTTTTTAAGTCACCATGACATTTAAATTGCCTTTGTCAAAAAATAAAGGAGAATATTAAAGGCAGTAATTCTTATCTGGAAGCAATATTTTAATGGAAACTCTTTTGCTTCTTTCCATCCAAATTTCTTATAATTTATCTATCTACATGATACATTTAGATTGCCATGTGTAAATTATTAAATTTGAGATGGTAATTCCAGAATTATTAAAATATTTTAAAAAGAAGTCACAAGTTTATGACAATCATTTATGGATATTAGTGGATAGTGGACCAAACTCAAGGATCTAAACTTTAAGACCCTTCAGGAAACTATAAACAGATTATTTTATATAAATACACTACACTTCTTAATACATAGAAATAAGCTTAAGGGATCACCATTAAGAACAAAGCAAAGAATCACCACCAACAACATACAAAAAGAGCAATCCTCTTCTCACAGACATAATTCAGCAATTGCATAGAAAGGCCAGATCTTTAAAATGTCCATACTACGCAGTTCAAAACACAGGGATGTGCTCCAATTTCCACATCAATAAAATGAGGGGTTCTACTACATAAGTGACTACTGTATTTTTTTCTCTACATTTTATGCTCTTTAAAGGTTGAAGTTTTAAAAATAGCAGACAAAATAGTTTCTCTCCTCTACTTTTGGGGTAATGTTAATATCTATTATATGATAATTTTATACTTAAAATTAATATGGACTATTTTTCAGATTTTTAACTCAAAGCATAAATTTCTCAGTCATAACATTTCTCTCATACATTATTGATCATAAGAAGGCTTAGGTGGCATTTTAGAGTGAGAATAAAATTCCACCTAAAAATGTTAAGCTCTTTATCTTGATCTTGTCCCCAGCACTTTCATAAGCCCTAGTCAAGAGGAAACAAAATTTATTTTAAATTATAGGAGTAGTTTACGCAGTTAGGAGATAATCCCTGAAGTACAGTGCTACTCATAGTTTGCTCATCTACTGTTTGATTTGCATATAAAGTTCCATGGCCAATTCTCTAGGCATGGTTAGTCATTGACCTTGGACCCATAGTGCACTCATGGGAATTACATCATCCACTTTCCCCATCAATCTACTTCATTGTCATTCTTATAACTTCTCTCATCTCAAGCTCAGTTCTTCAACACAGAAGGTAGAAATAGTTTCTGTTATCTTTAAGTGGAAGAAAATTCACTGAAAGGGATGGAAAGATGAGGAGGCAGATCTCACAGTAAGTGGCAAGTTTGAAGAACTGGCTAGAAAAATCGGTGGGAACCTCTGGAAGGTTATGGCAGCAGGAAATTTAGTAAGAGTCACAGCTGAGAAGCAGTCTGGATACTTAGCCTTCACTGCCGCAGTGATAGCGTGAGTCAGCACTGACTGAACCAGCAGCTGGTAGGGAAAATTTGGGCTTTTTGGCTTTGAAACAGGAGACATGTGATTCCTGGAAGAAAGATAGACTCAGAATGAAAGTAGATGATGTACTTCCACTAAAAAACCAAAATCCAATATATGTAACTTCTATTCCCAGATCTGGTATATGTGCCACAATTTAGGTCAATTGTTTAGGTCATCCAAACTCAGTTTTCAGATTACAAGTCTTGGTCATCATTGAAATGTTTTTTTTGCTCAAGACAAATTTTAAAATGAGGAAACACTTGGCAACAAGTTTCAATCAATACATGAATTTAAGAAATGATTATTTTATGGTTGAAAAACATTTACTAATAAAAATTATTTATATACCTATCTAAGTTTTTTGATACTTTAAAGCTGATTTCCTTCAGATAAAACACTATCTAAAAAAGGAAATTGGGCCACAGTTGTACTAATATGTACTGTCTTGGTAACAGACAGTGTAACAGAATAGACTGCCAAGAAGTTAAAATATAAAACAGGCAAATTTGGAGGAGTTAGGAAAAGTATTAGGTTTGCTAATTCTTGTCCTTACTGGGGCATCCTAAAAAGAAAACAAGAAAACAAAATAAGAATCATGTTTATGTGAGCAAACAGGCCACTGAATTCTGTGATTGGCTAGCCTTATAATCAGGCGTTTATTATTTCCAATTTAGCAATTTTATTCTTGCAATGTTATTTGAACTGTTCTCTACTAAGAAATGTACTGGATTTTGAGTGTCTGGAATATGGTACCTAGTTGTCTTGCATTTTAAAAAATCCTTAGCTTTTCTTAAAGGAAAAACCCTTTGGGTAGCCAGTACCCTTCCAAGCTCCAGGGATAAAGCCCACCCTCAGGTTATTTAGCAGCTTCTCCATTTGCCCTTGGTTACTTCTCACAGGCAGTGGGAGCACACAAACAAATTAGTTCTCACAGTGGTGGCTGGAGAAAGGGCCAATGCACGCATCTTAACAACAGGGGGCTAACTCCAAGAAAATAAGCCCCGAATTTCACTGATGTAAGGAATTCCAGGGCCGACATTTAAAAAGTTCCTTTCTCTGAATTCATCCATTGACCCCATGATAAATTTTCAAAATCAGTTATACTAATTTGTGAACTGAGTGAAAAATAATCAATTTATGATAAAAGGGAAAGGAAACTAGCTAAGAAATTTCAAGACCTATCCACTGTGTCAATTTGGGAACAAAAATTTAATTTACACAAGATTACTCCTAGTAAGTTATACACCTGTATGTCTGAACTGAAATAATATTAGCACATTTTAAAATAATTTAGTTCATTATAATCCTTCACTAATCTGTTGATTCTTATATTTTACATTAAAATATAGATTTGGGGAAATGCATATCAAATTATTTGTTATTTATTTTTAAATAATTTTATTATATTATCACTGTTTTTTTGGTGCATAATAATTATACAGAATGTGAGTTTCATTGTGGCATGTTTGTATATGCATGTAACATACTTTCTCAATTTTATTCCCCAGTTTCTCCCTTTCCCTTCCCCTCCTCCCTCTCACTGTGTTCTTTCTTCCACCCTACTGGTATTCCCTCTATTTTCAAGAGATCCTTTCTTCTTCCTTTATTCTTTCTAGCTTCCACACATGATAGGAAACATCTGAACTTTTACTCTACATGTCTGGCTTATTCTGCTTAACATGAGCTTCTCTAGTTCCATCTATTTTCAAGGATGACATAATTTTGTTCTTCTTTATGACTGAATAAAACCCCATTGTGTATACATACCACATTCTAAGAGTTAAAGAAGCATTAGTAGTACATATGGGTAACAACATATTTCACAGAAATAGATTTAAATCAATTTAAATTCAACATGTATTCATATTCATATCTAAAGATTATTTCTACAGTTGAATGATTGGAATAACAGGTTAAGTCACCAACTTTGCTTTTAAAATGTAGATTTTAATTTGTTGCCTTTCTTTTTTTTAAAAAGGAACCAAATTGGTGTCTACTGAGATCTAGTGAAATGCAGTACTTCATTTAAAACAGGTCATTAAAAATGAAATTGTGGATTTCTATTCAATCTAAACAACCTTAGAAACAGCACCTGGAATACTGTGAGCAGACAATGGATTTAAAGTAAAACTTATGATTATAAGTTTTCTAGAGTAATTCTAGTCTACATTGTTTCACAATTTTATTAATAACTATGACTATGGCTTCAATGTTTGTCCCCTCCAAAACACAGGTTGAAATTGAATCGCCATTAGTATTAAGAGGTGGGACCTTTGAAAGGTCTATGAGTACCCCACTCTCGTGGGTGCACTTAATGCCACTATAACAGGGTGAATTCACCCCTCTCTCACTCTCTTGCTCTTCTTCCTTCTGTCATGTGAGGACACAGCAAGAGGGTCCTCCTGAGCCAACTGCTGGTACTTCAATTGTGGATTCCCCAGTCTCCCAAACTCGGAGCTGTTCATTATAAATTGCCTATGCTCAAGTATTTTGTTCTAGCAGCACAAAACAGACTAAAATATTTATTGTTTTAGTTAGGTTTTTGTGTTACTATCACCAAAATACCCAACAAGAACAAATTAGAGGAGGAAAAGTTTGGGGAGGGCTCTTGGTTTCAGATGTCTCAGTCCAGAGATGGTCAACTCCATTGCTTTCAGTCCAAGATGAGGGAACACTTCATGGGGGAGGGGTCTAGTGGAGGAAGGCCACTTAACTTATGGTGGGTCAGGAAGAAGAAGTTGTGGGGAAGGGGTCACAGGGAAGATGCACCCTTCCAAGGCATGGCCCCAGTGACCCACCTCCTCTAGTCATACCCTACCTGCCTACCCAGTCAGTTCATTCAAACTAGGAGGGATTGATTAGTTTACAGCTCTCATAATCTAGTGATTTTTAAAGACCTCTAAGTATTTCTGCATTAACAGGAGTTTTGGATGGGGGCAAGGGGGACATCTTATATCCAAACCACAGCATCTATTAAGGAAAAAAGAGAAAAGAAAAACTCTTCCTATACTATAAATAAAATAATAATAATAATAATTATGACCTGTTTCTTACTCATCTTGGAATTGATATAATTGAGAAAAATTTAAGAACATTCCAAATATTTGGGGAGTACTGGGGATTGAACCCAGGGGCACCTGACCACTGACTGAGCTACATTCCCAGCTCTATTTTGGTTTTATTTAGAGACAGGGTGTCAATGAATTGCTTAGTGCCTCGCATTTGCTGAGGCTGACTTTGAACTTGCAATCTTCCTGTCTCAGCCTCCCTGTAAGCCACTGGGATTACAGGCGCGCACCATCGTGCACAGCATTTTTAAAGTTCATAAATTTTAAGAAGATATGCCGAAGTTTAGGAGAGGGTGTTTACCTTAATATAATGACTTCTGAATTTTGCATTTGGAGCCTGTATGGCTCCATTAGTCCACTGGTCTAGATTCTATACAGTTACAGTATTTCTTCTAATACAACCCCCTACTTAACAAAATGGTATGTCTATCTATATTGAAGTTTGCTGAGTATATTGCAGTCTGAAAATCTCTCACAATCTCTGCAATGAAATATAGGACTTACATCAAAATTTTTTTCCAACTTGAACAAATCTCCACCCCTGAAAAGACTTCATTCCACTTAAATAATGTCTGAACTGTCAGTTAGTTCTTCAGAGAGATTCGTCAAAAGTACTCTCATAATTTATTGAAATTGTTATCAAGCATGAGCATCTGTTTACTTACCGTTAGTCCATACTTTCATATGAAATATTATTCTGAATTTTTACTTAGTCAATTGATGAATGGCTTAATCATTCTCTATTTTAGAAATGTTTGGATAGGGTGGTATGTGTACCTAGTTAAAGTTATGGCTAATAAAAAGTAGGACACATATTAGTTTATCAGAAGCTATAGCTCTTATATATTAGAATGTCAGATAAAAATCCTGATGGAAATATTTCCATCCTTAGAAATCAATGGAAAAGGGAAGAGAAGGGTAGATGGGAGTTTTCTTTAAAATTATTCCATACTAGCAATTGTGTTTCATCTCATGTTCCTGCTAAGACTTTCCGAAGCACTATGGTAAGAAAGAATGTGAGGACATGGGTGGACACCATGGTCTTTTAGCAGTGTCTGCTTTGAAAAGATGATGAAATGGAAGCATGCCAGGCAGGTATTCCATGCCTGATTTACATAATCACTTGCTAAAGGAATATGAATGAATCTACAAATATTCTACCTAATTCTAGGTTTTACCTGAAAACTCCAACAGACTGGACTGAGAATTTTATTAACTAAAATGCATATACCTATTTTAAAAAGAAGAGAAAAAGTAATAAGCCAACCTCTCAAGCCTGCCAAAAAGGAGACTCACATCCATGGCTAAAATTTGCAAAAGAACAAATCTTTTCTTTTTCTGTTGTTTTTTGCCCTGTATCTTTTAGCTTTGTTTTGTGTCTCAGGAAGTATTTTCAGAGAGATATAGGCTAAACTAATTGGTTACATTTGTTGGAGGAGCACCAAAAATTGGATCCCAGAATGGGAATTTGGTGTTAGATCTTTCTCAGGTCAGTGGGAAATAAAGATCACATTTCTGGTGTGAAGTGGAGTGACAGTAACCCTTTAATGTAGTTGCATTAAAATTACTGCTGCTCTAAATTATGGTGGGGTGAGGTGCCATAGAATATGAAGTGGAAGGTATGTAGTTAGTTACCTTTGACATATAAATGGGAGGGGTGCAATGAAATGTTAAAAAATTTCAACTGCTTTAAAATTTTGAAAAAAATTAAATGACAGGCACAAATCAGCCACTATCAACTTGAGAGACACAGTGAAAGCTAAAGTTTATACAGTGATGGAGGTGTTTAAGGAGACCCTTATGTCTTGCTGCCACAGGTCAAACTGTTGAAAATTAGGCAGAGAATCTAAGAATAAGAGAGGGCAGGAGGCTGGAATTATAGCTCAGTTGGTAGAGTGCTTGCCTTGCAAGCACAAGACCCTGGGTTCAATCCCCAGCACCACAAAAAAATAAATAAATAAATAAAGAGAGGGCAAGACAAGAGACATTACATTTCTTTAACAGGTTTCATTTTTTTTCCCCCTTAGGTACTAGGGATTGACCCCAGGGGTGCTTAGCCACATTCCCAGTCCTTTTTTATTTTTTATTTTTATTTTGAGATAGGGTCTTACTAAGTTGCTGAGGCTGGCTTTTAACTTGAGATCCTCCTGCCTCAGCCTCCCCAGCTATTGAGATTGTAAGCATGTACTACAGCACCTGGCAGGTTTCCAATTTTAAAGGCAATGCCTTAAAGGAAAAGATTAAAACTTTAATATCTGGGACCGGTACTTTGACTAGATAATCCTGAGAAACTCACAGTAGCATATTTCTCTGAAGCCATCACTCTCTGTGAAATCGTGAAATGCAGATTCCTACCCTATCAGGGCAGAACAGTTTCCCCTCATTTAAAGACACTGCAGCGAAGCAGATACACCATACAATGCCTTCCTCAGTACCTGCCTATCCACATGATTTATTGTCCATATGCCTCTAAATAAATCAGCATCAGCAGAACTTAAGCAGAAAGATGTGGGTCCTTGTCCAGATGGCAATAGCAAAATAACACCCTGAAGAAACTGTAGGATAAATCTAATCATGCTGGCAAAAGCTAGAGGAAATATATTTTAAAAGAAAGAATATAAGACTAAAAAAGGAAGAATTTAATAAATTGAGAACATTCACCCTTGATTCAGGGTTCAGTGACCTGGCAGGGACACCTGGAACAAATCATAATACCATGCTGGGATAATCCCTTTGAAGTTTGTCCAAAATAATAGCCTACAGTAAATGAGGCAGAGATTTGAGAACTGCCATTGTAAGATAATAAGGGAGAAGTCAAAAGTTTCAGAAAGGAAGAAAATGTTAAGATGGATTTATTATGTAGAAACAGAGAACTCAGGACCTTGTGATTAGTGCCCATCCCCCACGTCCTTGGGAACATCCAAAGAATGCTGTTTTAAGTCAGGAAGGAATACATTGGTGGGGTTGGGGAGGGCTGAGGGGATGCACAGGGAGCTGTGAAATTAAGTAAAGGATTCATGTGCAGGCTGGTGTGTGCAGATAGAGCTAGGTGACTCCCTACAGAACTGGCATGGCAAGGGCCAGGTGGCAGTACTTAACCATCATGGCAAGGTAATTGTAATTACTATAATGGCCAGCAAGAGGAGCGTAGCAATCAGGGTGCCCTGACCCTCAGGGATCTGTTAGGATGATTGAAAGAGCAAGATGTTCCAAACTCAGCTGATAGGGCATTATGTAACCTCCACAATAAGAAAAAAAAGTGTTCTGGCAAGTAAAACACTGATGTCAGACACAGAGGTAGAAAATCAGTTTTTTACCCAGGTTCTAGCTACAATTCACTGCACAGATTTAATATCCACTCATTGAAAGGAAATCAGGGTCCCCTTGAGGGAAGACATAAAAATACCACTATTACTGCAACAGATAAATTCTGTACTCTTTCCCCAAAAGAATGTCTGAGCATTTACCATTTACTGAAGAAAGGATGACTTTCAAACATTTTGAGGACTGTTGGATACAGTATCTAAGTGACACTAGTAACAGGAAACCTTAAATGCTGTCTTGGAAACCTGGTTGAATGAGGGAAAAGGCAACCAGTTGATAAATGATGTCACAACCCAAGATCATCTCACATTAAATAGAGTGAGTCCTCAAATTTACCCAGTTGTCTTTCTTCTTGTCTCTGAATCCCTGTATCACAGCAACTGGCAGAAGCTTTTTTTCACCTTAGTTCTCTGACTTATAAAGTCGAAGCCATTAAGGTAGAAAAGGCCAAAGTCAAAATCCCTAAAACCATACCACTTCCCTTAGAGACCAACACAATTAATATAAAGCAATACAGTATCCCATATGGATGGGATAAATTAATGCAGGGGTTACAGGTATCAGTCATATCACTTTTTGATTTCTTTTGGCACCTGCAGCATCAAACGATGGGTGAGTAAGAGTGGCTTTCTAGAACTTGATTTTGTGGTGGGCTCAAGCTCATCTTCCAAGTAAGTTTTAATAAACTAAAAGTTCAACACAGTCCTGACACTTAGCATAGAACTTTTAATATGAGGAGTGAGTGTATTTATCATAATCACAATTTAAAAAATCAAAACAGCATACGTTTTCATAAAAGAAATACAAAAGCGTACCTGAATAGTGTCCAAGACAAGTTAAATCTCCTGCTCTGTCACAATATATTGCATAAGGATGAGATAATTTTGATATTCTGCAGAATATCATGCTAGCCCTTCACTGAACAGAATAACCATATTAATTTCAGATACAATAACTCTTAGACACAATTATAAAAAGAGGAATATTTCATCATAATGAAATTGATACACAAAAGAACAAAAATATTATACATATGCTTAAAACAGTTCAAAATATATACTACCAGTATTATAAGAATTAAAAGACAATTTTTCAATTATAGCTAGAGGTACTACCTAACTCTCTCAGCAATTGATGGCACAGCTACACCAAAAAATCAACAAAAGTAAGGATAATAGGAAAAACACCACCAACAACCTTGACTTAACAAATGTTTACAGAGCAGCAAGCATTGCAACTGAAGAACACAAATTCTCTATAAACATAATATTCACCAGTATGGTCATGTGCTGGACCACAAAAGAAGTATCAAAACTTCAATTGATTAGAGAGTACATTCTTTCCAATTACAAGGCAGACATGACTAACAATAAAATATCTGATAGTTTCCCAATATTTGTAAATTAAACTAGATGTTCAAAATAATCTAGATATTAAAGAAGAAATCAAAAGGAAAATTAGTAGATATTTCTAACAAATGATAACAAAATACAAGATGTCAAAGGTCACTGGATGCAGGTAAAGCAGTAATTAAAGAACTTTGGGTTCAGAATAGTGTAACGGACTGAAATCAGTGACCATAGAAGATGGGAAAGAAGGAAACAGGAAATCAGACCAGATATCAATGAAATATGCAACAAACAAAAGAACAAGAATAATTAAACAAATATTTGGTTATTTGAAAAGTTCAACAAAGCTAATAAGCATGCATAACTTTATTTCTATTTTAAAACTAATTTCATTATTAAGAACATTTAGATAAAGAAAATTTTAGGACAGATTATTTTATTGTTGAATTCTTCAAAGTGTTTAACAAGTAAATGATGCTACTTTCATGCAAACTTTTCCATAAAACAGATAAAGGAGATCACTTCCAAAAATCATTTTATAAAGACAGCAAAACTCATATCAAAACCTGGCAATAACATTGTGGAAAAATAAAATTATAGACCAATATCCTTCATGAACATAGATATAAATGCTTACTAATATATTACCAAGTAGCATTCAGTAATATAGCATCCCAAACAAGTAGGCTTTGTCTCAAAACAGCAAAGTTGGTTTAACAAGAGTAAGCCAGTCATGACAATTTATCATTTTTAGAGTGTAATGAAGAAAAAGCCATATGATTGCCTTACTACAAATAGCAAAGAAAGCAAAATCAATCTTCTTGTTAAATATTCTCACAATATAATAATGGAAGGGAACTTTCTCACACTGGTACAGAACTTCTAATAAAACAAAATGAAGCAAAAAAAGAAAGACCTAATATGATATTTAAAGCTGACACATATAATGCTTTCCCAAAGATTAAGACCAAATCACAATACCTGTTCTCACCATTCTACTGAACATTTTAGTGAAGGTCTTAGCAATTAAACCAAGGCAAGAAAATGAAATAAAAGTATGAAAATTAGAAATAAGTAAGACTTTCCTTGTTTATAAATTAAATGAATAGTTATGCAGAAAATCTTAGGAAAATTTCATAGTAATTACCGGAATCATTAAATTAATTTTAGAAAGTTATTAGATTCAGACTTAATATACAACATTAATTTTATACATATATGTGCATATAAAATTTATATATATATAAATATATATATTGTTGAACCAGGTACACTTAATCATTGAGCCATATCTCCATTCCTTTTTATTATTTTTTATTTTGAAACAGGGTCTTGCTCGGTTCCTTAGGGTCTGCTAAATTACTGAGGCTGGCTTTGAACTTGTGATCCTCCTGTCTCAGCCTCCTGAAATGCTGGGATTATAGGCATGAGGCAACATGCCCAGCAATTACATTTTTACATACTAGTAGCAAATTATTGAAAAAATAAAAATATTTAAATATAATTACAAAAGCAAAAGTTACAAAACATTTAGGAACAAGCTTACTAAAATGAATATGTGACACTTCTACAATAAAGAGCATAACACATATAGGAAGAAACTCAGAAAGATCAAAATAAATGGGGAGATATAACTTCCTCCTGTGTCAGGAGGACATTTATTGTTAAAATCAAAATTATCTATAGTCTGTAGATTTAATGCCAGCAGCTTTTTTTGGTAGAATTGGAGAAGCTGTTTACAAAATGTTTATGTAAATGCAAGGATCTTGAGTCCTACAATCAATAATTTAAAAAAATACTAAAAAAGATAAACAATATCAACACCTCACAAAAGAATGCTGAAGATGACTACTATGCATGTAAGACCATACATCCCTAGGCTTAAAAAAATATGCTTTTAAAATACTAAATATGCCATTATTACACAGTCATGAGATTGAAGGAGAGGTCAATAGTTAATGAGTAGGAACAGTAATGAAGACGTTCTTAGTCTGAAAGAGATAAGAGACTTTTTCTCAAAGTAAAAATAACAACAGTCTTAAAAGAGTTGCGAGGCACTAGAAGAGATCAACCACGTTTCCAGATCCTGAATTATGTGAAATAGAGATTGAAGATGTGTAAGTTAAAGATATCAATGATTCTAGGTATCATAGAAGTGTTTGGTAAAGGTTGCAGAGTGAGAGCTTGTTCCAGAACACAAAGCATGATGGATAAGACTGCTATAGTGAAGAGATGATCCAAAAGGTCTCAGAAAGAAGTTGTGGTAAGGTTAGGGCTGTCACTAAGCCTGTCTGCATAGTTCCCAGATACCGTAAGTGCACATGAACCTAGGGTTGTGCCGAGTCCCAGGATCCGCAATGAACTTCTCAAGGGTGAACTAGCATTACTTTACGAACAAATCTGAGAAATCAATCAACATAAACACAGTTGGCAATCATAAAATGCATTTAATTTTTAAAGATTAATTCTAGAAATCACATTTGCTGTATACTTCAATTGCAAATGCAAGGTTTGCATTCTATTTATTAAACATTTCCCATTTTTTCCCTCAGTTGAATAAGGTCTCAGTGTGAGTACGTCACATAAAATGTGGTAAATGTCAAAATATAGAATTTACAATACAATTTCAAGAGATAAAACATTTAAATTGCTTAGTAGCTCCAAACATTGACTTTCATAAAAAGTACCATAAGAAAGGTACCCTTTAACTTACTTTTATTTAAATCAAAATTCAGGAATAAATCATGATTTCTTTCTCAATGCTTCAACATTCTTTATTATTTTCCTAAACACCAAATTTACTAAGCTGTCCTTTGCATTACTGATGTTAATAATGTTAATAATTTTAGTTAATAATGTAAAGAAAAGATTTAGTATCTTTTCTTTAATATGATAGCAAACAATTATGATGCTCTATTTTTTAGGAAGGCAGATTGATGCTGCCACAGATTTGCTTTGCCAACAATAATAATATTCCCTGTGAGTTTGAATGTTATTGCTTTATATATTTTAATTTAATAATTTTTGAAAAGCAATTTTAAGGTTAAAATTAGGTCGAAAACATGTTCCAGTTAGTTTAGACAGTCCTGGATTGTGCCCTCTTCCCCAATATCCTGGGTATTTAGTGTTTCCTTTTACTCTGAATGTATCCACATTTGGATACTAAATTATTATCTTCACCCTAGGCAATATACTAAGGAAATCTAAGCTGCTTAAGTGTCCCCAAGACACATATTTAGACTTTTTAAATACATGACTTGGGAGCCATTTCTAAAGATGCACCTGCTTCCTTCTTCTAATGCTTCGGCCTCAAATGTGCTTACATTTCCAAACCAATTCATGATTGCAATCACAATAGGCTTAGCTCACTGGGAGGAGAGGCAGCAAAAAGTCTCTTGTGAAAATGATGTGAGGAAGGAAATGAAGTCCTCTGAATGAGATCCTGAGGAGGAGGGGCAAGGTAGTCAGCAGAAGAGAAATAAGCAAAGCCCTACTGGCATCAGGAAGGGATGCAAAGTAAATACCATGAATCCTGAGTATACTACATGCACTGCATTCTTTTATCCCCCAGAAGAGACAGGGAATTAAGAGTCCAGCTACTTAAGAAGGCATTTGGTCATTGTATGATGAAAAGGAATAAAGAGCTTTCTGCATAATAACAATTTGCCTTCCAAGCAAATAGTACTTAAATAGTACTAATACCTTAACATTTCAAATGAAGGCTCACCCTTAAAATGTAATTGTACCTCATCCAATAGGATTATACTTCAAATACAAATGTTTTCATAGCATATCATAATTACTGAATACAGATATACCTAGCCCAGACATAAAAACAAGATTTATATTTACCCACCATGTTTCTGTAACTGAGATCTTGGTTGTTCTAGAAAAAAGAAATTACATTTTGGAAAGATATTTGAGTTACATTTAAAACTGATATATTTCAATGTGAATTTGTTACTGAGTCAAAGAGGCTCCTATGCAGTTAGTTATCATTATTCCACATATTATCCAACTACATATATTTAAATGTATTATAAATAATGCATTTTATAACTGGTCTAGTTACAAAAGCATTTCTATTTTCAAAATGAGCAAAATATACTTTACACATGATATTCTGATAAGTATGTGCATCCTCTCTGAGAGCAGACACTATGCAGGATATGTATTTCTGCTTTGTTTCAATTAAATTTATTTTGGAAATTTCTATGTCCTTTCTCCTCCCAACTTGTTTCTTCATACGTTTTGAACAAACATTAACTTGATTAGAGGTTTCTATCAGAAATGCGTGAATATCATTTACCCATCAGGCCTAGCTTGGATGTCTTAATACTCAAACCAACATTTCATTTTCAATGACTGGTCAAAAAATTGTCAATTCATTTAATTATTTGTGTTCATTTTTTCCTCATCCCTAAAATTCTTATGTCACTTTTAATTCTTCTTAAAATGCATGGTTTTATTATTTTTGGAAAATCAAAAATATGACTATAGGATTGAAGATTTTGTGTCTGTGTTCTTGCTCTTCATGGTTTTCATACTAAAATTAGACTGAGGCATTGTGTTCACATAATCTCTTTTAGTTCTTGCTGCAATACTGGTGAGCATTATTTTCTGTATACTTGAAAATAAGGAAATTGAGTTTTCAAAGGGCTAAAATAACTCACCCAAAATCACATATCTAGGGGATGGCAAAAATTTCTACTTTTACAACAATATGTTCCTTGTGACATTTATTTGCTCTGTGTGGGATGATGTCAGGAAACTTGAAATGCCTTAAATATTCAACGGATTATTGTTAAATTATGATGTTGTATTAATAGAATAATGGGTAAGGCAGTGATTAAAATTAAAAATTTGCCATAAAATATCAATCGAAAAATATGTCATAGTGAAACACTGAGAAAAGTAAAAATAGGAAGAAAGAAAAGAAAAGAAAAGTCTGGAAGCCAATAACAATGATTATTTCTAGGAAGGATATTGGGCCCACCAAGAAATGGTGGGAATAAATGTTTTTGTTTTTTACTTTGTGTGTGTGTGCGTGTGTGTGTATGTTTATATGTATGTGTTATTTTATAGTATGTGTTTTTTTTATTTTGTTAAAATATATGGCTTTTTACAGTTCATTTCATTTTCATGTTTCAGTAATAAAAAGGGAAAAGAAAACACTGATACATTCAAATCTGCTGGCTTCATACCTTTCCCCTTTCCATTAAAACATGATGCATCTAAATGCTGTTCTCCTTCTGTATGAGCTATAAACAGTTCATACAAGGGAAGAAAAATGGCCCCACTAATTTAGCCTGACACCTGGCTCTAAGTGTGACAGCAGTCAGGCTAGCCAGTGGACTTTCCTGACAACACATTAGCAAATGGAAATTGGTTCTTTTGCAATACAGGTGACTCATTCCTTCAACTTAGGCACATTGTCACTTGTGATTGAACCACAGTAATGGAAGGCACTTATGTATTCTCACGTGATGTTAGGGACTCCAGATAATTAAAAGTTGTGAAATTAAAAATTAATCATTATGATTTGTATGGTACTCTGGTCTTTCTCTTAGCTGATGTGGTTAGCTGATGTGGTTATGACAAATAACCCCTTAACACCAGTGAGAAAAATTTGATCCATATAGGTTATTTTCATCACTTTGGACTCCACAGTTAAATTATTGAAAGCAGACTCTATTGCATTCTGTTTCCAATTCCAAGTAATGGCTCAATGCTGTGACACAGTAATCAGCAATTCAACTTGCTTTGAAGATGGCCTTTTATTTGGTTCAGAGAAGATCAATTCAATTCACGCACAAGCTGAAGAAACAAACTAGTTAGTTTGAAGAGAAACTAACTTAGACTATATCAAAGAAGGAGCTTATGCCTAATGTGAACAAAATACAGAAATGCAACTTTAAGGCAATTGCACAGTATTACAATAATTTCCCTAGAGGGTCTTGTTCTAATTGTAGAAAGGCAAAGTCATTTTCACAGGTGTAATTTAGATCCGGGGCGTTAGGACCCAAAATAACATCTTACAATTTGCCTTGTTAGGTTTCCCACTGCTTTCCTACCTATATTACATGACTTCAAACCAAAGTCCCTGGGAAGAGGGCAAACAAAATGTTCAAGAAACATCCTTTTCCTAGGACTTTTGCTTTCCTACCTCATTAGATACTGGATTACGTAGAAATATAAAGAACTCCTTTTCTTACTAAATTTAAACTTCTGATAGTTTTCATTTTCTTTCCTCTATCCCGTACAGAAGTCTATCAAGTGTCCATCATATTTCTGTGAACACTGGAGAGAAAAGAGTTATAAGACAAAGAGAATCATTCAAAAAGAAACTCGGATATTTTAGTTTTACAATAATTATTGCCAAGCATGACCTGTTGAACCATTTTTCTTTGGGTAATTGGGGGAGGGACTGTCCTTCAATTATTTTAATAATTCTGACCCGAGTTCAAAACTTTACAGTAGCATTCTGTAAGGGTGAAAAAAAAAACCCTCTGTCTATTCAGTTAACTATTACTTCTATTCACGTTTGCAGTGCAATTTCATTCAATTAGAGTCTTCTAGTATTCAAGGGAAACTACTGATTTTAGTCAATGAGGGAAAAGCAATGAGATCTGCTGTCTTCCTTCCTTTCCTCATGTACATATTTACTGGTATTGGAGAAGGAGAAACAGAAAGGAACAGAAAGGAAACCAAACTTTTGAGGAGACAGTGCACAAAAAAATGATAAAGAACTGTAATCCCCACCAAAAACACACACTGGAGAAAAGATAGCCTCTTCAACAAATGGTGTTGGGAAAACTGGAAATCCATATGAAGTACAATGAAATTTAACCCCTATCTCCCACCCTGCCCAACTCAACTCAAAGTGAATAAAAGACCTAGGAATTAGTCCAGAAACCCTGTGCCTATTAGAATAAAATGTAGATCCAAGATTCCAACATTTTGGCTTAGGAACCAATTTCCTCAACAAGACTCCTAAAGCACAAAAAGTAAAATAAAAATAAAAATAAATGCAATACAGCTTCACAGCAAAGGAAACAATCACGACCATGGAGAGCCTACAGAATGGGAGAAAATCTTTGCTACCCGCACATTAGATAAGGCGTTAATTTCTAGGATATTCAAAGAACTCAGAAAGCTTAACACCAATAAATAAATAAATAACCCAATCAATAAATAGTCAAAGGAAAAAATCACAGCCTCTGGGACAGGAGTCCCCTGAGGTTCTTCCTTTGCTAGCAGAGTAATAAACCTCTTTGTCCTTTTTTTCAAAATTGTGTCCTTGTTATTGTGTTGGCATCAGGAACAAGGACTGAGCTTTCAGTAACAAATTTGGCACCCCAGGTAGGACCCCAGAGCAGCCCCTGCTCCTGCTTTCTTGAGCAGTCCCACTCTCCAAGCAACCCCACTTCTAGGCTGAGTGGCTGGAGATCTTGCTGAGAGCCAACTGCTGGAGAGTTAGGACAGGTAAAACTGGGTTGGAACTGGAGGAGTTATTCCTGTGAGTAAAGAGAGGAACTGAGGGACCATTCCAGCAGCTGCTGAAGCTCCTTTTGTTTCAGGGAACTCCTTCTGTCCCTGAATGGTACAGGTTGCTCCATCATGGCCCACTTTCAGAAAAAGGAAACTGAACTCAGGAAATCCACAACACTCTTAGATCTGGTAAGTCCCTGAGTGGGCATGCTGAGACTTTGGATTCAACACATCTGGTTCCTCTGCATGGGAACATCTGGTCTCTCTTTGTGGGGACATCTGTGGCACCACTGGTGTAGGAGTTATGATTAAGTGGAACTCGAGGACCTAGGGATATTTGCTTCTGGTCTGTTCTAGGTTCATATCTGTTTGTTGGCCTTGTGTTTAGGAATTCCCTCTGGTTGTCTGTTTTGTTTGTCTCTGTTACTGCCTCTTTTCACACATGGCCAGTAAGGCATGGATCCTATAGGTGGTCTCTTGGGAAATATTTTGGCTGCTCAATTTAAAGGTTCTGATCTATTGGACATGGTTTGGGGGCTCCTCTCTGTTTATCTCTCTGTGTTTCCTTTTTGTATAATCTTGCAATTGGAGTTGGTCTGTCAGAGGTAAAGAGAGTTGAAAAAAGGGCCACCTATACATATAAGCCTGTCTAAGATAATGTTTTACTGTAATGATCTGACTTTTAAATATCTTTCTGGACTATTATACAATCTTGAAGTTTGAGTTGGTCTGTCAAAGGTAAAGTAAGTGGAAGAAATTTGTACATGTTGTTCTGTCTGTTTTAAAGGTACCCATCTGTTAGCCCTGGTTTAGGTGATTCTCTCTTGTCTGCTTTTTGTTTTTTGTGGTTTCTTTTTTTTTTTTTTTTTTTTTGTATTTTTGTTTTTTTGTATCTGTTACTGGCCCTTTAAGACATGGGCTATGCAGCACTGATCTTACCAGTATTCTCTTGAGCAGAGAGATCTTGGCTGAATGGAACACCTATAGGTATAAGCCAGTCTAAGAGGAAGTTGACTGTGACACAATCTGGTCTTTGAATGGTTTTTCTGGATTATTATGCAATCTTGAAGTTGAAGTTGGTCTGTTAGGGCAGGGGTAAAGTATATGAAAGAGATTCTGTATGTAAAGGCATTTATGAAATTGCATGATAAGGGGTAGGAACAGTCAGGAATTAAGTTAGAATTGCCAACACTGTTTCTCAGCCTCGCCTCAGGCAGCTGCATGTCATCTCACTTTGGTCAAGGACGTTAGCCCTATGTGGAAAAATAAAATCCCACAAAAGCTGCCTGGGCTGTAGAAAAATGGCCAAACAGAACCAGGCCTCCACCCTGCCTTCTACCCCCTTTTGCCCATGGGAGAGGTGGAGGCTACTGGTCACAAAGGATGTGGCAGTGGGTGCCAGCACTATTAGTTTATGACCTGGGGCAGGAATAGTGTCTCCTCTTTAGATCTGACAGGATACCTCATTTGGCCAGGGGATATTCATTACTGGGGCAAAGCAATTCTTGATATCACAGTATCCCACCGAACTAAATGCATGGGGAGACTGACAGAATAAATAACTGCACCCAGAAAAGAAAAAGACAGAAACTAAGGCCAACCTGTGTTTTGGAGACAGCCTCTGCAAAAGGATCTTCAAGGAAGCTAAAGAAAAGGATGGAGAGGGCCTCCTTCAATGCATATCAATATGCCTAGTATAAGAAAAAGTCCCAAAAGGAGCCTCTGGGAACAATTGGCAATGGAGAACTTCTTGAAAGTTGATAGCATCTTGATAATGATAAAGCAGATAGGTCAGGCTCAAAAATATTCTGTTCTCCAACTCCTTAAATGCAACTTGGGAGAAAAAAGATTAAGGCATAGTTTTTGTAGAGCTGGGAGGCCCAACTCTCATCTGGGATGAAATTTGTTGTGTAAATTAAACACACAGAAAACATTCATAAGACTTGTTTCAGAACATTATTTTAAGAAAGTGTCTAAAATTAAAAAAAAATAAGAGAAAGTTATAGGTATGGAAATATTTTAGTATGGAAATTTAGAATGTAAAAGAAACATTTCTAAATGAAAAGTATTTTGTCTGGTAAAGTAATATTCTTATGCTAAATTCCAAGATGGAAGAGGACAAAACTAATGATATAAACAAATCATGAATGTTTGAGTAAATCACAGAAGGTTTGTGGAAGGTAAATCTCAAAATGTTTGTGTTTGTGATTAAATTTTCTATAAATAGCACAAAGTTATTTGAACTTTAAAGTATTGTTATGAAGCAAGGTCTGAAACATTGATCTGCTCTTATCTATCAAGATAATTTTCTTGTATTTGTTTGGTTTTATTACTTAGAGAAACTAAGTCTCAAAGGAATTGAGGTTTGTACTTCTTTTAAAGTCTTAAATGATTACTTTGTAATGGGTTAAACAAACAACTGTTATTTAGGTTTTAACAATATAGTTGACACCCTAAATATATGTAAGTAGGTATATGTATGTATCTCAGAACTGTATCTGTCTCCATGTTATATAAAATCTTACATAACAAAAGTTTATATGAGTTTACTCGCAAGATATCCAATAAACACTCTCTTTCATGCATTGTATCTGATACAGAAGGGCCACACTGTCATTTGAAGACCTGTCTTATATCTGTTTGCTTTGACTAAGTCAATTTCTGATCATCAACACTGCTTCCTAAATGTATAAGAGATTTGAGGCTATCCTTTGATTTTTGCTAACCCATGCAGATTGTGATTATTGTTACTATACTCTATTGATTCTAAATATAAAACTTAGGAGAGCACTTTGCCAAGTTGATGTTCTCCAAACTAAAATTGTCCATAGCAATAGTCCCCTTCAGATTTATATAGAAATAACAAAATTGATTGGTACTTATTTATGCCATTTAATGTTTTATAAGTTATATATAAAACTAGTGTTACTCTTTACACTGGGATGGAAATTTAAATGTATTTTGGAAAGTATTATGGAGAGCTTGATTTGGTCAAATGTTAACAATGTGGAACATGAAAACATTCTACCACCTTTTCTACAAAAGGGAAGTTTAGAAGCTCTCTTAGCCTTTCTGTTTGATTATGTTTCAGATGTAATTTAGTATTATATTGACTGATATTCAGAGATTCAAGAAATAATACATGTGAACTTTGTAGAATATTTTAAAAAGGGGTAAAGATCAGATTCAGAAATGAAACAATTTTTAAGATTTGTCAAGAGGCCAGCCTCACCTGAATTAAGGCTCTGCTTATCCTGCTCCATGTTAGGATGACTCTGAAGTAGGTTAGAATTATTTAAAATTGTGTTCAAAAGATAGATGTTTGTTGTAAAGATTATTGTGATCTTAAACAGGGGATATTGCACACAACTAAGTAAAGGTTTAAGATTATAAAAATCACATTTCTTGGTTCATAACTGTTATGCAAAATGAATGTGTTTTTGCTTTGTTGATTTCATTTTGTATTTTCCTTGTAAGCTTTGCAACTGTTGCCTGTTAGTGTTTTGCGGAGGTACTGCCTCTAATAAAACAATTTTAGTTAATTTGAGATAATAAGCCATCACCTATAGGTTAGATAGAATACAATGCTGGCTTTAGTACTAAACACAAATTACATAAAAGGTGCAAGAGTAAAATTATAGGTATTGAAATTATAATCTGTTACTCTCACTTTAAGACTGGTGAAACTGGCTTGCTGGGTGTTTAAAATAAAAAAAAATTGGGAACCAAATCAAGGAAATAAAAGGGCCAAGAAAAATCAGCCAACATTTTGTCCTTTGCCCCAAGGTGAGCCAGGACCAAGAGAATGACAGTACCCCTCTCTGGGCCTTACAACTCTGGTGAGTCATCAGATCTGACAATTGGGGAGATTGAGAGGACCCTAGAGAACAGGAAGCCAACCAGTGCACATTATGCAAAGAGGAGTGTCATTGTAGAGGGAAATGTCCCTGATCTTCCAAGAGAAGCCCCATGTGGCCAGCAGGACCCTGACTTATCCTGGCAGATGGCACCACCTGTAGAGAAAAGCTAGGGGAGCCAAGAGGTTTTGTGTACATTCCCAAGAGTGATGTCTGAGGAATCTCAGCTGACTCTTAAGAGTAGATAGGAACAAGGTCAGTTTTGACCAACTTGGTCTAAAACACCTGGCAGGACAGTACAGCCTGAGCACAGTCATACAAGGACATTTAAAAGGAAAAACAATGTTGCGGTTGTTATTTTCTTAACTTACGAGTAACTTAAGATGTACACTTGTGGCAGTCCTACCAAAAGTAAGTAAAGCTTGAGGCTCCAAAGGAAGGGTTCTTGTGTGGGAATGCCTAATAATAATGATCACAAAGGACTCTACAGTCACGAGTTTGTCCTGAGTTAATTTGAGCCTGATCTCATAGACCTACAAACCTTCCTAACCTCCAACATTGAAAAACTTGATCTGTTTTTCACTGATACGATGATAGGTTACTGTCTTCATGGTTTTCAGAGACTGGCTGAAATACAAATTGCTTTTGTGCTAATTATTTACAAAAAAAGTAATACTTTGCTGTCTTGTTTATTTGTTTTCTTAGCTTGAAGCCTGCCCTATATATGCCTTGTCCATTCACCTACCATCTGCCACTGGACTGCTGATGCTGAATACCCTGAACTGTCCACACATCCCCCAACAGAAAACAAGGACTTTGGGTTATTTGTCCCAGCCTCACCCTCTTTCAACAGGAAGCAGCTTGGAAATATCATCATCCATTTTTCCATAGAAATGGAATGAAGAAATTGACAGTGGGGAAAAGTAACAGTGGTCCACTGTATGCTTTAGTATAGCCCTTGCTGCTCTGCCACTGCAGCTTAATTTTAAAATACACATGTTTCTTTCTCTTTGTCTCTTCCTGCTCTGCCCTAATCTCTCCCCCTCCCTAATCTCAGGAGAAACAGTCTTATCTTTCTTCCCCATACAAAGCAGGTTTATCTCTCCTTGAGTACGTACCCACCATAGGTAGGAAGTAACCCAGACTTTGGGGATGGCACCAGAAGATCTCAGACAGGACCCTCTCCCAAATTAACAAGTGAATTACAATTCCATCAGAGAACACATGGAATGTAGTCTTTGAATCACTTCTTTAAAAGCCCCTGTTCCTGCTGATGGGCAGAATCATAGTCTCTGGGACAGGAGTCCCCTGTGTTTCTCCATTGCTAGCTAAGCAATAAGCCTTTTCACTTTTTCTAAAAATAAATAAATGGGCAAAGCAACTAAACAGATACTTCTCAAAAGAAGAAATACGAATGGTCAAACAAATATATGAAAAAATATTCCACATCTCTGGCAATTAGAGAAATGCAATAAAAACTACAGTGAGATTCCACCTTAATCCAGCCAGAATGACCATAATCAAGAATAGAAGTGATAATAAAAGTTGGTGAGGATGTGGGGTAAAGGGTACATTCATACATTGCTGGTAGAACTGCGAATTGGTGCAACCACTCTGGAAAGCAGTATGGAGATTACTACAAAAACTAGAAATAGAACCACCATTTGACCCAGTTATAACACTCCTCAGTATATAAACAATGCATTCAAATCAGCCTACTACAGTGCCACAGCCACATCATGTTTATTGCAGCTCAATTCACAACAGCCAAACTATGGAACCAACCTATGTTGCCTTCAACAGATGAATGGTTAAAGAAATTATTATATATATATATACACAATAGGATATTACTCAGCCATAAAGAAGAATGACTTTACAATATTTTCCAGTAGAAAGATGGATATGAACCCTATTATGCTAAGTGAAATAAGTCACAATACCCAAAAAACCTAAAGGTTAAATGTTCTCTCAGATATGTGGATACTAACCCATAACAGGGGCAGGGTGGTAATTAGGGGATTAGATATTCATTGGATTAGACAAAGGGGAATGAAGGGAATGGAGGTAAAATGGGAATAGGAAAGACAATGGAATGAATCTAAAATAACTTTCCTATGTACATATGTGAAAACACTACTGTGAATCTTAATATTGGGTACATCCACAAGACTGGGATCTTAATTAGATAAGATATATTCTGTGTTTGTATAAATATGTCAAAATTGACTCTGCTATCATATATAAATAAAAAGAATATATAAACATTTTAAAAAGAGCCATTAAAATAATATTTTAGACCCAAAATTTATTTACATGATATCAATAAATCACTATATTTCTTGTCAAAATAAATAACAGAATCATGATCCCTAAATGCCATTTTGACCTCTGGATGTACTCATTTATGTGGTGACTCAGTGTTGAATCCAAACACCATGTAGGCTTATGTTCCAAAATGCTGAAAATCTGTGGCTGGACTTTATCCTTCAGCAACATCAGCTATCATGGTACAAGATCTGGGGATTATAGATACAGGAGAGAGCCTTGTCTTTGAGGTAATTCCTGAACAATTGACCTTACATTTCTACCATATTATCTTCTTCAAAATCTTTGTCCTTCTGATAGAACCCAAATAAGCAAGCCAGTAAGTCTTTGATTGAGCTCACATTCAGACCAAGAAAACCAAACAACAACAACAACAAAATCCAGGAGTTTTTTCTGTCTCATTAATACTTCCAACCTTTTTGAGTGATTCTTTTGGCATCACTCTCTTTTGACTGTAAGAGAGGAAACAGGGGAAATGATATTCTTAATGTATAATGACTGCTTCTAATGAAATCAAACGCCTCCTCTCTCCAATTCTCATCTCTGCACAGTGGGACTCTCAAAGGAGTCCTGCAGATTTTTTTTCTTATCATTTACCACTTTAACAAAAATAATAAAACATTCTGCTAATATTTAATTTTTTGCAAGAAGTTTTGGGAGCAGGTGAATGAAAATTTAAAACATTTTGAGTTTTCATTCTGTCTTACATGTAAACCAGAGAAATATCTTTCTAATAGTTATGAGTTTGCTGTAAATTAAAGTTGGAGCCTAAATGACTTATGTTCTTTCTCACTGAGCCTATGAGATGATGGATTCCCAAACCATTGTGAGACCCAGTTGCCCAGTCATTGCTCTCTTATCATTCTGTAGGCATAGGTTCACCCTGAGCTTGAGCTGTACTTGAGGGATATAGCAAAACCATTTACATCCCTTGATTTGATTCTTGTGTTCAATTTATACACGAATACAGTAGGAAAGTTGAAATATCCATGAAAGTTGAAATGTCAGAGTTACTATTAATATTTAAGTCATAGCTATATAAAGAAACTTTAATATAAATCACATAAGTGGATAATGCTCCCTTAATAAATCATCTACTTCTTTCAGTCATTGCCTCTATTTCTCATTACATAAATGAGTCAGTGTTAGGGATTGTGTTTTTAAATTACTGCAGTGCTATTTGCTATTTGATGGAAGCAGTGTATCATCATTATACTCACTCAGAGGAGCACAAGTTCTCATTCAAAGTAGTCCTTTAATAAGTGATCATTGAATTTAAAATTTTGAATCACAAATTGATATAATTAGTAGGTGTCTCAAGATCAAGAATAAATACATGACACAAGAAAATATTTAGTCTCAGTATCCAATTTAAATATTTTTGTAGTTGTTAAATATCAACTAATTACAACTTAAGGATTTTAGCATCAACAACTTTATTGATATCAAAATTAATCTGAGCTCCCTTTCAAATTTTTTATCTTTCTTGCTGACATATAACTGTACAGATTTCTAGGGTACATTCATGGTAATTATTGCCAAGCTCCCTTTTAGTACTAACTCTGTATTGGTAAGTGAATTTAACATTTTACCTAATTATCATTTATTTTTCAACTAAATGTACAAAGAACTATTTTTTTTTTTACAAGTGAAGTTTCATAACCACTGCAGTATTAGAAAGCTAAGGCTGAGTGATAAAGCAAGACATGAAATCCAGGCATCTCTGTTTACAAACCCCTCTCTTTAACACTGTACTTCAAGGTCTGAATAAAGCTTAAGCTATAATTAAGTTGTTTAAATGAATCTATCACAAGATTGAAATACATGAGTTTGAAATTACATTACAGTTTAAAATTATATTTAGTATTATGATCAAAATTTGAAGATTTAAGAATTAATTTGGACCTCAATTTCATGTGACATTAAAAGGTTAAGAAAAAAATTGGAGCACATCATATTTTAACTAGTTGGGGATTAAATTATCTAAAATTAAGCAATTCGGTAGTTTGATTTGAAATGAATAAGCATTTTCTTTTCATTCTATATGTGCTATTATGAACCTATGTAATTAGTTACATAATAATTTTGAGAATGACCTGTGAGATCAAAGTTTTCCATCCCTTTCATTCACTTGCATTTTCAAGCAGAAAAACTTTAGAAAATTGTGCCCTTGAGGTAGAAAGCCAGGGTCCTCACTCCTGGTCATAGCCTTAACAAAGTATTTATGACAATTAAGTCTTTCAAAGTATCAAGATAGAGAGCAATTTCAAATCCTAATTTTTATTCAACATTACCATATAATCTTCATGCTGTATGTCATAAATCAAGATAGCTTCTTCACAGATGAATTTATGTAAATGTGTAGAAAAGAAGGTCATGTCAATCACATCCCCAAACTACACTAAATTATGTGCCAAGCATAACTCACTTTGTGTTATGTATTCACCCTATTGTTTAATTCTGAGTGACAGCAATTTAAGAATTTCTTTAAAGAAAATTTAGCTGTGACTTTTAAACAAAAGTGGGATAAAATTCAGAAAATGCTACTTTCTATTTGAAAAACTTCATACATGATGCTGCACTAGTGTCTGTAATACAGTTTACTTGAAAATAACTTTTATAGACTTCTAATAATTAAAATGACAAAAAGATCAACTTCATAACTTTGAGAGATTAAAATGCTGGTTTTAGAGTTTTTGAATATATGATAGTTTTATTAAAAATTTAAAGTCACATGAATATAAAATTATATACTCTTATGTTGCTGATATTTTTGAAGTTGTTGAATTTGACAGTTCTTTTTTTCCATGGTCTACATATGTAGATTTCTTTAAACAAAGAATGAATCTCTAGATTTGTTCTTGCTTGACACTCTTTTAGCTATATGGGATCTTTTTTGGTTCCATATGAGTATTAGGATTCATTTTTTCATATTTCATTGAAAAATGTCATTAGAAGTTTGAAAGAGAATGCATTGAGTCTGCAGATGGCTTTGGGTAATATAGCCATTCTAGCAATGTAATTCTTCCACTTCATGAACACAGAATACTTTTCCATATATTTGTGACTTCTGCAATTTTCTTTAATCAACATTCTATGGTTCTCAGTATTCAGATATTCCACCTCATTGGTTAAATTTATGCTTAAGTACTTTTTTATACTTACTGTAAATGGGATTGTTTTCATGATTTCCCTTTCAGAGATCACTGTTAGTGTATAGAAATGCCACTCATACTTTATTGTTGATTTGCATCTTGTGACTTTATGAAATTTATTAATTCTAACAGGTTTTTGATGGAATCTTTAAAGTCTTCTAGGAATAAGATCACACCATCTGCAACAAAGAAAACTTAACTCCTTCTTTTCTAAGTTTTATGACTTTTACTGCTTTCCTTTTCCTTGTTGCTCTGGCTAGGACTTGTATACTATATTGAATAGAAGAGTATTCAAGAGTGGTAATGCTAGATTTGTTCCTGGTCTTAGAGGAAAATTTTCCAATTCTTAACTATTAGTGATGTTAATTGTGAGCTTCTTGTGTATTGCCTTTATAGTATTGAAGTACATTTCTTCTATAAATAATTTGTTGAGAGTTTCGATCAAGAAAATATGTTGAATTTTGAAAAAAAAATATTTCTTTCATTCTGTTAATGTGGTGTATCACATTGATCGATTTGCTTATATCGAAGCCTCCTTGCATTCCAGAGATAAATTCCATGTGATTATGATGTATGATTATTTTACTGTACTGTTAAATTTTGTTTGCTACTTTGTTGAGAATTTTTGCATCACTGTTTTTGACCTATAATTTTCTGGTCATGTCCTTATCTGGCTCTCTTATGTGGGTAATCCAACCACATAAAATGAACTTAGAAAGGTTGCTCTGCTTTAGTTCTTTAGGAAGAGTTTAAGATGATTGGAATTAATTATTTTTTTAACTGGGAAAATTCACCAGTGGACCCACTTGGTCCTGGATTTTTCATAGTAGGGAAATGTTTTAGTCAGCTTTTTTGTTGCTGTGACCAAAAGACTTACAAGAATGATTTTAAAGGAGGAAAAGTTTATTTGGGGGCTCAAGGTTGCAGAGGTTGCAGTCCATAGATGGCTGACTCCATTCCTCAGGGCTCTAGGTGAGACAGAACATCACGACTAAAGAGTATGATGGAGGAAAGAGACTCAGGTCATGATGATCAGAAAGCAGGGAGTGAGAATGAGAGAGAGAGAGAGCGTGCGCTCCACTCATCACAGACAAAATATAAACCCCAAAGGCACACCCCCAGGAACTCAGCTCCTCCAGCCACACTCTACCTGCCTACAGTTACAACTCAGTTAATTCCTATTGGGGATTAATCCACTGAGTAGCTTAAGGCTCTCATAACCTACTAATTTCACCTCCAAACCCTCTTACATTGTCTCCCACATGAGCTTTTGAGGGACACCTAATATCTAAGCCATAACAGAAAAATTTTGATTACTAATTTGATCTCATTACCATCCTGTTCAATTTCCGTTTTCTTTTTTTTTTTTTTTTTGCGGTGCTGGGGATCAAACCCAGGGCCTTGAGCTTGCAAGGCAGGCACTCTACCAACTGAGCTCTATTCCCCACCCACATTTTTCTATTTCTTGATGCGTTCGTGTTAGTAGGTTTTATGTTTGTAGAAATATATACATTTCTACTAGGTTATCCATTTTGGGACATATAAGCAGTAATTTTATAATCCTTTGTATTTCTGAGGTATCATTTATTTCATTAAAAATTGTATGGATTTGAGTCCTCTCTTTTTTCTTAGTTAACCTCTTTAAACCCAATTTGTTTGTCTGTTAGTTTTATTGATATTTTCTATTGTTTTTCTAGTCTCTGTTTCATTTACTTCTTCTGATCTGATCTTTGTTATTTACTTTCTTAGGTTAATTTTGGGTTACTTTGTCCTTCCTTTTCTCAAGGAAGAAAGGTTTGTTAGAAATGTAAAGTTATACTCCTTATCTAAGCTTTTTTAATTTTTTTTGGAGGGGAGGAGCTACCAGAGATGAATTCAGGAGCACTCAACCACTGAGGCACATCTCCAGCCCTATTTTGTATTTTATTTAGAGACAGGGTATCACTGAGTCACTTCTGCTGGCTTTGAACTCACGATCCTCCTCCCTCAGCTTCTCAAGCTACTGGGATTACAGGCATGCACCACTGCTTTTTCTTAATGAAGTTCTTGCTATAAATTTCCCTTTAAAAATGTCTTGCTGCATCCTGTAAATTTTGGCATGTTGTATTTCCATTTTTACTTTTTAAAAGTTTTTTTTTATTTTACTTTTGATTTTTCTTGGACCTATTGCTTATTTAGGACCGTGGTGTCTAATTTCCACATATTTGTGAATTTTTAGTTTTCTTTCTATATTGATTTCCATTCCTATCATATTATGTTCTAAAAAGATACTTAATATGATAGCAGTCTTCATATGTTTTTAAGACTGGTCTTGTGGCCTCACATGTGATCTTCCCTCGTGAATATTTCCTGTACACTTAAGTTATGCGTATTCTTTTCCTGCAGAATGGAACATCCTGTTGGTATTTGTTAGGTCCATTTGGCCTCAAGTGTAGTTGGAGTCCATGTTTTTCTTCCTGATGTTCCTGATTACATGATCTATCCATTGCTGATGGTGGAGTACTGAAGTCCTTTAATGTTAGAATATGGTTGTGTATTTCCCCCTTCACATCTGTGAGTATTTGCTTTAAATATTCAGGTGCTCTGATGTTATGTGCATTAATAATTGTTATATCCTCTTTATGAATTGACTCATTCTGTTGCATTGTCTAACATATGTATAGCTACCTCTGCTCTTTTGGTTGTCATTTGTATGAAATGCTTTCAACCTGTGTGTCATTAGAACTTCAAATGTATCTCTTTTGGACAGTATATAGTTGCAGCATTTAAAAAACAAAAGATTGCTTTTTGTCTAATGATTGGTGAACTTACTGTATTTACATTTAAGTAAATATAGGTAAGGACTTAGTATTGTCATTTTATGAATTTTTTCTAGTTGTTTTATAGCTATTTTTTCCTGTTTATTTTATTTATTTATTTATTTATTTATTTATTTATTTATTGCTATCTTTCCTTGTGATTTATGACTTTCTGTAGTTGTGTGCTTGATACATTTCTTTTTATACTTTGTTTATCTATTGTAAGTTTTTGCTTTGTGTTTACTATTAGACATAAAAAAACATATAGTTTTAACAGTGTATTTTATGCTAGTAGCAATCAAAATTTGATTGTATATAAAAGCTCTGCACTTTTACTGCCCTCAACATTTTGTTTTAGTTGCGATAATTTGCATTTTTTATCACATATCCAGAGTTAATTGTTGTAGCTGTAGTTATTTTTAATCACTTTTTCTTTTAACCTGTCTGCCAAAGTTATGATTTAAACACTACCAGTACACTATTAAAAAAGTTGTAATTTACCTACATATTTACCTTGACCAGTGTGATGTATCTTTGTTTCTAAGTTACTAATTATCATCATTTCATGTCAACTTGGAGAACTCTCTTTAGCATTTATTCTAACCTAAGACCAGTGGTGACAAACTTCTTCACTTTTTATTTCTCTGCTAAAGTCTTCATCGCCTTCACTTCTGAAAGAAAATTTGCTAGGTAAGGTATTTGTGACTTGCAGTTTATTTTCTTTCAGTGCTTTGAATATACCATCCTACCTTTTCCTGGCCAGTAGGGTTTTGTTGAGAAAGCTCCAAAGTTTTTATTTGGTTCTTTTTAAAACTTTTCATTTTAGTTTCCTGATTTAAACTATGTTTGTACTTTCTTATAGCTCACTGAGTTTATTTAGAGCAATTATATTGAATTCTTTGTCTGGCAATCTGTGGATCTCTATTTCACTGGGGTTGGTTACTGGAAACTTGTGTACCATTTATGGTGCGGGTTTGCCCTGATTCTTTGTGATCATTTTAGCTTTGGATAGATTTCTGTATACGAGAAGAACAGTCACCTATTTCATAGTTTATGGACTGGTTTGGTAAAGAACCACCTTCATCTCTTGGCAAAGGAAGCGAGGCCCCACTGGAGCATACTGCACAGCATGGAGCACCAAATGCAGGGATGTAAAGCAACTCAAGGTCTATGGCTCAGGAATATCTTGCCATCTCACCATCTGGGGTCCATAAAATCAGCCACTGTGTGGGACTTGAGAATAACAACTAGGAGGACTTGTGCTGGGTTCAAGGGCTGTTGCAATACTCAGAGGCATGTCCATGTCCAGCAGTGATGTATTGAGGTGGGAGCAGAGGGTTTTGCTGGTGGTGTGAGCATATTCAGATTCAAGGGTCCACTGTGGGCTTGTGTGTGTTCTCAGGGGTCAGCTGTGGGCACAAGTGCAGTGGCAGGGGTCAAAACCAGTGGGATAACCTAGGGACAAGTGTAGGCTGAGGTGGAGTTTTAAGTGAGTATTTGTTGCATACGCATGCACAACTGAGGGATTGGCCACAGGCACATATGCATTGAAAGCCTGAACATATGTGGGTGTGCATATGGTGAGCCATGCCAGGTCATGGGACTAGGAATACTGGCTGAGGCAACTCCAGGAAAGAAAGAGGAAGAAGGTTAAAGTCATAGGCAGATGGTGGTCTTCTATGGTGAAACTATCAGTGTTGCACAGGAAAAATTTGCAGGCTGGCAACTGATGCAAGGACTGTTGAAGTTCTCAAAAATGAAAGCAGCTGGAGTATTTTGCAGAGCAGACTACTGCAGACCACAGTAGTACCTGTGTGTGGCTAATAATGATAATCCCTGTTCTTTCTCTTTGTTTCTAGTCATCTCCAGATATTCCAGCAATGCTGTGCTTAGCCTTATTGCTAATAACACAGTACCTTAGACTGGTTAAGTTGTAAAGAAAGGAGGTCTCTTTTGGGCTCATGGTTCTGGTCCAAGATTGAGGGCCTGCACCTTCTGATGAGTTTCTTAAAGAAAAAGTCCCAAAGAAGCAAAAGACATCAGATGGCAAGAAACACTTGTGAGTGCTGGACTCTCCTTCTTACAAAGCCACCAGTGCCCAATGACAGGAGCTCCACTTTTATTACCTCATCTAACTGTAATCATCTCCCAGAGACTCCACCTCTCAACACCATATTTAGATTAAGTTTCCACCTTCTTAATACGTCACCATGGAGATTGGATTTCAACATGAGTTTTTCCAGAGGATGAACCATATTTAAATCCTAACAGTTAGTCTCTCAATATTTTTTGTGGGACTATGAATGCTGGGATCTCCAATGCCGCCATCTTGCTGCCATCAATTACCTCTAAGAAACCTGTTGGACTTCTATCAAATTTGACATGAATAGTTACATGATTGCTTCTTCCAGCATCCATAATTTATCTTTTTTATCTTTTTCTTTCTTTCTTTCTTTCTTTTTTAACAACACCTGTATAGCTTCTTCAACCAACTAAATGTGTGATTTTTAACTTTTTTTTCTACAAGGAATGCATGTTATGAAGAATCTTTCACTGTAATAACTCTTTTCATTAGGTCATAAAACTCACTCTCTCTCTCTCTCTCTCTCTCTCTTTTCATCAGGTTTTACACAACCATGACCAAAAGATCTGATAAGAACAATTTGAGGAGGAAAAAATTATTCTAGGGCTCATGATTTCAGAGGTCTCAGTTCATACAAGGCTCACTCCATTCCCCAGGGCCCAAGGAAAGGTAGGACATCATGACAGAAGAGTGTGACAGAGGAAAGAAGCTGGCTACATGACACCAAGAAACAGAGAGGGAGAGCTCTGCTCAAGAAGAACAAAATATAAATCCCAAAGTCAGGACCCCAGGACCCACTTCCTCCAACCACACTCTACCTGCCTACAGTTACCACCCAGTTAATCCCTATAAGGGGATTAATGCTGTGATTAGGTTAAGGCTCTCAGAACAGGATTACTGTAAACTTTCTTGCATTGTCTCACATATGAGGTTTTGGGGGCCATTCATTTAAACCATAACACACACACACACACACACACACACGTCCTCACACACTCAAACTCACTGACACATATACATATTTTTTCCTCTTATATGTGTTGATTCAACCAGGGATACTTCAATGGATGGACTGGACAAAGTGATAAGAAAACAGAAGCCAGGTAAAACAAAGAGATATTAAGTAAAAATATTCAAGAGTTCTAGAAAGGTAAATATGATAAAAATCAAAGTGTCCATGGCATTTGGCATTTAGTAACAAAAATTACTACCAAACTACATTCATGGAAGGAGTTTAGTTGCAAAGATACATCAACTTTTCAAAAGAGAAAAAAAAATGGCCTTAATATACCTGCACAGAGGAGAAAAAAGCCAAAAGAGAAGGAAAAGCTAAAAATAGAGGAAAGGGAAGAGAAGAATAAGAGAGTGAGATCCCTGAAAACACAGAGTGATCTAAAGCACAGTGAGAGGATTAGGTCCACTACCACAACAAAAGGGAAAAGCAGATTGCTATGTAGGCAACCAACTGTATGACTAGGCTTGGCAAAAAGAAACAGATTTCTTAATTGGAGTGTTCTTTTTCCCTATTAAAGTAAGAGGCAAGATTTTCATCTAAGACTAAAGGGAAAAACTAAGAGGGTTAGGGGTTTAAGCATTGCTGAAAATGCTTGAAATGATCTCCATGAAGAGTAGGAAAGAGCTAACTAAAGGAATATTGTGAAATTCACAGCCAGGATTGCAGACTCAGACCAGATTATTGATCATAAATCACTAATCTGGCAGTTTTTAAGGTTATATAATGATCAACATGTTGGCTTCATTGTCTGGCAGTGGAGCTGAGGAGATGGAGAGTCAGATTCCACAAGAATGTGTTTGAGTGATGAATTCCAATTCTAATCTGGGCAGGAAAGAAAATATGCAGAGGCTAAGGCAAAGCTGATGAAACTTAAGAGATAGTCCCCTCCATTGCATAAGCCACTTCCAATATCCCTCAAGGAACTCTAGCTATTTTGCATTAGTGATTTATAACTTATTATATTACATATTACATATATTACATATTACATATTTTGGAAACAAAATAATTGAATTTATTTTAAAATTTATGATATAAAGAGAGAAATGATTTGTAAAGAATACTTGTTGACTTCTATATGAATATCCTTTTTAAAAATTCCTTAATGAATTCACTTCCAGGAAGATATTTATACCCATTGAAATGGCAGTGTATCTATACCTCAACAGTGATATAGCTTTTGCATTCTCTTTTCTGATTTAAAATTAAGAGATAAATACAAAGCCCAATTGTGGCAATAGTCTTAAAATACAAACATGCATTTTTCATATTTTTCCAATCTCTTATTTTCTAGTACTTAGAATTATTTTTGTAAGAGCATTCACATCATTATTTAATAAAAGAATGTTATAAACAACATGTAAATAAACCTAGTGAATTGTCAATAAAAAATTGTTACATCCAGAAACCCAAGATGGCGGACTAGAGGGAGGCTGCACTCCTTATTGCTCTGTAACTCAGGAAGAAATGAGGAGAGGGAATACTGTTTCTCTGTGAGGCAGTTGTCACTACCAACTAATCCCCTGCTATTTATCCCCCATTCATCCACTGTGATTGCCCACTATGTATCTGCAGATCACCTACCTTTTGAGTGCAGGTCGCTCACTGACCACTGCCTAACATCTGCCATTTGTCTGTTTGCCCACCTCCTGCTTGCCTATCACTGGCCTTTCACCTACCCATTGCCCACTGCCCAATGCCCACCTACTGAACTTCTGCTGTAGCCTGCAGACCACCCACAGACTAACAGAGGACTGCCTACCGCCTGTTGTTGCCTAGAAGTCCATTGTCACAGTTCACACAGGTTTGGTTGTAGTGGCCACCTCTTGGGACATGGGCCAGTGCCTGCAGGTTTGTTGCTGCCGGGACCACCACCACCACCATCCCAGGGCACAGCCACCTTGGGCTGGGGACACAGGCCAGGGTCTGATCTATTGGAGTACCTGCAGGTCTGGCTGTGCCTGAGGTCTTTCTGGTAGTGACTGCCATCTGACTTCCTCTTTGCAGGGTCGCTCCTTTGTGTGAGCGCATTCCTGGTGGTCTCTCTGCAAGCTGAAAGGGCATTGAGATCTTGGGACTGTGGCAAGGCAGAGCCTAGGGAAGCTGAAGCCCAGGTCCATCAGATTGCAGCTGGGTTTGCGTGGGCCAGTCTGGCTCTGGAAAGCCTGTGGAAAGCCAGAGACTAGGGGCAGTTCCCCAGGGGGAGCACATGTTGAAGAAACTGGAGAAAACTGGGCTTTCTCCAGCTAGAAGACTAAGAGAGGGTGTGAGGGCATCTTGCTATCAGCTCACGTACCCAGTGGGATCCTTCACTCACTGGACAGAAGCTAACATCAAACTTCAGACTGCACCATCTACTGGCAGAGGAGGAGAAAATTCTTTTTTTTTTTTTTTGTCTAAATGTTTTTATTTCAAACAAATAGTTGTACTAAGCAAGACCTTATTTTCCCCACTCCAAAGTGAAACAGCACAATAGGGGTAAAATTCATTTGGTAACACAGTCCTAATACATGAACATCCTCCTCATGGTTGGGGTAACCTTATTCATAAGCAGTTGTTCTTATGTTTACCCCCAGACTACTAGTGTCACACAAAATGGTCTTAATTCTGTGTGGGCAGTATGTTCTTTAAGTGCTGAAAGGTGGGAAAAGCACAAACACAACCCACTGTTTAAAAAAGCTAAATTAATTCAAAGTAGAATTTTCAATCCCCCCATCTCCCGTAGTAAAAAGTAGCGCTGGGATCTGACACCCAGGTTTGGTTTTTATCCTGACCATTTACAAAGTGTTCCCCCATGACTTGCAATTCTTTAAAGCCAACAGAAGCCATCATTCAATTTTCAACTGAGACTTTCCTCTTTCCTTTTCTGCCCTCTCTCTCTGTCTCACCTCTACCATCCCTTTGAATCCAAATATTTTTCATGCATCAATATACAGAGGAATGGGATGTCTGAACAGTATATTACAGTTTTGTTGGGTATTCTTATATTTTTACTTTTTAAAAAAATTCTGCATGCATTTTTTTTTCTCTTACCTATGTGTCTCCCTGAATTCTTTTTTTCACTTCTCTCCTAATAACATCCAACCTGTATTAATTTCTCCATTGCTCTTACTATAAATTTTTACTTCTATCTTCTTTCCCTCTCCCTCATAAATATCATGTCATACACTAATTCTGTTCCCTCATTGTCCATCATTTGAAATGGTAAACTCTTTTAGCAAACATACTGTTTATATTGTAAACAATAATTGAACACTTCATTTTTGTTTATTGTGACAAAACTGTAAATGCCTTAATTGGAGCCATTTGGTTCAAGATGGTATATTGTTTGCAATGAGTGCTGTTAATATGGTCTCCCCTTTAAAGGTAATGTACTGGAAACCTTCAGGGACACTATAAGACTACAGAGTAGAATCTGTACTGCCTCAGATCCATACTGATAGATGAGAAGACACATAAACAACATAAAAAAAAAGAAGGGAACAAAGTGCCTCAAACAAACAAAGATGTTCCAACAATAGAATCCACAGACAACACAGTAGAAGAAATGTCAGAGAAGGAGTTTAGAAAACACATACTTAGATTGATCTATGAAATAAAGGATGGTACTGGAGAGAAAATACAGCAAGTGAAAGTTCACTTCAATAAAGAGGCAGAGATTATAAAAACAAATCAAGCAGAAATCCTCAAAATGAAGGAAACAATAAACTAAATTAAAAATTCAAGGGAAAGTATCACCAACAGACTAGACCACTTGGTGGACAGAACCCCAGACAATGAAGAAAAAATATATACTCTTGAAAATAAAGTCTACCACACCAAGAAGATGGTAAGAAATCAGGAACAGAACTTTCAAGAAATATGGGATAACATGAAAAGACCAAATTTAAGATTTATCAGAATAGATGAAGGTGTAGAGATACAAATCAAAGAAAAGCATAATCTTTTCAATGACGAAATATCAGAAAACTTCTCAAATCTAAACAATGAAATAGAAAATCAACTACAGGAGGCTTATAGGACCTCAAATGTACAAAATTACAAGGCATGTTATAATGAGAATGACTAACATACAGAATAAAGATAGAATTTTAAAGGCTGTGAGACAAAAAAATCAAATTACATGTGGGGGAAACCAATTTGGATCTCAGCTGATTTCTCAACCCAGACCCTCAACACAAGGAGGTTCTAAAATAACATATATCAAGCTCTAAAAGAAAATGGATGCCAACTGAGAATTTTATATCCAGCAAAATTAAGCTTCAGATTTAAAGATGAAATTTAAAAACCTTCCATGTTAAACAAAAGTTAAAAGAACTCACAACTAGAAAGCCTGCACTACAGAACATCCTCAGGAAATATTCCATGAGGAGGAAATGAAAAAAAAATAATGAACGTCAGCAAAGGGAGGAACTAAACTTAAGGAAAGGTCAATCAAATGAGAAAATAAGTCAAATTAAAAAACAAAAATGAACCAAAATTAATGAGAATACAAATCTTATCTAATAATAACCATGAATATTAATAGCCTAAACTCATCAATCAAAAGATACAGACTGGCAGAATGGATTTTTTTTATTGCTAATTTATTTTTTATTTTTACAGACTTCATTTTGATTCATTGTACACATATGGGGTACAAATTTTCATTTCTATGGTTGTGCATGATGTACATTCATACCATTCTTGTTAATCACACATGTACGTAGGGTAATGATGTCTGTCTCATTCCAACATTTTTTATATATACCCCCACCCCCTTCCCCTCTTATTTCCCTCTACATAATCTAATGATCCTCCATTCCTCTCTCAGAATGGATTTTTTAAAAAGACCCAACAATATGCTATCTTCAAGAGACTCACCTCCTAGAAAAAGACATCCACAGACTGAAAGTGAAATGTTGGGAAGAAACATATCGCCCACATAGACTGTGTAAACAAGCAGTGATTTCCATCCTCACATCCAACAAAGTGGACTTCAAACCAAAGTTAGTCAGAAGGGACAAAGAAGGACGTTTCATACTGCTTAAGGGAATCATACATTAACAAGACATAACAATCATAAATATATATGCCCCAAACAATGGAGCATCTGTGTACATCAAACGAACCCTTCTCAGGTTCAAGAATCAAATAGACCACAACATAATAATACTGGGTGACTTTAACACACCTCTGTCACCAATGGATAGATCTGCCAAATAAAACTAAACAAACTGTAGAATTAAATAATAATATAATCAGTAAATAACAATATAATCAATGATTTAGACTTAACAGATACATTTATTTTATCCATCATCGAGTGAATACACTTTATTTGCAGCAGCACACTCTAAAATAGACCATATGTTATGCCACAAAGCAATTCTCAGCAAATACAAAAAACAAACAAACAAACAAAAAACAACAAATACTACACTGCATTCTATCAGATTGTAATGGAATGAAACTAGAAATCAACAATGGAATAAAAAAAATAGAAGCTATTCCAACACCTGGGGGCTATATATCATGCTATTGAATGATGAATGGAAAAAAGAATAAATCAGGGAGAAAATGAAAAAAAAATACTTAGGGGTAAATGAGAATGCTGATACAACATATCAAAATCTCTGGGACACTATGAAGGCAGTGCTAAGAGGAAAGTTCATTGCATGGAGCTCATACATTAAAAGAATAAAAAGTCAACAACTAAATGACCTAACATTACATCTCAAAGCCCTAGAAAAAGAAGAACAAATCAACACTGAAAGCAGCAGAAGATAGGAAATAATTAAAATCAGAGCTGAAATCAATGAAATTGAAACAAAAGAGACAACTCAAAAAATTGACAAAACAGAAAGTTAGTTCTTTGAAAAAAATCAATAAAATTGATAAACCCTTAACCACACTAACAGAGAAAAAACTCAAATTACTAAAATTCATGATGAAAAAGGAAATATCATGATGGACACTACTGAAATATAGAAGATAATTAGAAACTATTTTCAAAATTTATACTCAAACAAAAGAGAAAAACTTGAAGACATTGACAAATTTCTAGAGACATATGATCTACCCAAACTGAAGCAGGAGGATATATGCTATTTAAACAGAACAGTTTCAAGTAATGATATAGAAGATGCCATCAAAAGCCTACCAACCAAGAAAAGCCCAGGACAGATGAATTCTTAGCTGAGTTCTATAAGAACTTCAAAGAAAAATTAACACCAAAACTTCTCGAATTATCCCATGAAATATAAAAGGAGGGAACCCTTCCAAATGCATTCTATGAAGCTAGTATCACCCTTATAATAAAACCAGACAAAGACACATCAAGGAAAGAAAACTTCAGATCAATATCTCTGATGAACAACATAGATGCAAAAATTCTCAATAAAATTCTGGAAAATTGCAAACAAAAACATGTTAAACAAATAGTGCACCATGATCAAGTGGGGTTCATCCCCAGGATGCAAGGTTGGCTCAACATAGGGAAATCAATAAACATAATACATCACAGAATAAACTTAAAGACAAAAATCATATGATCATCTCAATAGGCACAGAAAAGGCATTGGACAAAATATGGCACCTCTTCATGTTCAAAACACTAGAAAAATAGGGATAGTTGAAACATACCTCAACTTTATAAAAGCTATTTGTTCTAAACCCAAGGCAAACATCATTCTAAATGGAGAAAAATTTAAAGCAATCCCTCTAAAACTGGAACAAGACAGGGATGCCCTCTTTCACCACTTCTATTCAACATATCCTTAAAACTATAGCCAGAACAATCAGACAGATGAAAGAAATTAAAGGGATATGAATAGGAAAAGAAGAACTCAAATACCACTATTTGCCAATGACATGATTCTATATTTTATAAGAGCCCAAAAAATTCCACCAGAAAGCTTCTAGAACTCATAAATGAATTCAGCAAAGTAGGATATAAAATCAATATCCACAAATCAAATGTATTTCTATACAGAAGTGATGAATCCACTGTAAAAGAAATTAGGAAAACTACTTCATTCACAATAGTCTCAAAAAATAAAATAAAATAAAATAAAATAAAATAAAATAAAATAAAATAAATACTTGGGATTTAATCTAACAAAAGAGGTGAAAGATCTCTACAATGAAAACTACAGAACAATAAAGAAAGACATTGAAGAAGACCTTAGAAGATGGAAAAATCTCCCATGCACTTGGATAGGCATAGTTAATATTGTCAAAATGGCCATACTACCAAAGGTGTTATACAGATTCAATGCAATTCCTATTAAAATCCCAATGATATTCTTCATGGAACTAGAAAAAGCAATCATGAAATTCATTTGGAAAAATAAGAGACCAGGAATAGCCAAAGCAATCCTTAGCAAGAATAATTAAGCAGAAGCCATCACAAAACCAGACGTTAAACTCTACTTAACTACAGAGTTACTATACTACAGTAACAAAAACAGCATTGTATTGGCACCAAAATAGACCTGTAGATCAATGGTACCAAATAGAAGACACAGAGAGAAACCCACATAAATACGGTTATCTCATACTAGACAAAAGTGCCAAAAACATATATTGGAGAAAAGATAGCCTGTTCAACAAATGCTTCTGGGAAAACTGGAAATCCATATGAAGAGTGAAATTTAACCCCTATCTCTCACCTTGTACAGAAATCAACTCAAAGTGGATCAAAGACTTAGGCACTAGAACAGAGACCCTGCTCTAATAGAAGAAAAAGTAGGACCAAATCTTCATCATGTTGGCTTAGGACCTGACTTCCTTAGCAAGACTCCTAAAGTGCAAGAAGTAAAATCAATAATCAATTAATGTGATGGATTCTAATGAAAAGACTTCTTCTAAGTGAAGGAAACAATCAATAACATGAAGAAAGAGTCTACAGAATGGGAAAAAATCTTTACCACATCCACCTCAGATAAAGCACTAATCTCCAGGATACATAAAGAACTCAAAAAACTTAACACCAAAGTTGTACCCCATTTGTGTACAATGAATCAAAATACAGTCTGCAAAAGTAAAATTTTAAAAATAAATAAATAAAATAATTTTTAAAACTTAACACCAAAATAAATAAATAAATAAATAAGTAACCCAATCAATAAATGGGCTAAGGAACTAAGCAGACACTTCACAGAAAAATAAATACAACTGATCAACAAATGTATGAAAAAATGTTCATCATCTCTTGCAATTAGAGAAATGCAAATCAAAACTATTCTACAATTTCATCTCACCCTAGTCAGAAAGGCAATTAGCAAGAATACAATCAGTAGTAAGGGTTGGTGAGGATGTGGGGAAAAAGGTACACTCATACATTTCTGGTGGAAATGCAAATTGGTGCTACCACTTTGGAACGCAGTATGAAGATTCCTCAGAAAACTTGGAATGGAACCACCATCTGACCCAGTAATGCCATTCCTTCGTTTATTCCCAAAGGACTGAGAAATCAGCATATTACAGTGATGTGCCGTATCAGTGTTTGTAGCAGCTCAATTCACAGTAGCTAAACTATGTAACCAACCTAGATGACCTTCAATAGATGAATGGGTAAATAAAATGTGGTGTATATACACAATGGACTATTAATCATCCTTAAAGACAAATGAAATCATGGCATTTGCAGGGAAATGGATGGAACTAGAGAATATCATGCTAAGTGAAATAAGCCAAACCCCCAAAACCAAAGGCCGAATATTTTCTCCCGATAAGCAAATGCTGATTCCATAGTGGGAGTGGGGAAGGAAGAATGAAGAAACTTTGGATTATGCAGAGGGGAGTGAAGGGAGGGGTGGAGTGGTGGGGATGGGAAGCACAGTAGAATGAGAAGGACATTATTACCCTATATACATGTGTGATTATACTACTGGTGTGACTCAGCACCATGTAGAGCCAGAGGACTGAGAAATTATGCTCCATTTATGTACAATATGTCAAAATGCATTCTACTCTCATGTACAACCAATTAGAACAAATAAAAACATTTTAAAATAAAGAAATTATGGGGCTGGGGCTTAGCACAGTAGTAAAGTGCTTGCCTTGCACGTGTGAGATATAGTCCATCTACAACTAAAATTTTTTAAAAAATATAAAAAATTATTACATCCTTGTCATTTGTTGATATTGAGTATATTCCAAAATTTAAAATGAATTTTATCAAGATGGACTTGTACATTTACTTCAATAATGAATTTTACCAAGACGGACTTGTATATTTACTTCTGTAATGTAAATATTTTGACAGCTAAGCAGAATGATTGCTACTTTGCAGCATTTTAAGGAAAGGTACCCTAGTTAGGAAAACTACTTAATTGCTACTAATGTATATATAATGTGCATCATTAGTGCTGCTACTGCATCAATAGCAAAACGCATGTTATTATGCAGAAGAGGGAGAGAAGCATATTTCAGTTAAGCCATTGCTTTGCAGATTCACATCAGCAAGAAAAAAAGAAATTGAAGCATGAGAATTGTTGCTCATTTTTCATTTAACTTTCTTCTAAGAATCACCTTTACTAATCAATTTAATCAACAGTGACATAATCTTTTACTTAAAACTTTGCTTTTTGTCTTTATTGGTACATTTTAGAATTACAAAACAGCATACTCAGCAATTATTTTACTATCGGAAACATCATGCATAGCAATAATCTTGGAAAGTTTTTATCTAGGAGAAAAATCTGTTGCTTGAAGATGAATGCTGAATATGTTAACTTTATCATGAAAACTGATTGGATTCAATGTTTCAGAATGAAAATTCACCCTTCATTTTTTCAATATATTATTATGTCAGAAACATCTTTTCTATGAATTAATACTAGGCAAACTTTTTTTTTAACTGTACGTTTTGGAAAATGGTCAGTTTAACACAGATTTACCTTCTAAGTATTCTGTGATGGTTCTTCAATAGTCTGCCTGTTGAATTCAAAGAAATTTTCCTAGAGACTATTTAAAATTAATAATCATAGATACGAGTCACTCATTATTCACAGATTCTATATTTTTGGAATTCACTGATATTCTAACATTTATTTATAATCCTCAAATCAGTATTGGGGGAATTTGGAGTTGTGCAGAACGGCAATATACCTGTCCCTGGCTAAGGTCACAGGAGGCAAGGCTCTGCTTTTCTTTTACAGCTCTCACACTGCAAACAAGGGTGTTTTCCATGTATTTAGTGTGACACTTTTCACATTTCTGTGGTGTGTGTATGTGTGTGTGACTTCACTACTTAAAAAGCATAGTACTGAGGGGGCTATCCTGAGTTTTTAAAGCACAGAAAATTGCAAGTCTTGGATAAGCTTTGTGCAGGCACGAATTATACAGTGCTTGATTTCAGTGCTAATGGATCGATCATGTACCCCTTCAAACAGAAACACAGAAAAACATGATTATTCATTAATTGGTTATCAAAACTATTGTGACCAGAGGCTCACAAAAAAACTGACCCTGTATTTTCCCTGCAAGTTCAGTATTCACTAATCCCATGTTCATGTAACTTTATTAACCATAACTAGGGAAAATAATGAAAATCTACAGTATAACCAAGTGAACCAAACTCTGCTAAGTAGGTTTGTTGTACATCCATTATTTTTTTTTTGGTTAACACAGCTGTAATAAGGTTTGTTTTGATCTTCATTCCCTATGTGAAAGGCTTATGTGGGCACAAGCTCTGAGCATTGCACAGCATTCTATTGGTGTGTATAGTACACTCTTTCAGAAATGGGAATCAAATTATGTTTTCTTTCTTATCCAAAAATGCTCCATGGCCTTCTACAAGGAACTCTAGGAATATAGGCTTAAAAGACGAAGTGCGAATTCATTAGCATGGCATCAGAAAACTTACGTTTTCTTCCACCAAACAACTTCTTTGCATTCTGTCTTTTATAACTTCCATTCTCTCTGGACTTCTCTGTTTTGAAGACCACTAGTAATGTCAGATTCCCCAGCTTCAAGGCATGCTATCCTCACCACCTATAAATATTTAACCTGACCTTTGCCTAATTGTGGAATTGCTAGAATTCATTATAATCACATGCCAGTGTAATTTCCTCTGGGACAACTGCTCTGTTGTTTATTAAAATTGGTCATCAGTTTGTCTTTTATGCTCCCATAGATTTTTGTAGTTTCCTTTTTTTGTGCTTTCTTTGTTGCACTGAAAACTGCTGCATTACGGTGGAATTGCATGTTAGGTGTGGAATTCTAGGGCATGCATTAATTGCATGACATAAGTATAATATGCAAACCCATTTTCAGATTTAACCCTCACAAAACAGCAGCAATAAAAACTTAAACATTTGTATCAAAATTACAACACTTTAACTTTTATCAGAATAAACTCTTAAGGGAACATTGATCATTGAGGTTTGGCACTCCGTATCTGATCCCCTTTCCAAGAGCTCTGTGGTATCCTTTATGCAGAATTATTCTCTCACCACTGTTCCTGAGATTTGGTAGGAGTGGCATTACCAGTACACACCTCCTCCACATATGACGACTGGAAATGAAATTTGAAATTAACTCTATGAGAAAAGGACATTAGGCTAGAATAAGATAATTGCAGGAACAAGTGTCAATGTTGGGGTAGCATTAACAGTAGTAGCAGGGACAGGTCCAATTAGGGATGGATAAAGATGTTAGGCTCAGATGGTCAGGACAAATTCTACAGGGTTGGTATGCATTTGAAATAACTGAAAAACTGTTACTTAAAAAGTGATAAGATTCATAAGTAGAATTTGATGATAAAACCCTGGCAAAATGAATAATTGAAATAAATAATAAAAACCAAGACTTAATAAAATGAAAGCTATGAGAGATAATAAATATATCATTCAATCCATTCTTTAGAAATACAAAGAACTTGAATTCTAGGGAAGTAATTTAATTTGTCCCAGGTCAAATGATCACTGGAAAAACTAGGCTAAAAGCCAGATTTTTGTGGTTTAATTTGGTCCCATATTTGATGATATCTGGATGTTTTCCAGGTAATTTTTTACTCATTTTATTTTCTGCATGACTTGAGAGTCTTTATGCTTTTTATTTCCTACTTAAAAAGAATCCTTTATGAAAAGAAAGATGGGGGTGGATCTCACGAAAATAAGAGGGAGATCAGTTGAGAAAAGGGAACAAAAGGTGGGAGATGGGGAGGGAGGGAGAAGTACTGGGGAGGGATATTCACCAAACTACTTTGTGCATGTGTAAGAACAAATTCCACCAATCAAAAATGTGGGAAAAAAACATTTCCTTAGTGTGCGCCATCACTTTTTAGAATAAAATAAAAAGATATTTAATTTTTTTATGTTGTATGTGAATATTATTATTAAAGATAATAGATTTCTGGTTTAAGATTTAAACAATACTGAATGTATAGAATAATATAGGCCTCTATTGAAGTTAGACTTTCATTATAACTACAGTTTTAAAACTTGAATAATATATTTCCTTTCTTACTATCTTTATACATTAACTCATTCTCTGGGTTACTTTTTTCAAATATCTCTATTCATTTCCAGTACATTTGGGTATATTAAGAGCAACATTTGTTAAGTTCATAACATCAGATAAACTTGGGAGTCAACAGTTCCAAATGAAACTTAACTTATGACATTAATTTGAGGTCAAAATTTTTCAAACAAGTAATGCAAGTTCAAAATTCATGAAGCTGTGAAATTTGCATCTTCGTCTTTTTAACCTAGTAGAAATTTGGTGGCAATGTTTTCTTCACTTCTATTTATTATCTAATTTCTAGATTCATTAAAAGAATTTTAACAGAACCCTTTTAGTCCTGCCAAAACCAACATCATAAAGAGGAATTAAAATTCCTCTACTGGGATCATTGCAAACTCTCTGCTCCCCAGTGTCCGGTCCTCTTGGCTGATAGCACAGTTCTAGCAGCAAACATCACCAAATTGCCTTCTTACGAAAAATTGGTTCCAGAGTTTTAGTAGGCAGATCCCTTTTTAAGACTCTTTCTGATTGGTCTTACTTATAATGAAGTTTTAAATATTTTATATCAGAATTCAACAATGTGATGCTGGGCATGGTAGCACACACCTGTAATTCCAGTTACTTGGAGTCTGAGTCAGGAATATTTCAAGTTTGGGCTATGGATGTAACTCAGAGACACAATGCTCCTGTGTTCAAACCCCAGCACCACACACTTATAAAAAGTCACAAATATGAAAGATAGTCATAGATAATAGGCAAAAATGTTTAATTATTTTCTTTTGATTGGTGGAAGGCTAAAATCAATGGATATTTTGGATTAGAGGCCCTTACAAATATGTAAATATTTAGTTCTTCATATTGCTACTTAGTAGTAAATTTTTTACATGAAAAATTCAATCTGATAGATAAGAAATTGGTAAGTGTGAAACTAAATGCCATGGTCTTTTATACAAATGGAAATATGTGTAAGGGACATAAGTAGAGATCAGAGTTAGTTTAAGTATGTTTTTCCACAAAACCTACTCATGTAAGCAATGATATCATGGAACTAATAATTTTTAATACTATGTATTTTACATATGGTAGGATTGTTTTAGAAATGTATCTACCTGCCTCTGAAAAAGACAGTATTATCCCAGATAAAATAATGCTAAAGAAAAGCTTTTCCCTGATAAGTGGATGATGATATATAATGGGAGTGGTGGTGAGAGAAGAATGGAGGAACTTTAGATTACATACAGGGAAATAAGAGGGGGAGGGGGCAGGGGTATGAAAAATGGTGGAATGAGACAGACATCATTACCTTATGTACATGTATGATTTCATGAATGGTATGAATCTACATCATGCACAACCATAGAAACAGAAAGATGTACCCCATTTGTGTACAATGAATCAAAATGCAATCTGTAAAAATAAAAATTAATTTAAAAAATTTTAAAAAAGAAAAAAAAAGAAAAACTCTTGACAAATGTGATCCAGCTGTTGCCTAGATATCACCTTTTCTCTTGGTTAGTTCTTTACCATGCCATGTTTACCATTTTTATTTACCTAAATAGTTGCAGATAAAGGATGTGTTTCCTTTTATAAGTTTGAATGCTTTCAGCTACAAAGAAAGAAACTACAAATAAATTACTTTACACAGTAAGCAATCTAGTGTCTTTTTTAACAAGAAAACAGAAGGAGAAATGGTTCCAGAGATGGTTGGTTAGTATGTTAGCAGCACCATCTGTTTCTCTAGAGTCAGTGTGACATGCCAATAAGCCTGGAGTTGGTTTGAGTTGTTTTATTGAAATAAGAATTTCATGGCGCTGAAGTCTGGTCAATGTAAGACATAGTGGAGCTTTGTTATCATTAGTCTGAAGAATTTTAGGTAGTAGGCACCAGTCTCTTGGCGTTGTTTATAGATAATGAGACTGAAGATGTTTTGACCTGGTTTTGATGTGCCCAGAGACTCCCAGAGTCTGCTTATATAGGAAAGCTGTGTTCAGGTCATCTACAGGGTGTAAGAAAACTTGGCTGAACCGCCATTTTGGGTATCCTACTTCAGATATACTTTGGATCTCCTTAAATGTTCTACACTCGGGGCCTCACTCACTAGCCTTCTTGAGACTTCTTCATCAATCAAACCGTTTCTGAAATCAGGGAAGACAGCTGCATCTTCCTGCCAGTCTCCTGCTATCACAAAATTCCTACCAGTGACAGTGGAGGCTTCAGGCAGAAAATTTGATTCCAACAGGGTTATCCATCCGTCCTTCCCTGAATTCTCTTAATCTGGAACATTTCACCCTAAACATCAGGAGACTGCAGGCCTTACGTTACTCAGCAGGATAACTCCATAGAGCTGCTAAGTGTGTAGCTGGAAAGAAAGAAAAGTCAAAGAGAAATTCTGATAAGAATGAGGAGAGCAGGTGTTCTGCTGGAGCTGGATGCCCACTTGGCCTTCTCACTGGCAGAATCATTAACTTAGAAGGAGATGAGAGCAGCTTATGAGTGCAATACCAACTGCTTCTCACTGGAATTAATATTTTCCTACTTTTCATCTTCAAGATTCAAATTGTAGCCTTATCTTTATGGTTAAAATTTTCCTAAGACAATTTTTCCACATTGATGCCTAACATGTACCACTTCCATAACAAAAATCAATATCAAAATATAGGAAATAATAATATAGTCTATGGTAAAGAATTTGAATGAATGGCAATAGCGATCACCAAAATGGCAAGTAAAATTTTCATTTTTCTTCAGTTGATCTCCATAAAAGAGAGTATATCAGATAATTCAAAATAGTATGTCCATGCTACTTTTTTGCCATAGTAAAATAGTATGTCCATGCTACTTTTTTGCCATGGACATACTATTTTACATGGTAATTATAGATGTAGTTTAAAAGGTGACATCTAAAAGTTACTAAAGATGCAATTTTCCCACATTAAAATCTTATTCATTTCATTTTAAACCATTTAAAATTCAAATGATATCTGATAAGGATACTGTTCAAAATTTTCACAAAGTTTTAGAATATGATTTACTTTATAATCAACTACTCATTTCAATGCATATTCATTTTATATTGCACAGAGGATTATAAAAATCCTATTTGTGACTTGTAAGGACATGAACATAATAAAGTAAGAGGGTATTTTTGTAAATAACTAACAATAAGGGACAGAATGTTAATGAATGCTATATGATAAGAAAGTAAAAACAGGGTGGGCTGGGATTGTGGCTCAGTGGTAGAGAGCACTCGCCTAGCATGTGTGAGGCACAGGGTTCTATTCTCAGAACCACATAAAAAATAACTAAAAGATATTGTGTCCATCTACAGCTAAAAGTAATTTTTAAAAAAGAAAGTAAAAATAGAAGAAAACCTGGTGTGAGAATGACTTTGAGAACTAAAAAGTTGATCAAAGAAGTTGTCTATATATCTTGGAAATCCTTTTTAGAAAATTTCAAATTAATATTTCTAAAATTTTATTATCAGAGCTAACCTTGCACATAATTACTAATCCATAGTATAAAGAAGCTCAGGATATAGAGAAATAAGATACCCTACTCCTTGTTAACACTGTTCTTTCTAAAGACATGCAATTTTATCCATTTGTTGATGTTTTTGGTAGTTTTATCTAAAACTTGAATTAATAAACATGTTATTCTAGTTTGTTGAATTGTAAAGCCACAACTTTAGTTTTTCTACGAAGAAGTCTTACTTTCCTTGTGTTAGAACTCTCCCCACCAGGAAGACTTGATAGTCATTTTAGATTTTTATTAATTATTTAAAAATATTCAAAGTCTCTTACATGCAACTTCTCATGTAACATTTGGATAGAATTGCCTCTTTATTTCAGATTTGTTTGTTTGTTTGTTTCATGGTCTGCCAGCATCCTACAACTTCTATATTCTGTCTCATATCTATGCTTTGACAGCAACTTAAGTCTAAAAGTTGAAAACCAGTAAGTAACCTGTGGGTACACTGTTGTAAATATGTAAATATCCACCATCTAGTCCAATTTTAGTCTAATATTCCATGTTTTCTTTTCCAAAAGCCTAATGTCACACATGATCTAGTGTCACCTGATCCTGAATATTTCTGACATTGAAGTTGGGTAATTTTTACTTCCTTTTATTATTATTATTATTATTATTATTATTATATTTACCAGGGATTGAACCCAGGAATGCTTAACCACTGAGTCACATCCACAGACCTTTTTATTTTTTTTTATTTTCTGGATCTCACTAAGTTTCTTAGGGCCTTACTAAGTTACTGAGGCTGACTTTGAATGTGGGATCCTCCTGCCTCAGCCTCCTGAGCCACTGGGATTAACAGGTAGTCTTTACTTTCACTTGCTTGATATCATGCTATGTTTCCTCGAGTTTTATATTTGAATCTATGACCTTCTTATAAGAACTTTGTTCCTCAGGATTCTGATCATCTTTCTTTTTCTTACATTATGTGGCTTTATCATGTCCCTACATTATAAGACATTTTACTTACATTAACTATTTCATATACTCTCAGGCTTTTTCCCAGTGACTGGCTGGCCTGATCTGGATGGGGCACCTTTGGTGCTCTGCACACCTGTCAGCAGAGTCTGCCCTTTCTGGTTTTCTTGGAGCCATTATTTCCTGCATCCCAATAGCTATTTATTCAAGATATTCATAGAAACAGTATGCAGAAGATTGACTTGCTAAATCCCTACATGTCTAAAATCATTTTCATTCTACTTTTACATTTTATTAAGTTTGCTAGGATAAAAATTCTAAGTTCTTACTTCGTTTTCATCAGAAATATGAATGTGTTGTTCCATCATCTAGCATCTGGTCTTAATGAAGAGATGCCTAAGGGCATTTTGATTCTTATTCTTTTGAAAACACTATTTTCTTTTTTCTTCTGTGGAAGCTTTTAAATTCTTTCCTTTGTCCTTGGTATTGGGAAACTTCAGGACGATGTGCTCAAGTGAAGATAGATGAATTTTTATTCATTGAGCTGAATATGCAGCAGGTCCTTTCAGTGTGAAGATTTTTAAAGTCTTCATATACAGGAAGTTATTTCATATCATCTCTTGATAATTCCTATCCTCTATTACCTTGGTTATCTTTTTCAATTTCTACTCATTGAACAGTACACTCCCTAGATATGAAAATTTGTTCCATTTAACCAAAATTCATCTGACTGTTTCTTTTTGTTGTTGTTCATCTCTTCTACATTCTAGGATACATATTTAACTCAGTTTTGAGCCCTTGATTTTTATTTTAAATATCAGTAGTCTTAATTTTAAGCCTGAATTCTCTTGTTTATTTTTCCCTATTCCTTTTTTTGGGGGTTGCCATAATTCTTCTGTGTATGTACCACATCTCTTTAAGGATGATCATTATTTATATCCCTGAATTTTGGATTTTCTTCGTGATCAGTTTGTTTGGAGTGGCTAGTCTTTTGTGATATTGATCCAGTAATTCTTGATGGTGGCTCTTATGCTATCAGGTTAATTTATTTTCCCTCACATCAGTGCTCTCTTTGAGGAGGAATCTTTACTGCTAAGTCTCTGCATTGAGGTACAGAGAAGGTAAGGGGGTGGGACTATCCCTCTAGCTAAATGCTCATTTGGTTCCACTCGACCTCCCATGCTCAGTGCTAATTGCCAAACTGCAGGCATGCTGTGAGTTAGCAATGGCTGGGAAAACTGACTGACAAAGTACAGCTGTCCACAGACCTCAAGAGAATCACCCTCTTGAGACTTCCCTCTTGCTCAGGCCTCTGAGTTCAGAGCTTCTGGGGATCACAGTGGGAAGAGGAGGTGACCTCCACTGAAAGTTCCTTATGTCTTTTGGGATGCAAGCTTCAATGTGATGCTCAGTGTTCTCTTTTCCATAATTTTTATGCAGTCCTTCAAAATTCGCTGATCATCTTTTCTACTATGCATATATAGATATAGATTACTTTTAAGTACTATGCATATATAATACATATATTTATGTATACACATACACACATAGTACATAATATATGTGTCAACTAATTTTTCACTCTCAAAGTTTCTGCTTAGAGAGATTTACTAAGAAGTTTAGTTAATTCTTTATGATTTTACAATATTCTTGTCTTACTCCTATTGAAAGAAAGCCTGCTTCATGATGGTAAAATCAGTTCCAACCTTAAAATAAGCAGAATATTTATTTTTTCCCTCAATCTGCCAAAGATAAACAATTCACAACTCTGGTTATTTCACCCAAATGGAAAGGAAATAGGCAAAGTTCTAAAGTTCAACTTTGAGCAGGAGTTGCTGCAAAGCTTTTAAAACAAAAGAGAATGCTCTTTTTTTTTTTTTCTGAGATTTCCAGATAACATGTTAATAATGTTCTTTGGGAAAAGAAAAGAAGAGAAGAGGAGAGGAGAGGAGGGGAGGGCAGCGAGGGGAGGGGAGGGGAAAGGAGAGGGGAGGGGAGGGGAGAGGAGAGGGGAGGGGAGAGGAGAGAAGAGACAAGGAGAGAAGAGAGGAAGGAAGGAAGGAAGGAAGGAAGGAAGGAAGGAAGGAAGGAAGCAAGGAAGGCAGGCAGGCTATGTAGGAAGCTGAGAGATTGGTCTTTAAAGTCAGGAGAATTACAGTTTAGGAATTGGAGTCTTGAAAACAAATTAAATTAATACAAAGCCTGAAGTTTGAGAAAATAGAAGCATGTGCTTATTTAAGTATACCTAGTCCACATAAGTATGATGTCATTTCAATAATTAGTTACTACTTCATGAGTGTCATTTTCTATGGGACACTATTTTAAGTACTATGCTTATAGCACAACTCCTTGAGGTAGATGGTATTATTCTAGTTTAACAGTTGAGCTAGTCAAAATCATTCAGATTAACTTGTGAAGATGACATTGTTATACACCCCAAAAATGATTCTCCAGAGTCCTCAGGAGAGAAAGTCAGTCCCACCCAAGTCCCCTCCCATAGGCCACCCCAATCTCAAATCCCCTCCCTATAGCCCACCCCAATCCCAAATGCCCTCCCTATAGCCCACCCCAACCCCTTCCCCTCCCTATAGCCCACCCTAATCCCTTCCCACGCCCTATAAAAGTTGGCAACAAAAGAACTAGCGCGCGATTTCCCAGCACCCTGCTTTTAGGAGTAAGGGCAATCGTCACTGGCCAGCTAAAATAAATGCTTCTTTTGGCTTTACGTGATCAGCTTGGATGATTTTATTTTCTTTGGGTACAACATTTTGGAGGTCCCACTGAGATTAATTTCTCCAAGCTCTCACGCCTAAATTGGCCTCCTGTGGCAGTTGCTTGGGAGGCCCCACCCTGAGTAGAGGGGAGCTCCTGAGAGAGTGCCTCAGCCTCACTCTTGGGTGGACTCCAACCTGTCTTCAGGATGCCCTTCTGGACGAAGCCACCTGGTATCCTGTCTGTTTGGTAAATTGGCTATCTGTATCGGGAAGTTTGGTGAGATTGGATGCAATCCCTTACACCACTCCCAGGTCAGGGCGAGATGTAGCTCCTGTCCCCTGGTAGACCTTGTAAGGTCTAAATCTGGTGAATCTAGCCACCCTGTGGTCCAATCCACTAAGCTGCCACATGGCCACCGAGTAAAGCCGCAATGGGGCCTGATCTAAAAGGCCTCCCCATGGGGTCTAATCTGGTCATTGTCTGTCTGTATTTGTTTTGTCAGTCTGGTTTGCTACCATTTGTGCTTACATTTTGCTTTTTAGGTCGCGTGCCTCTCCAGGACATTTGACCATGGAACAAAATCGCTCAACCACATGCCCCACTGTTGTAACTTGTTTTTTAGAAAATTTTCAGGACTTCAAAGAACGTGCCACTGACTATGGAGACTCTATTAATGGATTTAACTTTAAAAAGTTTTGTGAATGGATGTGGCCCACTTTCACGGTCAGGTGGCCCCCTCAGGGAACAACTGACCTCCCTACCGCCCTCAGGGTCCAAGAGTTCATCTTTAGGCGGCCAGGTTATTCTGACCAGGTACCCTACATTGAGACTTGGATTGACATACTAACTGATAAGCCGAAATGACTTAAGCATTATCTTTCAGATTCTGCCTCCTCTAGTTTGGGAACTAGGAAACACAAAGGCCAGATCAGATGTAAAACTCCACAAACCATCTCCCTAGCCCGCCAATCTACCATACCCCTCTGCCAGTCCTTTCACCAGTCCCTTCGTCCCCCCCATCCTTCCCCTCCCCATACCAGGACCCCATCTCCCTATGCAGGCTCGGTCTCCGCAGCCTCTCTTCTTCCTCCGAGATTAGCCCCCTCCCAACAGGGCCCTTTCATGGTATATGTACCTTTCACTACCAGTGATTTATATAATTGGAAAAATCAGAACCCATCTTTTTCTGATGAGCCACAAGGGCTCATATCTCTTTTCGAGTTTGTTTTTTTCACCCATCAACCCACCTGGGATGACTGCCAACAGCTACTGCAAACCCTGTTCACCTCGGAAGAAAGAGAGCGCATTCGGAGGGAAGCTCGAAAATTCATTTTGGGACAAAATGGACTGCCCACCAAGGATCCCGTCCACGTAGAATGAGTTTTTCCCTCCTCCCGCCCCAGCTGGGACCCTAACAATGGTGAAGGTAAGGAGGCTCTAGACCGGTTTCGCCAGACTCTGCTGAGGGGAGTGTGCGCTGCTGCCCGAAAGCCCACTAACCTTTCAAAGGTGAGTGAGACTATACAAGGCCCAGATGAGTACCCCAGCGCATTTCTAGAGTGCCTCCTACAGGCGTACCATTTATACACCCCCATAGTTCTGGAGGCCCTTGAAAATAGGAGAGCTATTAATATAGCATTTGTAACCCAGTCGGTCCCTGATATCAGAAAAAAGTTACGAAGGTTAGAAGGGTTTGAAGGAAAGGTACTGTCTGAGCTGGTGGAAAGAGCCCAACAGGTCTATAATAATAGAGACCCTCCCGAAGAGAGACAAACAAAAAGAATTAACTAAAATCTTACTGGCTGCCACCAAAGCACGACCCAGCCCCCTCAATGGAGAGTCACCCTCCCCTAGAAGCTGGAAACTACAGAAAGACCAATGTGCTTACTGCAAAGAAAAGGGACACTGGAAAAATGAATGTCCTTGTAAGACTAAAAACCAGAGACAAAGCAGGCAAAAACCAGAAATGTTTTATAATTAGAAGAGGAGGACTGACAGGGCCAAGGCTCTATTCAGATGAGCTCCCAAGAGCCTTTGGTAACTTTACAAGTGGGGGGCAAACCTGTGAGGTTCCTACTGGATACTGGAGCCACATATTCGGTGTTGCAACAGGCTGAGGAACCTCTGCCAAAACCTAAAGTCCCCATCCAAGGGGCCACAGGAGAGAGACAACACTGTTCTTGGACAAGAGCAAGAATTACTGATTTAGGTAGGGGAACCATTACTCACTCTTTCTTGGTGATGCTGGACTGTCCATATCCTTTATTGGGAAGAGACTTATTACATAAACTATAAGCCACCATATCTTTTTCTTCAGACTCAGCCCATCTGGAGTTTGGCTCCCCCACTGGTATTAATCCCAGATGAAAGCCCACCTAAAAGCCTACAAAAGGACTCTAGCTGTCTTGACAATTGTGATACTAGAGAGATTTTATTAAACTCCTTCTTTATACAATTCCCCGAGGTATGGGCCGAATCCAACCCTCCTGGTCTGGCTGCACACTGGCCTCCCATCATTGTCCAGCTGAACAGCAATGCCACTCCAATTAGGGTAAAACAATACCCTATCAGCTGAAGGGCCAAACTGGAATTACCCCACACATAAATAGGTTAAGAGCAGAAGGGATCCTAATACCCTGTAAATCGAGTTGGAACACTCCCCTCCTGCCAATCCAAACACCTGGAACAGATGATTACCATCTGGTGCAGAATTTAAGAGAAGTTAACAGACGGGTAGAAACACTCCACCCCACGGTACCCAATCCTTATACTCTGTTGAGCCTATTAGCTCCACAGTACCAAGTCTACACGGTGCTGGACCTGAAAGATGCCTTCTTCAGTCTTCCATTGGCAGTGGTAAGTCAGCCCATTTTTGCTTTTGAATGGACTGATCCAGAGAGTGGGTACTCAGGACAATTGACCTGGACAAGATTGCCACAGGGGTTTAAAAACTCCCCTACTTTGTTTGATGAGGCCCTTGGTCAAGATCTCCAAAGTTACAAGCAGGAACACCCAGAAGTTACCTTGCTCCAGTATGTAGATGATCTACTTCTGGCTGCAAGGACGTACTCTGAGTGTAAAAAAGCTACTAGGGATTTACTAAATGTCCTACAAGCCCTAGGGTGCCGAGTATCTGCCAGAAAGGCACAACTGTGTTCTAAAGAAGTAACATACCTAGCATATAAATTTTATGAAGGATAAAGGTGGTTATCAGGAAAGAGGGTTCAAGCAGTCCTCCAAATCCCTCCTCCCACCACTAAGAGACAAATCTGTGAGTTCTTGGGAGCTTCAGGGTATTGCCGCTTATGGATCGCCGGGTTTGCTGAAATCGCCTGACCCTTGTACGAGGCAACCAGGGGGCAAGGGGAAGAAGTTAATTGGACTGAAACGGAAGCAAAAGCCTTCCAAGATCTAAAAAGAGCCCTAACTCAAGCCCCAGCCCTGGCTCTGCCAGACATCAAAAAACCTGTCCATCTGAATGTGGCAGAAAGAAGAGGAATAGCTAAAGGGGTATTAACCCAAACTTTGGGACCATGGAAAAGGCCAGTGGCTTATCTGTCTAAAAGCCTGGACCCTGTCACCACTGGCTGGCCCAACTGCTTAAGGGCAATCGCTGCTACTGCCCTACTGGTCAAGGAGGCTACTAAACTAACATTGGGGCAAGAACTTATAATCACCGTGCCCCACGCGGTTGAAACAATGCTAAAGACTCCACCCAATAAGTGGATTACCAGCACTAGACTAACCCACTACCAGGCTCTATTGTTGGACTCACAGCAAATAAAGTTTTCAGCTACTACAACTTTAAAACTGCCACTTTGCTCCCTGATAATGATCCCTCCCAGCCCGTGCATGACTGTCTACATATTTTAAACAGTTTCCAAGGGACCAGACCAGATTTACAGGACATGCCCTGGGAAAATCCTGAAGAAGAGCTCTTCACAGATGGCAGCAGCTTCGTGGTGGATGGAATCAGATATGCTGGAGCTGCGGTGGTCACCATAAATAAGGTAATCTGGACTCAAGCCCTGGGACATGGAACTTCAGCCCAGAGAGCATAATTAATTGCTCTAACCCAGGTCTTAAGATTTAGCAGGGACAAAACTGTTAGCATCTACACAGTCAATATGCCTTTGAGACTGCACATGTGCACGGGGCCATCTATAAAGAAAGAGAATTGTTAACCTCAGGAGGAAAAACTGTCAAAAATGTCCCAGAGATCCTGGCCTTACTGGAGGCTATCTGGCTGCCAAAGCGAGTCGCTATCATACATTGCAAGGCCCATCAAAAGGGAGAAACTATAGAAATACGAGGAAATAATTTTGCAGACCAAACTGCAAAAGAAATTGCCCTAAGACCAGTGGGGCCGTTAACCATTCTCCCAGCTCTCCCTGAGCACATTCTACCTTCAGAGCCTGCCTACTCAGAACAGGACAATATAAAAATCAAGCAACTTGCCGGGCGTGGTGGCGCACTCCTGTAATCCAAGCGACTTGGGAGGCTGAGTCAAGAGGATCGCGAGTTCAAAGCCAGCCTCAGCAACTTAGCGAGGCCCTAAACAACTCAGTGAGACCCTGTCTCTAAATAAAATACGAAATAGGGCTGGGATGTGGCTCAGGGGCCAAGTCCCTGAGTTCAATCCCTGGTTCCAAATTAATTAATTAATTAATTCTAAATTAATTAATTAATTAATTAATTCTGGAGACTGGCCAAACATGGGTAGACCTCCTTCCCTTTGCCAGGCTTCGGGTACGATGCACCCCCTATAAAAAAGGGGTTACCCTCTTTGAAATCATGTTCGGAAGACCCCCACCCCTGTTACCTAAGCTGGACATGTCCACAATCCATTCCATGGCTAGTGACCATCTTCTCAGTTCCCTACAGGTGTTACATCAACTACAAAAAGACATAAGTCAAATGTTGGGGGAGCCCTAAGCACCCAATCCAAGGGGACAAAAGGACTTACACTCCTTCCAGCCCGGAGATTTAATATACATCAAGAAACTTCCATCCGCAACCTTGGAGCCCCAATGGACCGGGCCCTGGACTATAATTCTAACAACTCCCACCGCTGTCAAGGTTGCCAGAAAATCTGCGTGGATACACTGGACTCACATCATGCCAGCTCCTGCTCCAGAACCGGAAGACCCTACTGAGAAATGGTCACTTCAACAGACAGGCAATCCACTAAAGTTAAGACTAGTAAAATCCCCTTTACCACATCGTACTAGCTGTAATCCCCATTGCAATGCCCACTGAGCATGATATTTTCTCTGCCCACACGCACTCCAACTAGTTCCCAAAAACAAGGATTTGTTAATGTGGATAAAACCAGTGGGGAAAATGTTGTACACCCCAAAAATAATTCTCCAGAGCCCTCAGGAGAGAAAGTCAGCCCCACCCAAGTCCCCTCCCTATAGCCCATCCCAATCCCAGATCCCCTCCCTATAGCCCACCCCAATCCCAAATCCCCTCCCTATAGCTCACCCCAACCCCTTCCCCTCCCTATAGCCCCACCTTAATCCCTTCCCGCGCCCTATAAAAGTTGGCAACAAAAGAACTGGCACCCACTTTTAGGAGTAAGAGCAATCGTCACTGGCCAGCTAAAATAAAGGCTTCTTTTGGCTTTACGTGTTCGGCTTAGATGATTTTATTTTCTTTGGGTACAACAGACATAGTAATAAACAGTAAGTGGAAATCCTGCATATATATTCATCACCAATAATCTTCTCTATGCTGAATGCAATGTAGAATTCCTCACTGAATTTGAAAGGAAAAAAATGAAGAAATCAGAGGGAGGGAGGGAAGGAAGGAAGGAAGGAAGCAAAAAAAAAAAAAAAAAAAAAAGAAAGAAAGAAAGAAAAGAAAAGAAGGATGAAAGAGAACAATATGTGAGAACTATCACTAACCAAGATCCTGATTTGCATAGTTCAGAAAGGGGTCTAGGAGTGAGTATTAATTTCCTAGAAACATTTGGGAATTCTAAAGTATGGTCAATATTAAGAAACATGGTCCTAAATCAGTACTTCTCAAGCTTAATGTGTATGTAAATCTCAAGGGGTTTAAGATATAGAGATGACAATGAAACTACGACTCAAAACAAAAATGTGTTGGGCATAAGAAAAGTCACCTATAATTTACCTTGTGTAATAAGTTGCACTGAGGTTCCACATCTCAAGAAGGTTTTTCTTTTTCTGTCTTTTTTTTCCATAGGAAAAATAATTAGAGTAATAGTGAAAATAGTTATATTCAGTTACAGAAGTTTTAAGAATGAATGTATAAGTGTCCCTCAAGTAATCCTTCAGCAGGGAACAATTGATCTAGTTTATGTGTCGAGAGGAAAAACCTGGGAGAGGAGAAGTTGAAGGGTTTTAGTGAGAGATGAATCGAGAAGAGTGATATTGAGAGCACTGAAGGAAATGTCACGGAACAGGAATATATCACTGCTCTTCTGAAATGGGAGGAATATCAGGTGCCAATCACAGTTCATCTCAGTGAAGGTAGAATACTGAGGGAGTTTCCCCCTGGCTACCACTGTAGATTCTGTTAAGAGCAGTGGAATAGACAAGGAAGGAAGGGAAGGGAGGGGGATTGGAATAGGAAAGAAAGTTGAATGTATCAGATACAATGTTCCTACCTGCATACATGAATACATGACAATTCAAACTCCTCATCATATACAACCACAACAATGGGATCCTAAATAGAGTAAGTTATATTCCATGTATATATAATATGTCAAAATATGCTCTACTGTCATGTACATCTAAAAAGAACAAATTTTTAAAAAAGAACAGAGTTCCCATTTGTCCCTTTCTCCAGGGATCGTTATTACCAATTTCAAGTTGTGCCAACCACAGTGAATTTTCTACATATTCTATAGGATTCTGAATCTTCCCTTGTTCATTTTTCATGTTCGTCCATGTGCCTACTCCTCCTAAGTTCCCTGACTCTTGGGTTCAGGTTATCAAAATCCTCACAGTGACAGTCAAAGTGAAAGGACAGTCTAATCCTAAACACAGGTCCTTGAAAGTTATATTCAAGTTTGCATCTTGCTGCAACTATATCGGATGTTCTCATTCAGCATGTTGGCTCCTGAAAAATCTGGGTTGTCATCCATGTGGATTTAATAGAACAATTAACCTCTATCACATATTTAATCAATATATCAGGAGGAATTTGAAGTAACACAATTTGGTTTTTTGAAAAACAGCAAGGATTATTAGACTACACAACATCTCTCTGAACAATCCCAAAATACTTGGTCACAAAGTATTGCTAATTTCAAATGATAGGAATATCCTATGAGGGAAAATAGAAGAGGAAGTTTCATCTAGAGAGAGAATAATGTCAAGAAAAAGCATATGATTATATAAATAAAAATAATAAAAATAAAAATATGAAAAATATAAATAATAATAATAACAATAATAAAAATATGAAAAAACAGAGAGACAAAGGTTAATATGGTTCTCTAGAAGCAATGTTATGCTATGTAACTCAGCTGATATTTGATGAGAAGGAATCCCTGGAGGACTAGAATAGTTGAGCATTCTCAAACACAGGCAGTACTCATTATCTCCTCTAGGGAACTGGGAAATGGAAAAGTACATATCAATTAATATCTTTTGCAATTGAAACACGGCCAATGTGGACACTGTTACACAATTTTCTTATTTCAAATGTGTCTATTTGTCTAATAGAATGTGTTTTCATCTTATTTTTCCCTTTTAAGCATTGTAGGCTACTCTTAATATTTATATATGTGTGTGTGTGTGTATATATATATATATAAAACAAACTCCTTCTAGACACTTATGAGAACCCTTGAAATTTTTTTTAATAATTACATTGAATCTATGCATTAAGAAAAATTTGTATTGTTAACATGTGCTCTCCTTGATAATAAATATTTTTCCATTTATTGGGAATTTTCTAAATGTCTTATTGAAGTTTTATAAGTTTCTGTACATTTGCATAACTTTTGTTAGGTTTATTCCTAAATTTAGCACTTATTCTTGATATGGTCTAATATGCTTTTTTAAAAATAATTTTATGTTATCATTCTTTGCATTAAAATAAAATTGACTTGCTTTTCTCCGCAGAGTTTGTTTTCAAGTTTTTGTTTGTCTTCTATGAATTCTTTATCTTTCTAATATTTCAGTGAGGCATCCAATATGTGAATATTCCTTTTTTGTATTTGTGTGATCATTCCAACATTTCCATTGAGAGGTTTGACTAATGTGTCTAGTGTAATATCACCAGAATCAGAAGTATGTCATTCTTACAACCCTCCCTCAGCAAGACTTTAAAAAGTTCTTAAATATCTTGAATCCATACTAGTGTCGTAATAATATTTATGAAATTTTTTATTTTATATCTATCACATGCAACATATTAAATTAGGGTTACTCGCTGTATGTTGATTACAAATATGTAGGTTATGGGCTAATTTATCCAATAATTTATGCCTCCTATGCTCAAATATAAAAGAAACTAATTAAACTAATTTAATTTGGCATAGTTTATTTATTTTATATGTATTTCGTGCTCTTTTTATTATTTAGGTTTACAAACTAAGAACTGGGTAACTGCAAAATGAACATGAGAATGGTAACATTTTAATGGAAAAAAATGACCTCAGAGTAAACTATCTTTCTTATTTTTCCTTAATATATTCCATTCCAATAATTCTGGAAACATAAATACAGTGATTATCAGTAGAAAGTCATTGAGAGCCATACCTTGAATTTTATCACAAACAGGATCTCATTAGGGATTTATCTCAATTTTTAATCTATCAGGGTCAACCTAATTAGAAAGCTACGTTCACATGAGAATCAAGTCAAGCAAACTAGAAAGAAGGTAGGATTGTGTGATAGATTTAATTAGAGTTCTCACAAAGGCAGTCTCTTTTCAAAACTTGAGAATGCCACCAACCTATGAGTCATGTTTAGAAAACATAATAGATTTTCCTCTTGGAATTTGAGATGATTTAAAAACAATACTTCAAAAGCACTTAGCAGTTTTGGAAGTAATTTGTAATTAGCCAATACATAAAATGTCTTTATCTTCATTACAATTATTATAGTTACCAGACTTACTCCCCAGGAAAGAAATAGAAAACTCTCAACTATTTCAAGCCTATTGTCATTCTCCTTACTTATCCATTCGTTATAGAAAATAAGCTCGCTCTTCTATTATCACTTTTCATAAGCAGGCTCATTTTCTCTCATACCGTTGCCTCTATGGAAGAATGCCACCACGTTTTCCCAGCTCGTTAGACTTTGTCAGGCTCCACAGGTAGCTTCAGATGATGGCGATTATTACAAAGATGTAAGAGAAAGGCAGGGAATTGGGAACAGTGGTGGCGCCAGGCCTCACGGAGATGAATATTGCTCTGGACACAAAGTGCTCTGGCAGCCTGATGGATGCATTAGAACTCGACCAGCTCTAATGCCAGAGGTGTTCCCGCAGTCTAAGGCAGCCTTCCTAGCTGTCTTGCCATGTGCTCCCACACTCCTGTAACAGAATTTCTCTATAATTCCCTCTCTGCCTTGTGACTTTTCCTTTTTAACACTTTTTGCGTAACCATGGCTTTTATTATCTGCCCTCCTTCTATGTGAGTTTTATCTTATGTCCCCATTACCAAATTCTTAGTGCATTTGTACACCTTCCATTCAAATATCCTTTGTCCCTTCAAGCATTTTGTTTTATTCCTACTGCCACTGTCAGACCAGACTGTAGCACCAGAAGGCCTGGCTGTGAATTGTATGAGTTGGTGTTAGGTACCCAGACTGAATTGATCAACAATTTAAAGGGGATGGAATCACATCACTATGCATGCCTGTGTACACAGGAGCACTCACACACAACACACACACACTCACAACAGAAATGCAGGAGGGCTGGCAGTCAGAGTGCTGAGCAGTGGAATAAGCCATCAGTTTGATCATTTTGTTCAACTATGAAGTGATCACTTATTTGTAAGACTCTTTCCCTTCCAATCCAATTCATCCGCAGTCTTGTGATCATTTTGTCAATGATAAATGTTATGTCATTTCTCTTTCTACATTCAAGCCACTTCAACCCTGCAGTCTGTTCTCTGATCATTTCTTCATCCCACTCCTTCTGATCTGAGAGTACCTGACCCAGGCCAATGTATATTTTCAGGCTTCTTTGATGTATCCCCTTGAATCCATACAGAGCACTGCCTCCTTCCTGGCACAGCAATTCTCATCCATTTCATCTGTTTCAAGCTCTCCAAAGTTCTTGACCTGCAGATAGTCTTGCACACAGCATTTGATATGCTGAGATTGCCCTCTCGCTTTGATGTGTCTTCTTATTTTTCACTATACCTTCTTTAAAAACAGCAGTGAACCAAGAGAAAGACAATAATTCCTCATCATATACAAAATAAAACGCATTTATTCTAGCACAACTGCTTCTGTTGTCTCATATCCCTTGAATATTTTGATATTTGTTTATTTTTACATTCCTTTACATTCATCTTGCTTTGTTTTTGGTATCAGGTATTAAACCTAGGTTGCTTAATCATTGAGTCACATCCCAGACCTTTTTATTTATTTATTTTTGTTTTGAGGCAGGGTCTCACTAAGTTACTAAGGCTGTCTTTGAACTTGTGATTCTCCTGCTCCAGCCTCCCAAGCCACTAGGACTATAGGTATGCACCACCACACTTGGCTTTTGCATTGCATTTTTTAAAAGTGCGCATTGTCAGAAAATGAGAGAGGAGAAACTCAAGAAAGAAACTGGCTCAGTTTGTTGAAATCAATACCCATGATTCCTATAAAAATAATATTAGAAAGTCTCTGGATGACAGACATTGTATTCTATTTTGTTAGGCCAAAATAACTGATTGCTTCAGGTTATTTCTCTGAAACAAATAATAAAATTCATCCTGTTATTCTGACTTCAGGCTTCAATTTTAACTTTTTTATTCATATATTACTACGAACACTTAGAAAAACTTCAAAGAAGTGTTATTCTTTGTCATTCTCATTAAAGTTTCAAAAATTATTTTCATTGCCTATGACTGAAAAGTTAAATAAAAATAAATATCTGCTATTGAATTTATAAAATAAAATTTACACTCTTAGCATTTATACACTTAGCAGTAAGATTCTAATCATTTAAAACAGTGCTAGGAAATATTATCTGTCATATATTATCTTCATTGAGTTCTTATTCTAAGATAATACGCTAAAATTAAATAAGGCAGCAAAACACATAGAAACAGAAACAATAAATATCTATTAGAAATACCATGTGAAAAAGGCAGAAATACATTCGTGATACTTTTAAATTTATCTTTTTATGTTATCAAGATTCCTATTCAGTCCTATTTAGTACCTTATTTCTATAACAATAACTCTACTTCTAAAATAAACTGCTAAAAGTAAATTAAGTATTGATAATTTCATTGGCATAAAAAATTGAAAGTTGTGAGAAACAGAAGCACACATACACACACCCAAAGTGAAGTTTATCTCTTAATGACTGACATACAGTGGAGATTAAAAATATTTGTTGCATCAATAAATGTCCTCATTCTAATTGGAAGCCCTTCTCTTTATTTTTGGTAACTGTTTTGGGTACTTGTATTTATGGTATTCTTTTCAAAGAATGTGAGGATTTAAACTTTTGAGAATTTTATTGCCTAATAGTGATGTATTCCACAGATTCTAGGCAAAACATGCTTCTGAGGGACACTGAGAATCACAATCACAATATCCCATATAAAGGCCAACAACAAAAGTGTGAACATGAAATTTGGGGGTCTCTGCATTTTAGGTGCAGAAAATGGCACAGTTTTAATATTTTCACTGTTTTGATCAATAAGGTGGCTTCATAATAACATTCTCATACAAGACCAACCACACATACTAGTTATATGATTACATAAGCAAGGATTCAATGTTTCAAAGTTTTTGTTTTTTGTTTGTTTGTTTGCATAAGACAATCTACAGTCTCTTTAAATGCTGAGGAGCCAAAAAAAAAAAATTTTTTTTTTCCACCTTCAACCCAGGTACCTTATTTTTGATGCCCATAGCAAAATTTAGCAGTTGCTTCTGGAAGTTTTAGTTGGAGATATAGTGAACCATCTGTTCTACTTGCTCCCCGATACTTGGAGGTAAGTAACCCCTGGCATCAGAGGCAACACAACAGCTGCGATTTTGCTTGTAGTATGCTAGTTGTGCTATCAAGATTCCAAATCCTAGGGTATCATAATGTCTTCCAAGGCCAAATCATTTAAACCAATGTCAGGAGATTGTTCTCTGAAGAAAGGAAAAAGTAATAGTTTAGGATCTAATCATCCATTTACAGTGAGCATCAACATTAGTTTGTGTTATTTAGATATTGAAATTGATGTTGCTACTAAAATAGAAAGTCTCAAACTGAATAAAATAGGCACATATCAAATTAATAAATGTGGATAATCAAAATAAATCAAATGTTTTACAAAAATTCCTATTACCTTTGAAAGAAGTATAGAGTAAGCATAGAATTCTTTCCTGACATTCCTTATTTCTTTTCTAAATCAACCAATCAACACCATTGCTCATTTGTCTATTGGTAATTTCAGTCAAAATTTTATGGGGTCTCCTACTGAGTATTAGGCCACCTGGAATATTTGATATTCAGTTCATGTTAAACACCAGTTGTCCAAGCCTACTTGACTTCTTGAAGTGTTTCCATTCCTCCCCTGCCAAGCTTGAACACAGAGATGCTTTTAGTGTTCTGGCCTGCATTCTTTTCTCTAGATGTCCACCCCTACCTCCATTCCTTGGCCATCAAATCAGAGAGGCAGTCACCTAAGACTGTTGTGCATGCACATTGCCACAGGTAGACAATTTCATCAATGCCAAACACTTGCCCTCTACATTTCTTTCAGGCCAATGTGAACAGTCTGGATTCTCACAACCTGGATCGATTCTTTTCTAAAGCAAAAGTCCAGTGGAAGTTCGCTTATATGTCAACTGTTTTGCTTTGTTTTCAAAGTTCTTAAGTCAAAATGACTGGCTGTCCTCAGGATGAGGAAGAATTTGCCACTTTGTTCATTGACTGGCAGCAAGGCGAATACAAAATAAACTCCCTTCTCACTTGTACAATTACTCACTATGCAGGAGAAAAGTGTATATACTTTTTTACAGAAGCTTTTTAAATATATATATATATGTTTTAGTTGTAGGTGGACATATACTTTTATTTTAATTTTATGTGGTGCTGAGGATCGAATCCAGTGTCTCACACATTCTAGGTGAGTGCTCTACCACTGAGTCACAATCCCAGCCCCCACAAAAGCTTTTTATCCAAAAAAAAAAAAAAATTCTTCTGTTAAAAGGCATTTCTGCACTAAATCCTCTCTGATAGGTCACTTATGAGTAGGGTTTAATAATAAATTATATTGTCATCTATGAGTCATATCAGTTCTGCATGCTATGAATTATTTAATCATAAAGCCATTAACATTAAGAATAAAAACTAGTTTTTAGTAAATTCAGAAATAAAGTTTTGGGTATTGATCTACCTTAGTAACTCAAATGATAGTGGAGAATGTTATCTTCAATCTTTAGATTTCAGTGCAATGGTGAATAAAGGTCAGAGACTTACTGAGCATGGTTCATTATATCAGGAGTGTGTAGCAAAATGGATAAAAGCTTCATTAACATACTCTAACTCTTGTCTGAAATACAAGCAAACAATTTACATATCTTCAGAATTCATTTCTAGTCAAGGAGTAAGACAGATTTTAAAATACTATCATACTAAGACTTCTGTAAAAATTCCTATACTACTGTCATAAAAAACTTGTCTGAAAAATAGGCCATTGGCATGTTGTAATCCTACTAGCAGTATTTAAATATAAAATGTCATCTCTCATTATTGTCTCTTCTGGGAAAGAAGACAAACATGTTCAAGGAATAACTTGAGTGGCAGTGATCAGTATTAATGCAGCCTAATTGTTTTAATGTACCAATGGAAATAACACAGAGATTCAAACACTTATCAATGATATGAGTTCAGTTATTTTGGAGGGGTGTTTGTTAAAAATGAATCCTCGGGCTGGGGATATAGCTCAGTTGGTAGAGCGCTTGCCTCGTAAGCACAAGGCCCTGCGTTCAATCCCCAGCACCGCAAAAAAAAAAAAAAAAATGAATCCTCATGTGAGCAAAGCATTAAACATTCTGAAAATTCATGGGTCCCCATCTGATTCAAAGTTATTTTCTCATCAGCCTTGCACATAGATGTAACGTTTTTCTTTTGTAAATGTATTCTATATTTTAAAAGTTCAGTAGAGATATGGAAAACATTTTAAATGCCCAAATCAAACTTTTTTTAAATTTTTTTTTTATTTTTACAGATTTCATTTTGATTCATTGTACACATATAGGGTATGTATTTTCATTTCTATGGTTGTGCGTGATGTGCATTCATATCATTCTTGTAATCACACATGTACATAGGGTAATGATGTCTCTCTCATTCCACCATTTTTCATACCCCCGCCCCCTCCTCCTCTCATTTCCCTCTACATAATTTAAGATCCTCCATTCCTCTCTCACCTCCCGCCCCCCAAACCAGATTCTTTATCATCATACGCTTATCAGGGAAAACGTTAGGCCTTTGTTTTTTTGTTATTATTCGGCATGATAATCTCCAATTCCATCCATTTACCTGCAAATGCCATAATATTATTCTTCTTTAGCTATTTAATTAACAAGGAAATATTACACATACAACACATAGTACATATTTTTATAGATATAAAAGCTTTATCCTTTACATAAAGCAGAGTCACAAGTGCATCTTCACTCTCATACAGCAGAAAGTTGCTGAAGTCCACTTGTACAAAATATTCATTATTTTCATCATCTCCTAAAAAACGTCTTGTCATTTCTCTCTGGTGTCATTTGGGTTTTAGTTTGCACTGCAGGAGGATAATGACTGAATCATTGAGAAGAAGGCATGACTTCCAAAAATATAAGTGCTTTTGTTTCTTTAATTAGAAGTTTTTCCTCCGTTGCAGGGATTTTTGATGGGGAGTGTTTCTATTCATTCATTAGTCACACAAATAGGAATGCATTGTTTAAACAGCAAGCAGAGTACAGAATGCTGCAGGTGAAAGAGCAGCATGATACATAATCCCTGGTTTTAAGTGCAGTGTGAGCTCCCTGGGGAGACTGGACATTTATACAAATGTCTAATACAAATGTGTATGTGCCACGTAGGAGGTACAAATTTAGTGCTATGGAATTATACATAGGAGAAATAATATAATTCTGCCTAGAAGGTTAGTTTAGAAAATACCTCATAGGAAAGGCATATTTGCTAGGTCTTCAGGACCTGAAATTTGATTTTGAAAATTTCCTGATCAAGAGTAAGATGGGCACCTCTTAAGAAAAAATACCATGTACCCCGACCCAGAGCAAACACGTTGATGCTTTGGTTTTGGTAATAATTACAAACTGATTGAAATTAAGGTAAATAAACAGTTCCAAGTGGGCTAAGACTGATGTATTTACTGGGACATGGAACTTTTAAGTGCTGAAACTAGCATAGAACTAAGCACACTGAAAAGGTTGTTCACCCTAGATTAAATATGCTATTTTCTACATTTCCTCTTCTCCTCAATATCATTTTCAATTTTATATCATGGCTTTCCAACTTTAGTCTATAATTATCTTTTTACATATCAAATAGTCCATTATATGCAGAATTCAAATCAGTTGAAGACGTTCCCCCTTTTGAATGGTCTGGAAGGGCTTAGTCATTTTCTTCAGAAAGTAGAATGAAGAGATGCCACTCTTAACCTACCTAGTATGACGAAGAAAGCATAGAAAGGTAATGATGAGCAGAGAAATAATTGCTAGCAAAAATGGTGTTATCTCTGTGGGTCAAGAGTTACTCTCATGGGGCTGGGGTTGTGGTTCAGTGGTAGAGCACTTGCCTAGCATGCATAAGGCACTGGGTTTGATTCTCAGCACCACATATAAACAAATGAAGAAAATACAGGTATATCAACATCTAAAAAATTTTTTTAAGAAAGAGTTATTCTCAGCATTTTGTTTTTATTTATGCATTTAATACTTACCAAAACTGTAAGAGATGAGGGATACTGTGAAATGGATGCCTGGAGAAAACTGAAGTATTGAAACATTAAGTAACTTGACAAATAGCTATAGCTGGAAAGTAAAAAAAAAACAAAGCTATAGGAACTCCAGAGTCAATCTTCTTCTCTTCATTGTACTGCTGGATTTCTATATTAAAAGAAAAGCTTCATTTCTGCCTTATTTGGAAAAGATGAAAGGTCAAATGCTTTTTATAAAATTGGTGCACATTCATTATACAGAATCATGGGTTTTATTGTAGCATATTTACACACACATGAAAACATAATTTGATTAATTTCACTCCCCAATGTCTCCCCCTCCTTCCCCATGACCTCCTTCCTCTACCCTCCTGGTCTACCTTCTAATTTCGTGGAATCCCCATTTTTTGTTGCTGTTGTAATTTGTTTATATTTTTGTTTTCTGGTTTCCACATATAAGAGAAAACATATGATACTTTTCTCTCTGAGTCTAACTTATTTTACTTAAAATTATGGTATTCATTTCTATCCATTTTTCTGCAAATGACATGATTTTGTGCTTTAGGTCTGATACTTCTAAAAAGAAGCAGTACAAATGGACAATTACATGAAATTTTCAACAACTTTAGCCCTTAGTGAATTGCAAATCAAAACTATGGACAGCAGATGAGCCCCCGGTCATTGGCTGATCCTGCAGTATTGGAAAAAGCAAGCCTGGGAAATATTCCTTGCCAAAGGTGACGATGTTAGCAAGGCTGATTCTGGGCCCTGATGCTAACAGTGACCAGTTGGCCCAGTACAATGGGTTTCCTGAGTGCAATAGAATGTTCCTAGCACTGCAACAGTAGGATAGTTGCAAAAAATGTTTCTAACTCTGTAACTTTTTTGATGCACAAAGAAGACTCTGACAACTTACAAGTCTTAAACAATTTACAGTGCCCCTATAGTTATAAACTATATGTTTATGAGACCCTATATAATAAACTTATGGAGCTAGTTCTTGGTTGCTGTTCCTCTGTCAGAGTGAAATGTCCCTCCTGGTCTCAGCTTTACATGATAATGTCTCTGTGTTTTCTTTGTCTCTGTGTTTTTCTCCATCTCTAGTTGTTCCTACTCAAGACTCCTTTGTTGCTGCACAGGTCAACATCTTTAGCCCTTAGGGAATTGCAAATCAAAACTACACCAAACTTTTTCTTACTCCAGTTAGAATGGAAAGAATGAAATATACAAACAATGAAAGCTAATCAGGACGGGGGAAACTCTTACACCTGTTGGTGAGAAGGTAAATTAGTACATTTCCTATGGAAATCAGTATGGAGGTTCATGAAAAAGCTAAAAATATACCTACCATATGATACAGCTCTACACTCCTTGGTATTTATTCAAAGGGATTTTTTAAATACCTATTTTATATGCTTTCCTTTTTCTTTTCTTTTTTAAGGCATTTAAACCCTGTGAAGACAGTAGAAGAAGTAACTAGCAAGGGGAAACCTGACCTTTAAGATTTTTCTTTCCATAAAGAGAGGTTAATGCTATTATTCACCAGACTTTGCAAGATAAAAAAATGCGTAAAACCCCAAATCCAGGGAATAAGTGAAAGAGAATGACATCTACATAAATAAAATGCTATGATTTTCCATAGGCATTTTCTTCTGAATTTCTCCTTTTGTATTAGTAAAAGAAATAACAAACAAGGTTTGATGAGGTTGACACCTAAGGCTTTTCTAGAGTATAAGGTGGTCAATTGAACTCATTGCTTTCCCAGAACATTTTTGACCCTTCTCAATGAAAATTTTCCTTTATATCCAAGAGACCTGTCTATTTCTCTTTTGATCTCTCTGGACTGACTTTCCTAAACTCACTCCTGGATGGTGTTCTCTTTCCATCAGATCCATATGACCCCTAATAGTCTTGAAATATTAACATTCATTTATCCACAACTCCTTCCTCCATTACTGGAGAAAAATATTTTTCTTCTTATCAAATATTTGTTTCATTAAATTAATAATCACAGGAAATAAAATCAAATCTGATTTGTCAGAAAATGGTAATATAGTGAATTCTGTTGCTATATTTTTACATAGGAAAATAATTGAAAATTTTTTAAAACTATCTACTTTTCTTCTTCTTGGTAGGAATAAATAATCCATTGCCAATTTATTCTGTAGCTATGCCTACATGATAACTAACCATTTTTAATACCAAAAATATCCTACATTTTAAATCTATAGATTCAGTTACTTTTTGCTTTTCTTTATTTAAAAATTCTAGTGTTTTCATTGACACTCTTAGGGAAAAAAACAGCCCAAATATTTTTCACTTGACTTACATTTGTAGCTTTCTAAATCACCTGCAAAGATCCTAAAAAAGATTTTTTTTATCATGTAAGTAGAAATAAATTCATTCTCAAGGAATAAATAGTCTATTGACTGAAGAGATATTTTGATGATTTGCGAAACAAGGCAGATCACTTCAAGGCAATTGAGTTATTTTTTAAAAATGCAGCATGAACTTTCTGTTAGATAGTCCCAAAGTCACTTCCATATTTCTAGGTATCTATTACAGAATCACTCCTCACTTGGTGCCAAAACCTGTATTAGTTTCTAAGGTCTACCAAAACAAATACCACAGGATGTGTGGTTTAAACAACAATTGATTTTCTCACAGTTCAGAAACTAGAAGCCCAAGATCCAGATGTCAGAAGAGAGGTCTCAGAATGAAACTCATATATAGTTGTCTTCACACTGTCACCTCTCTGCTTGTGCATGCTTGTGGTACCCCTCCCAGTGAGTTCAAAAGTCCACTTCCCATAAGGCTGATAGTCATATTTGATAAGAGATCAAACTAAAGAATTCATTTTAAATTAATTACTTCTGCCGGGCGTGGTGGCGCACGCCTGTAATCCCAGCACTTGGGAGGCTGAGGCAGGAGGATCGCGAGTTCGAAGTCAGCCTTAGCAACTTAGCGAGGCCCTAAGCAACTCAGTGAGACCCTGTCTCTAAATAAAATGCAAAATAAGGCTGGGGATGTGGCTCAGTGGTGGAGTGCCTCTGGGTTCAATCCCCAGTACAAAAAATAAATAAATAAATAAATAAAAATTAATTAATTAATTAATTAATTACTTCTTTAAGAATATTTCCAAATGCAGTTATATTCTGAGGCACTAAATATTAGACCTTCAAAAAAAATTTGTGAAGTACACATCCCTGCCTATAACATGATTATTTTTTACAATGTGCTATAAATTTAAAAACTTAACATGTGGGTATCTGTTATTTTAAAACAATGAAAACTGAGACCAAGCAGTTAAGTGAATAGGTCAAAAGTACACAACTTGTTAGAAGCACAGCAAGGAATACATTTTAATAATGTTTTTCCTATTCTTCAGACCATCTTTCAAAATGCCCCTTGCAGATCCCTTTTCTTGTGTCATTCTTTTAATCCATAACCTTTAATCTTATCTTTCTTTTCCTCATATTCTCTTGGAAAGATTGTCTTCACTTCCATTGGTTTTAATACTATAACTACACTTCTGCTTGTGACTAAGTTCCAAACCCATACATCTGAGTGACCACTGGACACCTCCACCTGGGTACCTACAGACTCCTCAATTCCAGTACCACTCACTCTTAAAAGATCCTCCTTTCCTTTTCATCTTCTGTGTTCCCAAACTCATTCTCCTGTTAATCTCTAAGTGGCTCACCTTGCCCCAGTTGGACAGCCTAGTAAAATCCTGAACTTCTTCCTTTCACTCATTTCCTCAATCTTCTTAAAAATCTTAAATACACTCTCATCTTTTCATCAACTTTTCAGTTTCCAGAAGGCTTTTTCTAGCTATGTAGCTTTTGCCATCATCAACTTTACACATGGAGCAGATTTTATAGCTATCATTGTGCTTTGTTCTAAACTTAGAAGTAACTGTTTTTAGGAAAACTCTGTGATCAGTCTGGTTAGTTCCCTTTCCATGTGCTCGCTCTTCTGTTCTTTCAAACACCATAGTATTTATTTCTGTGGATTGTTAGGGCCTCTTTGCACTCCACTCACCCCAATTAGGACTATGTTCCTACAAAACAGAAATCAGGACTTATTACCAATGTTTCTGTAGCATGGATTTCTTAGGAGATGATAATCACTTAAAAACATTTTTGTGGAGAAAGATTCCTACAAAAATTTAAGACAATTATATTCTATTTTTATTAGGTTGCGATAATCTATGTTAAAGTTATTGAAGCTATAAGGAAGAAAATTGATATGAAATTTTTTATTTTTTAGGGTATATCTAGCTAAGCTAATACATAGAAAACAAATTTGATTTTTTTCAACTATGAATTCAACTGAATTCGCATAAAGAAATATATCTTTATTAATCTATGATTGAGATGTTTTTCCTTTGCCTGGAAAACAAATGAGGAATATAACCTGGTAAAAGTGTCTCAGTTTATTTTTTTTTCCTGCCCTGTCACTTGTAAATTTATTTAAGGTTTTGAAAAATTGATGTTTGAGCAACATGAAGACATTTAACAACATTTGTGTGCAGTGATTAAAAATACATGTAACAGGAGTAGCTCGAATTAAAATATGAACATTAAAAAAACACTACATAATGATGAAATGAGAATGACATAAACTGCCTAAAAAGTGGTTGCCTGCTATATTTAACTCTATTAGTAATTCTGGTAGGCCACACAGGCAGGGAGTTTGGAGGAAGTTTTCCCTTCAGGGTAATCTGCAATCTGATCACTGATGGGCAGAGATAGAAATTTCTTAAGTTGTCTCAGCAGTGACAGCATTGGACTCTAAGAAGTAAATGCATGGTATTTAAAGTACATTGTTTGAATATTTCATCAATAGCATAAATGTTATATCTTAATATTTTATGCTATGGATTTTATATTTTGATCATGAACAAACAGCATTCTTTTTCTACCAGTTAAAGCTATGTGTGAGCTGAGTGTAGGCATGAGAAACATTTCTGTATGTATAAAAGGGTGGAAAATCTGGCAGGAATAAGTGCTAATATTTGGCCTTGCTCTTTGTGTTGGATTTCTCCCCAGTCTTCTTCAGTAGGGCACTAACCTGAAAATGCTAAGGCAGAGATGATACAGTGTAGGGACTTGTAGAGTCTGATTTTCACACTAATGAAAAGGCGAGTTTTTAGTATTAAAGAACATCTCAAATGTTTTGATGAAGCATGGAAAAGGAGGAACATTCCAGAAGTTTAAAAAAAAACACAAATTTATACAATTCATATATTTGCCAAATCATTTACCCAATTTTCCAAAATTGCTTTTCAAATATCATGTTTTCATTGGTTCAGATCCCTAGCAGAAATCAGAAATATCTCTTCCACTGGATGGTCTTCATTACCTATCTGCCATCCAGCATGAAATAAAGGAGGTCTTATTGAAAGAAAAAGTACACATGCCTTTTATGTCTTACGTCTTTGCCTAAGCATCAATCTTCCCATGATCTTCCTCCAAGGACACTTGGCTTCAAGTGGATTGAGGAGAACAACAAATATTTTAAAGTCTCAGCCAGGTTTAGCAATTCCAACTTTTTCCACATCCACTCTTCTGTTGACAGAGGACCTTGGCATGGATCCCTTTTGGCCCCCTTCTGGTAAACTTCAAGCCCAGTTTCTGACTGGGTGAGGTTTTCAGTGGTGTTATAGAGGCAAACATTCTTCCTAATTTGTCTGTCATGTATGCTAGGATTAACCACTCTGTGACGATCATGAGATAAAAATAATGACATAGTTTGGCAGGGATGGGGTGGGCTCTGCATGAGTTCTGGAGAGGTCATTCATTACTCATAGTCACTTTTTTAACAAGCTGAAGTCATATTTTCTTCATTCAACAATTATAAAGTACAAGTTGATTTGCCTGGATAACATTATATATAAGATATACAAAATTCCTTGATAAATATTTATGTTTGTATTTATGAATTTTCCATTACCCTTTCTTTTCTAGAAGACTAATCCCTAGAAAGACATCCTTGTATTATTTTAAAATTGCCATTCCTCATAGAGTGTGTAAAATGTAACAGATCACATTATAAAGCCATACAAATAGTTCAAAAGGTGACAAAAATATATGAAGACATTCATTGCACTTCTCTGGACCTCATGGTTTTCACATTCACAGTCAGCAAGTGAATGGATACCTGTTTGGAAATTTCTAGAACCAACATGTTAACGTTGGTATGAGTAGCTAAAAGCTAAACCCAAATCCACAGAAATACTCCTAAAGGATAGGAAAATGAGTTGTTATTTATTTTCTTTATTCAATAAGAGTAGGGTAAGGAAAAAAAAAGAAAACTCTAAATTCTGAACAAAGATGAAACACTAATGTCAGAATTGCGGAAGGAGTGCCCGAGACCCCAACACTTGATTTACAAGCAGCCTGCGTGGTGAACTCCCGGCCCATTCCCTCCAGGTGCTTTTCCCTCCTGGCGCCAATCCCAGTCACCGCAAACACATGCACAAGCACAGTACACCACATATGTCCTCTCCCTGGCTCCTTCTCTCTGAGCCTCTAACTAGGACATGGGTAAATGGAAAAATTTATATTTTCATCTTACTGTTTCCCATGAGAGAGAGAGAGACAGACACAGAGAGAGAGAGAACTTTGAAATAAGCAGTGTGCTCAGGTTCTTTTTTGAGAGACAAATTACAAATTAGCACCATAACTCTGCCTAAGGTAGCAAGATTGAAATTATAAATATGACTAGGGAAGGAAAATATCCATCACAGCATGTTCTCAATAGGAGCCACGGAAGAAGCAGCATTTCAAGACCTTGCAAAGCACATTCACATCAGTTAATATCCTGTTCTATGCAGATGTATCCCTAGTTTGGGTAAAGATGTATTAGGATGTTGGACAAAAAGTATTACCCGTTGGAATCATGTGATTCAGCATACCTGCTCTCCTTCCTTCCACACTGAGGTAGCTCCCTGTGGAGTGAGGTCATGCTGGTCAGGACGCTGTGAACCCTGTGCCTGCTGGCAAGGCATTTCCCATCTCTAATGTACTAGAAAACTGATTTATGTACTTCACTATCTTATGGTTGAATCTCCCTGAAGAGTTCCACTTAGTAACTGATGGAATAGCACTTCTGGACATTTCTATCTAACTTCAGGTAAAGATCATGTCACTCAGTTTCCTGAAATTTGGACTCTCCCAGCAAAGCTCTGACCTCACTCTTCACCTGTCTTTAAATTTTCAAAAATGCCTACCTTATTAGTTTGTGATGGGTATTAAAGAGGATTATGTACAAAACAAGCCTGTACTGGTAAATTCTATCATGGCTCACATAACATTTTCTCTTTCTAAACTTTAAGGCTCATAAAGCAACTACTTTGACATTGTGACACTCTGGTGCTGTTTCTACCTCAATTGGAAGCATTTAATGTCCCAAGCTTAAGCTGGGTACTATGATAATGCTTCTGGTTTCAGTAGAATACACTGATTTTTTATTATAAATGTGAAAGGTTTTTTAAATCAAACATTTAAAGCTAAGAAAAGAGAAATTAAAGCCATTCATAATCTGTAAACCATATTAGTAAATCTTTAAAACCAGTTGGGAAGAATGTTTGCATTGAAACACAATTTTTTATAAATTTCAGTGATGTACTACTAATAATAAAATGCACAGGGCTTATTGTAAATTTTGTCCAACCTCTTCATTTTTTACACAGTGCTTCCACAGATGGTTCCTAAAATGCTTTTATCAATAGAAAACATATGGTTATAACTAAAACCTAATTCAACAAATCAAGTTATTGCCTAATCACCTCGTCTTCCGAATGTCACTTCATGTGATTTGTGATCTGCTGGCAAACTATTTCTTGCCCTAGACAAATTATATCCATTAAAATGAAATTTCTTTCAGCTTCATCATCACCAAACATGATATACTTTAACCTGCACTGTTAACTCCTCTCTATCATTTTCTTAAGTCTCAGCAAACAAAATATTGGATCATGTCCCAATTTACAGCACTGGCTGATTTCAAACTTGCCCAGGTACATTACAAATATGGAACTCAGCAACGAGGCACAGCAGCACACCACTATCTTGTATCTCCAACATGTAAATACAGTAGATGTCAATAACCTCTAGAGCATAGACAATAATTTGCCTTGAATTTTTCTTTTTAATCTGAAATACATTCTTAAATGATTTTTCCTAGGTTATACGGGTAATGAATTCTCTAGGACTCAGCACCCTAATACTATCATCATTTTATGTTTGAATAAGAGTTTAGTTAGGTATAGGAATCTAGGTTGAAAATCATGTCCAATCATAAATTTTAAGTTACTGCTCTACTAATTTCCCTTTATATCTCTCCATTGTACTGTTGGCATTGAGAAGTCCAATATAGGGAATTTCTCCTTCTTTTTCAGAAGCTGAGTATTAGTTATTGAAAAACATTTAAGATTTTTTAAAAACCTCCAATTTATTAAAATTTTTTGTTATGAGATAGTATTATTTATTTATGGGTACTGGAAACTGAACCCAGGGTTAGTCTACCACTGAGCTACATCCTTAGCCCTTTTCATTTTTTCTTTTGAAATAAGTTCTCACTAAATTGCTCAGGCCGTCGTCCCCATTCACTAGGATTACAGGTGTGAGCCACCATACCTGGCAGTATTTCTCATTTTTATTTGAACATGGACAGGATCTGTTTTATTATTTTCCCTTAATACTCAGGGACATTTTTTTAATTTGGGAAAAATGACCTTCTGTTATGTTTTTAATTGTTTTCATCTATTTATCCTCTCCTGGTATTCTTGTTCAAACAAAAATCAGACCTACTGTATGAGTTGTCCTCTCAGACAAATTATTACTTACATTTTTCTTCTTTTTGCATTTTTACTCTATATTCTGGCATATGACCTTTATCTATCTTTATATTAGAGGGTATTTTTGGTTATTTTATGTAACAAACAAGAAGACGGGATAACAAAATGGCCTGACTTCAGATATTCTCAAAACTGCAATCACAGATACAACTTACATAGATTCTCTCGGTTTTTGTTGAATTTGTCGTTATCCTACCAAAACTATTATTTCTATGTATTCAATTTACATTTTTAGAGTGCTCCTTCATTGTAATATCATTCATTTTTTGTAATGGGGTACAACTTTTCATTACTATGGCTGTACACAATGTAGATTCACACCATTCATGTAATCATACATATACATAGGGTAATACTATCTGTCTCAGTCCACTATCTTTCCTTCCCCAACTCCCTCCCACCCCATTTTCTTCTACACCATCCAAAGTTCCTCCATTCTTCTCTTGTCACTCCCACCCCCACACCCCCAACCCGGTTATATATCATCATCCACTTATCAGAGAAAACATTCAGCCTCCAACTCCATCCATTTACCAGCAAATGCCACAATTTTTTCTTCTTTATGCCTGAGTAATATTCCATTGTGTATGTATACCACAGTTGCCTTTGTGTGTGTGTGTTTCACATCTTTATTGACCAAAAAAAAAAAAAAAGAAAGAAAGAAAGTCACAACATTTCAACCTTTGTTCGGACACGTGAGCAGTAACAAAGGGCACCCACAAGTGACAGGCATGGTCTGAAAGGTCCAGACCAAAGGCCAGGCTGGAGGATATGGGTGTCCCTTGGGCCCTATTCCCTCAGCATCTCTCCTCCTTCTCCCACACCTTGCTGACACCCAAGCCCTGTGTGACTCTGCAGAAATGAAGCTGCTTTCCAGGAGTTGGGTGCCCCACCACCAAGGGGAAGACCAAAGCAGAGCCACTTCAACCCTCAGGGAGGGAGGCACTCCCGGGCCCAGCCAGCAGTTTCCTGGCCTAGACCTGGAGCAGAGATAAAGGTAGAAAGATGCTCCCCACTTGTCAGTCCTGGGCATGGCAGGAAGTGTGGGTCGCTGGTCATGTGACACCACCAAACCTACAGGCAGGCTGCGCTCCACAGGGAACAGCAAGATTCCCAGGGAGAAGGCTTACAAGCAAGAACACCAGAAGGGCTAATGGAAGATTTGGGAAAATACTTCCCAGAAACCATAAGAAACGAGCCATCTTCAGATTCCTGGAGCACTGGAACAGTTAAACTGACTGGGCTGCAGCGAAGAAAGAAAGCTTTCACACCAGCCCCCTAAGAGAGCAAAAATACCACCTGTCTGTGGCCCAGAGCACAGTGCCTGGGCCAGCTGTGGAGCTGTGCAAGGTTAAATGAAGATCAGAGCATTCATGAGGTGCCTGCTCAGCACCTGCCCTCCAGCCTCCTCGCTGACAGAGCTGGGGTGGGGCCAGAGGCACTGGGGCCTACACAAGTATGAGTGGCACAATGCCAACCGCAGCCTCTCTCAGTCAGTCTGGCAGCACTTAATTCAGTTTGGCCAAAGCCTTCTCTTCTGGGGTCCTCTGTCCTACCCTGAGCAGAACATCTCCACTTGTCTTTGACTACACCCAAATCCTCTTCTGTCTTCCTGAAAGATGTGATGGGGCGATGCCTGTGACCCTCTGGAAGAAGGTCACCCAACACTTACTATGAGAACACCAGGCACAGGCAGACAGTGGAGGCACCACACGTACGTTTCCACTGGTGCTGACTCTACACAGAAGCAAAAAGTGAGACTCCTGAAGAAAAGTTAAAGCACCTGGGCATGGTCAGGCCACACGGTCAACAGGCACTGGACAGCATCTAGTCACTCCAGAAATCACTGGCCTTGAGCCCCTGGCAAAAAGCTGCTGTGGAGCAGAGAAAGAACCTCAATGGTGCGCCTCCCCTTCACCCATGTGCCTGCTGAAAGCTGTCTAGGGAAAATAAGGGCTTCTCCAGCCCCTCTGCGGCTCAGAGAGGAGGTGCAGCCCACAGGAGGCCTCCGTGGCATGCCGGTCAGACAAGCACTCCATTCTCACCAATGTGGTAGTCCCCAGGAAAGCAGTGGTGGGGGCAGAGATGCAGGAAGTCTGCAGACAGCCACCAAAGCGTACTGGGGATGGTGGGGAGTCCCTGCAGCACTGCGGGCAGGTTTGCCAAGGTCAGACACCAAGGTTAGACACGAACACTGCACATATGCTCAGGACATTTTCAAGACACAATCACAGAAACAACACTTTAAGATGCGACATGACACATTTGGCAACTTCAAAACAGACGGTCTTCCCCACCCCAAGCCATCAAAGGGTCCTCAAAGTCCTTTATCTTTGGTCCAGTTTAAAAAGCCGGCGAAGGAAGACCAGGTCAATGGGTATAAGAAGAGGCTGCAGAAGCAGCCGTACCAACCACTGCACTCCTTTGTCTGACGTGGTGCAGGATGCCACCTGCCTCAAACCTCCTCCCGAGGAGAGGCAGTATACCACAGTTTCTTTATCCATTTATCTATGAAGTGCATCTAGGTTGGTTCCACAATCTAGCTATTGTGAATTGAGCAGCTATGAACATAGATGTGACTGCATCCCTATACTTTGCTGATTTTAAGTCCTTTGGGTATGAACCGAGGAGTGGGATAGCTGGGTCAAACAGTGGGTCCATTCCAAGTTTTTTGAGGAATCTCCCTACTGCTTTCCAGAGTGGCTGCACCAATTTGCAACTTCATTAGCCATGTATGAGTGTGCTTTTTACCCCACATCCACACCAACACTTATTATTGCTTGGGTTCCTGATAATAGCCATTTTAATTGGAGTTAGATTAAATCTTAGAGTGGTTTTAATTTGCATTTCTCCAATTACTAGAGATAATGAGCACTTTTTCATATATTTGTTGATCACCTGTATATCTTCTGTGAAGTGTCTGTCCAGTTCCTTCACCCATTTACTGATTGGATTATTTGTATTTTTGGTGTAAAGTTTTTAAAGTTCTTTACAAATTTTGGACATCAGTGCTCTGTCTGAAGTGTGTGTGGAAAAGATTTTTTCCACTCTGTAGGCTTTCTTGTCACATTGCTGATTGTTTCATTTGCTGATAAAAAGCTTTTTAGTTTTAATCTATCCCATTTATTGATTCTTGCTTTTATTTCTTGTGTTTTGGGGGTCATGTTGAGGAAGTCTGGACCTCGGATGATACGATGAAGATTTGGACCTACTTTTTCTTCTATTTGGTGCAGGGTCTCAGGTCTAATTCCAAGATCCTTGATCCATTTTGAGTTAAGTTTTGCACAAGGTGAGAGATAGAGTTTTAATTTGATTTTAACTGCATATGGATTTCCAGTTTGCCAGCACCATTTGTTGAAGAAGCTATTTTTCTCCATTGTATGTTTTTGGTACCTTTATCTAGTTTGTGATAACTATATTTATGTGGGTTTGTCTCTGTGTCTTCTATTCTGTACCATTGGTCTACCTGTCTGTTTTGGTGCCTATACCATGCCGTTCTTGTTACTATTGCTGTATAGTAGAGTTTAAGGTCTGGTATTGTGATACCTCATGCATCACTTTTCCTGCTGAGAATTTCTTTGGCTATTCTGGGTCTTTTGTTCTTCCAGATGAATTTCAAGATTGCTTTCTCTGTTTCTATGAGGTACATCATTGGAATTTTAATTGGAATTGCATTGAATCTGTATAGCACTTTGGAAGTACGGCCATTTTGATTATATTAATTCTGCCTATCCAAGGCCACGGGAAATCTTTCTATCTTCTAAGGACTTCCTCAATTTCTTTCTTTAATGTTCTGTAGTTTTCACTGTAGAGGTCTTTAACCTCTTTTGTTAGATTGATTCCCAAGCATTTCATTTTATTTTTTTTGAGGCTATTATGAACAGATTTGTTTTCTCCATTTCTCTTTCATATGATTCATCACTTATGTATATAAATGCATTAGATTTATGTGTGTTTATTTTATATCCTGCTATTTTGCTGAATTCATTTATTAGGTCTAGAAGTTTCCTGGTGGAGTTTTTTGGATCCTCTAAATATAGGATCATGTCATCTGCAAATAGTGACAGCTTGAGTTCTTCTTTTCCTTTTCAAATTCAAGCTGTAATATCATTCTTAATTTTATTGTTATTTTTCCTAATATTACACATAGCAACTTGCCATCATTTCTCAGTGCAATGTATTCTGAATCATATATCTCTGAGAAACATAAGCAAATTATTTTAAAGTGATATTTCTGAGACTAAAAGCTGTTTACTTCTGTGTGAGTCATTTGGTTTTTCATCTTATTTATAATTTGGCATTTCCTTAGTTTGGTAGTACTAGGGTTCAGTTATCATCCATATCTATAAATCATGGGCTAGATTGATCAACACATGTATAGAGTTCTTTGCAATTGGGTGTGTATGTTCTCTCCACCTGGTCTTGCCCATGCACAGAGGGCTTTCTCCTGGCTCTGAACGGGAGGGACCATGTTCTTTTTTCTGCATGCTCCTGTAGATCACAAAGAAAGGAAGGAGGCAGCTGCCAAAAGTTCAAAACTCTTTAAGTGATCTTTGTATTTCATTTCACCCCAGAGTGGAACTAATTTGTTTTTTGGTTTCCTCTCATTGTTGGTTGTGGAGCTCTGGACTAACAGAGGAAATGCTTGAAAAGAGGTTTATATTTTTCAGATAATCAAATTCTTCAGTCTTCTGTCTATGAATTGTGTGTGTTTTATATCACTTCTTGATAGGCATTTTCCATCTTAATATTTCTTTCAGTTTTTTATAGGTATATTTTAATATTTGCACAAATGCTCATGTTTTTTCCAAGTGATTAACCAATTACATTAGCACCACCTATTGAATAGGCTACTTTTCCTCACTTATTTGAAAATCCACTTCTATTATATGCCAAAGTCTGATTTTTTTAATCTATTTTCAGAATTTATTCTTCTTTATCAATTTTTATTTATTGTGCAAGTGCCATGCCTTTTGAATTACTGTAACTTTAAAAGTATTTTAATTCATAAAGTCATATTTAACAAATTTCTGAATTATATTTGACCTTCTACCATACTAATGCCTCTAGGCATTGAAAACCATCTAAAAATACATCCCAAATTAATAGTACCCGGCTGTGAAAAGAAGAGTATTTTGGGAGAAGTGAAGAGAATTGAATGGAACTTTTAATTTTACTGTGAATGCTTTGTGTCTTTGAATATTTTACAATACTTTATATCATTTTTGTAAACTTAATTTAAGATCATAAAAGAAAATAACAAAAAAGGGTTAGCAATTTTAACACAAAAGGAGCTTCAAGCAGTACACAAGTAAGAAAAGAGTACATGAAATAAAAAGGCATTTCAAAAATAATGGAATGCAAATAGCAAATGACCAGATAAATAGCAGTTAGTCATGATAATATATAGTTAAATAATTTAAAAGTATTTTTTACAAGCATTGGTAGAAAGCACTGAACTAGTGCACTATTCTTTGCAGTATTGCTTATGCTGATAAATATTTGGAACTCTTTAAGCATTAACCACAGTGAGATCATATAACTAAATTAAGCTAGGGATAAGCAACAAGTGCTAAAAGTAAGAATAAGTAAAATGAACATTAATATTTACTTCTAGGGACCATTCTTCATGGCATTGAATTAAATGGAAAAAATTTACAGAACCACTTCCAAAGCTGAATGCTACTCATCCTGAAGTATGTGTACATGTGAGTACCTGATTATGTTTACACCATTTATATAGAAATTCTTAAAGACATGCTTGAAAGACTTAATAAAAATGAATAGAATTCTAAAAAATATTTAAGCAATCCACAGGAAGGCAGGAAAAAGAGAAAGAACAAATGGAAAACGAAAAGCAGATTAAATTGTAGATTTAAGTACTAAAATTTTGATAATTAAACAATAAGTTTAAATATACTAACTGAAAAATAGATATTTGCAGATGATTTAAAATATATGACCCAATTACATATTATTTGTGGAAAACTTATTTTAAGAATAACACTGTTAGCATCTTGTAAACAAAAGAACAGAAAAAACAGTGTATCAAAAAAAGCACACCTAGAAATGCAAATCAAAACTACACTGAGATTCCATCTCCAGTCAAAATGGAAATTATCAAGAATACAAACAACTACAAATGTTGGTGATAATGTGGGGGAAAAGGTACACTCATACACTGCTGGTGGTGCTGCATATTGGTGCAACCACTATGGAAAGCAGTATGGAGATTCCTCAGAAAATTTGGAATGGAACCACCATTTGATGTGGTTACATCAATGTTTTATAGCAGCTCAATTCACAATAGCTAAACTATGGAATCCACCCAGGTGGCCTTCAAAAGATGGATGGATAAAAAAATTGTGGTATATATACATATCTAGTGTATACACACACACACACACACACACACACAATGGAATATTACTCAGCCTTAAAGAAGAGCGAAATCATGGCATTTGAAGACAAATGGATGGAACTGGAGAATATCACGCTAAGTGAAATAAGCCAATCCCAAAAAACCAAAGGCCAAAAGTTTTCTCTGACATGTGGATGCTAATTCACAATAAAGGGAGGTGGTGGCTATGGAAAAATAGAGGTACTTTGGATTAGACAGAGGAAGTGAATGGAGGGGAAGTGGTATGGGGATAGGAAGAATAGTAGAATGAATTGGAGATTATTACCCTATGTCCATATGTGATTACATGACCGGTGTGACTCTATATCATGTACAACCAGAAGAATGATATTATATTTCATTTATGTATGATGTTTTAAAATGCATTCTACTGTCATGTATAACTAATTAGAAAAAATTTCAAAAAAGAATAACTTAAAAAAAACAAAAAAAAAACACTCATAGTAGGACATAATGGCTCACACCTGTAATCCCAAAGACTGGGAAAACTGAGACAGGAGGATGGCAAGTTCAAAGCCAGTCTCAGCAACCTACTGAGGTCATAAGGAACTTAGTGAGACCCTGTCTCAAAATAAACAATAAAAAAAAAGGACTGGGGATATGGCTCAGTGTTTAAGAGCCCCTGGGTTCAATCCCTGGTATTAAAAAAAAAAAAAACTCACATAAAAGAAAGCATGAGTGTGAATATTAATATCAGACAAAATGACTTCATTACAAAGAAAATTACAAGAGACAAATGAGATAGGTCCAATTCTATGAGAGGATGTTACAAGTATAAAATATTTATGCAATGAATATTAGAGCTACAAAATATGTGAAACAAACTGACAGAGCTGAAAAGAAGTGTTCAGGTCATGAGGGTGGAATGGATTAATGTCCCTGGTAGGAAGTGAACCTTTTTTCTCTTCCTCTTCTGCTATGTGAGGACAAGGCCTTTAACCAGACTCATCCTCTGCCTTCCACCATGTGCGAAAAAAATTAGAAGACCGTGAAGTAGAATTTCCCAGAACTGTGGGAAATAAATGTCTGTTCTTTATAAATTACCCACTCTGTGGTATTTTGTTATGGCAATACAAACAACTATGAAAACCACCAAACAAGCAAATTTTTCTTTGAAATTTTTGGTTAAATGATGGTCTTGTGTTTATTTTATTCTGATATCACTAATTAGTCACTAGAAATGTGAAAATCATTAACAAATGAAAGTCTTCGATACCTTATATATGGATAAATTTACTTCCTTGACAGATTGACATTACATTCCACAAAGACTTATGAATTGTGGAACATAATTAGGTATCTACACAGACTCCAGTGTTATTAGAGAGACTGGCCTGAGAAATGGAAATTGAAGTTGCCTTTTAGAAACACTAACCCAACAGAAAAAATGTTCTATTTGGAAAATGTTTTAACTGTGAAAATCACCATACACTATTTCCTTTTTTCCTAAAACTTACTGACATAAATTAATTATATTTCTTTAGATTTTAAAGATTTTAAGATTGGTAAATTTTAAATATTTTCTTATTGGCAATATAATTTCGGAAGAAACTTTTCTATTCTTGGCTGTGGTCTATTGTGATTTTAGTATTAGTATCTGGAAAACTGTTTTTGCCACTTTTCAAAGGTGTTAAAAATAAATTATCTTGTCAGAGAAAGAGCCTCATGGTTAAATGAATTAAAATGTTTCCACAGGTACCGTAAATAATCCATAAGGAGTTTGGGGAACTTCACTTCAACATACCCTGTATCATCCACCTATATTCTACCTATTCTATCACCACAAATTCTATGAGACATGAAAACCTCAAAGTCTGTGTTAATGCTAATTCCATAATTTCATAATAGATTCAGCAAGTTATTTAGTGCAGGTCTATACTAAGAGCTAGCAATTGCTCTTAATTATGTCCAGTATGTTAATGTGTTTTTGAAATGAGAATATGTCTTTTGTTTCAAAATGTCAGATTATTGTTTAAAACCAAAGAAACATTCATACATAAATCTGTCACCTAAAACAATTACAGAAAGAGGAAAAAAATAAAAACTAACAAAAATTGCAACAAAATAAGACACATTCCAAATCTTGTTTAAAATCATGTGAGAATTCTGGATTGTTAAAAATAAAGAGTCCAAAAGTCCAAATAAATATTGTTTAAAAAAAGATTCTGAGATTTTGAGGGCATTGTCAGTGTTTGTTTTTAAACACAACAAGCCATGCAGTAATTCTGAAAAAGTCAGAAAAGAGGTTTGGCAAAATTAAAACCAAATTTCATTTAAGGAAAATATAAAGTTTATAAACAGAAACATTTTCAGAGTCCCAAATACCTATTCTCTTGTACTCTTTCTTTAATTAAAAAGTTGTGTTGCTTTACTTGTGGTTTTTTACTATTCCTGACCTTTATATGGTATCCCCTCAAAGAGTCATATGAGGTAAATAGAATAGACATTACCACCCTCGTTTTAAATGACAGAAAAATAACAATTCCAGCCACTGAAACAATTGAGCCAAGAACCCAGATCTTTTCCTTCTAATCTGAGTATGTTGTGCAGTTCAATCTGTCCTCAGAGTTTTAGAGGTAGAGAGAGCAGTTTGGGTCATATCAGTAACATAAGGAAGGTTAAATGTCCTCAGTCTGTGTTATTTACTGCTCATAATATCTGCTTTAACCTGTACTTCTGAAATACCTCTACGTGCCCCCCCACTGCAATTTTTGAATTAATTACTTAAAAATAACCTGTGTGTAATTTCTAAAACATATCATTAAATGCTTCTAAATAACAGTTACTCTTTGGCTGATTTATCTAATTTTTGGAAAAAAAATCAAATACCGTACTTGCTAAAGTTCATAATCTCATTATTTTCTTCTTAATTAATTAAACAGACTTAAATTGACACATACCTCCAAACCAAAAAGCTCACCCAGATTCAAAGGTGATATGGGATTGTCAAATTTCAGAATTTCTTTAAAATATTGATTTCCTACCAAAACACTGAATCCTTGTCATCTAACTTAGTGCCAATTTTATTTTTCATATTCTGTGTATTCCAAGGTAAGACTTTCAATTCCATTTACACAGATCAACCTAGGTTTGGGCCTGGAAAATGGTCAGTTCATAGGCATGTGAGAGTGAACACCCATTGTGGTATTTTCTTAGTTCTACAGAGCTGAGGCACTCTGAGAGGACTCAGCATCCCTGCTTGCTATGTGGATAAGGAAGCTGAGTTCAAATAACTGATTTATCATTAACTGGGTGAAGTTTTTGTTTGTTCTTATTTATATTCCATCACAAATCCAAACACTGCATTTCCTTTATAAGATGGATGAGAAAAGTAAATAGCACTTGTTGCTTAGTTATTTAATGCCAGCTACTTTATAAACTTTAGTCAGAGAACTCATAAAAGTGCTTTAAATGATTACATAAGAGAGGGAGGGAGAGAGAAATGACCTGTGTATATTGAGTGATGAGCATTGATGTCTCTCATTCATTTTAATTGTTCTACCATCTAAATGCCAATTGCCACAGGTGGGGAGCTTGGTAGTTATGCAGAATTGCTTGTGAAGTGACAGCTGGCTGCTCCTAACTGCTCTGTACCAGTGAGCAGTTTTCCTGGAATTGATTGAGAATAATACCCAATGAATTTATCTTCTTAAGAAAATATGTCATCCTATTTTAGATAGAATTTAAAAAACAAACAGCCACCACCAGAAGTATTTCACAAGTCTAAAATGTGCTTAAAGTAGAACGACAAAAGAAAATGTTTTCAGAAAAAGAAATGTCATGATTTTTGATACACTAATAAGACTCTCAGTCACAAATAGTCATTATTTTCTTCAGAATAATCAATATTAAATAAAAATTATATAAATGGTACCCACTGTACAGGAAACATCCAAAACTACTACCCACTTGTTATGGATTGAATGTTTGTATTCCCACAAAATTCTTTTGTTGAAGTATGAACCACTGGCATGGTTTTATTTAGAGATGGGCTAAAGGTTAAATTAGGTAGTAAAGGTGTGACCCTGTTCTGATAAGACTAATGTCCTTTTAAAAAGAAATACCAGAGATCTCATGTGAGCATCCAGGGAAATGGTGGCCAGATAAGCCCCAAAGGGGACTCTCAACAGAAACTGATTTTGCTAGCCCCTTGTCCTGAACTTCTCCACCTCCATAACTGTCAGAAAGTAAGCTTCTATTGTTTAAGCCACTCAATCTGTTGATGTAGATGTGGTTATAGCAGCCCAAGAAGCCTCATTGTATGACCTCTCAAATCAGTTCTATGAATTCTCTATTCCCCACGTTTTTACTTCTTCCCATACACTCTTCTGTTAAACAGGAGGCTAATATTGTTAGTGTCCTCTTGGGGAACAATTGGAGTGCATCTTGAAAGAGAGAGTTTAATGGTTTCCTGCCTGGGCCAGAACTGGAATGAGATAACAAAAACAGCACACACACACACACACACACACACACACACGTACGTTCCAGGTTTACTTCTCATCAATGACCCGGCGTTTATTGAGCACAGCTGTGTGTTGGACACTGTCTAGATAGAAATGTAAACTGGATTGAAATGATGTGTCATAACCCTAAGCAACAAGAATATGACAATATATGAAGAAAGAGCAGGAACACAACTTGGACATTTAAGAGACTAGGCTAAGGAAGCAAGATAAAAGGACCACACTCAATTGCCAGGGTGCTGATGAGTGTTTTACCTAAGAGCTGGTATCGAAGCTGAGACCTCTTGGACATTTACCAGGAAAAACGGGGACAAAATAGAATTGTGGATAATGGCCATGGTGTGTGGGACAACATTATGATGAGGGAGCAAATATTATTAAGAGAATGATTAGTGTAACTTGCCTTTAGTATTATTCAAATAATCTGCTGAGTTTGATCCCCTCATCTTCTCTGATATTCAGGACCATCTTTCTATTTGCAGAAGTAGGAATGCCTAAGTGGGCTAAACCAGATTTATAGCAACAGGAATAAAGAGGGTAGTCTCTGGAAGAGATTTTCTAAAATAATCTGTCAGCCCATTATAAAGACCAAAACTTCTGAGAGGCTTATTCATTCAGTTAACATTGGACTTCCATATCCATCCACTAATTCCCATGTTAATATGTTGCAAATTAATTCACAGATTGTCTTTAACAATGATTCCCCTTTTGTAGGCCAAACATATACATATTTAATGCACCCACAGAGAGGATGAGGAGAAGAGGGACCCCATAGTCAGATCATTGATTCCCTTATTAGCATCATCAAATCTAGGACAGTTCTTTTCGAAATCTTCATTTTCTTTGGGACAGACACATGGAGTTTTCATAGGTCAAACGCTCAAAGACTTTCACACTATCAGAGCCCCTTTCTCAAACTTAGACTCTCCTGAGTTTATGAAGTAGCCTCCTTCTTCTTCTTTGATATGTCCAGTCACCCAAAGTGTCAGGTCCCTTTAACACATTGAGGAACCAGTTTTTCCTCTTTGTCTCATTAGGTTTTGCCAAGAGAACTAGAGTGTCCCTTCATGTGTGAAAATGAGAGTGGCAGTCAGCTATGTTTAGGAAACACTGGATTAATCACCATTAATAGGTTTTCTACCCAGTGATCTCAGAGTCTTTACTATGTCAATACACTAGAATAAATTGTAGATCTTTATGAGGGGATAATATTTGTATATAGCAATTCTCCTTTTTTTTGGCAGAGAAATTGAGAGAGCTACCCATTCCTTCAAAATAGACACAGGGAATGACTTCATAGTGGCCTTTTTAGCATTTCTCCACCTGGCACATCCACTGATCTTATATAAATTAGCACCAAAACGAAGTCTGTTAGATCTCCACACTACCCCAATTTGTCTTTAATTATGAATGGTAACAGGATACAAGATAGAAAACATTTGGTAAGCTGTCTTCAAATACATGGAATAAATGAGAGAATCAAAGTCATTCTTTTACTTTAATAATAAATGGGCCCTTCTTAATAAACGATCTCTATCCTCACACTGTTAAAGTCGCATTAGTTCAACTGAATGAAGATCCCTGAGGCAAAAGCAATAAATGGCCACATTCTCTTCAACTGCATGAAACTGACCTTCAATAAAATAGGATACCTGAGACGGATGGTGATTGCTAATAAGTTAAAAAGTAATGAAAAATTATTTTTTCCTAGGGTGTATATGTGAAAATATTTTTTACTTATAAGAATACAATGAAATAGAATAAAATGTTGATCTATAGAACTGCTAGGAGAATGTTTTGAAGAAAAAAATCATCAAATATTTACTTTGTTCTCTAGAAATGCTGCTTCTAGGCATCAAAATTGTATTTAATTTTAAAAATTCTTGTGAAATTCCAGTACTAGCATTTTCCACCAACGGAAACATGTTTGCAACCATGACTTTGTATTTACATCATAACCAGTTCTCTATAAGTGTTTTATCCTTGCCTAAATTGTATTAATCTACGAAGAAAACTGCTTCATCTAGACCAATATTCACATCTCACATCTTCTTTTACTATTCGTGGAAATAATTCATTTCCTCCTGTTCCTTTGCATCTTCCATCAGACAACAGTAAACAACCAACAAGAGAAGTGCATTAAAATTTTGTGAAAATGAGAATATTCTCTTATAAATTATTGGTAAACAGAGAAAAGAACATTTACCTGGTGGATTGCATTCAATGTTAAATAGAGTGCTAACTTATTTGAATTTAGATTCCACTTCTCATACTCATGATGGGTCTGTGTTGTGCAGATCTCTCTAGAGATATCAAATATAAACACCGGAAAAATACTGTAACAACTACTTAAAGGAATGAAGAGGAACCAGATCAAACTGTTAACTCGATTGTGGTTGACATTTGGAAAAACAGAACAGTATCAAGTAAGGTCCCAT
>JAJEJO010005799.1:0-207361 GCA_020662805.1 Glaucomys volans
CTTGTGAATGTACATTAATGTAGTGGCAATGATCATCTGATCACGTGGTATCTTTCAGCCAATGAAGCAGTTTTGCTTCTGGCCTTCCCAGTCAATCATTTCCTGTCTCACTGAATTTTCCTCTATTATTTAAAAATTCTGAGCTGGAGAGGATGGAGAACATGAAATTAGAAAGCCATTGTTCAAATGGTATTTTATCCAACCTAACCATTAAAGCAAAACAAGGACACCCTATTTCCTAGATATTGAAGTTCTGAGCATTAATTACAAGTTACTTTTTAAAAAATGGTTTTTGATCTTTCCACACTGATATTTTAGAACAATAGAATCTCTAAAATGGAATGAGCAGCACACAAACACATGGCAGATTTTATGTAACTATAAACATGTTTGTTCCATGTACATACAAATATAAATTCCACAATGAATTTCACTGTATTATTAAGTGCAAATAGAATAATCCTGGATCAAAGGACTGTTGAACTTAATGGAAGTGTTATATGAAGTCCAAATAGCTTACCCTTTGGCTAATGACGATCTATCAACCCAATCATTGCCCTCAGTTATGTTTTATCCTTTTGAGGATTTAGAAGCAGGTCCTTTCAGATCTTCAGTGCATTCTCTCATCTCCTAATCTACTCAAGTGTGTATAGGCCACCAAAAAGAGATGACAGTTCCAATCTGTAGAAACAGCCAGTGTTGCCACCGTTGTTCTTTAGAGGTCCTGTGAGAGAGTATTTTATTTGGCCAAAGAAAATAAAAGGGAAAATTTGAGTTTGAATATTGTGGTTTTATAAATAAAATCCATAACAAGGAAAGGAAAGGAAATATATAATCTACATTTGATTTAGTGAAAGATGATCAAATACTGTTAATGAACTAAAATTATATAAGAACTTCAGAGGCTTAAAATAAGGACTATTTTTTTGAAAATTTTAGCTAGATCTTGATAAAAAAAAAAAAAAAAAACAGTCTATGGACTGAAAAAAATTGCCTGTCAGCAAGCTAAAAAACAGATTGCAACAGCACCAGAAACACACTTCTAAAAGTAACATTTTACAGCAGAATTAAGAGTAAGAAAGTGGTGCTTTAAGTTAAAATCAATCATTTGTGACATGGGCAGGGAGACAGGGGTGCATGCTTGTGTTTTTGAAGAATAGCCATTTCCTAGTAGGATCTTGTGTGAATCTATCCACTTTCTAGCTATTTTTTTTTAAAAGTTTCAAGTGCAAGAATGTACTAGTACAGTTCCCCACTTAGAAAGCACCAACTATATCTTGCAAAATATTCTTCTATATTTTCCAATTGATAATGAGTGCTTTCCAATGGGCTGTGATGCTTGATGTTTATGATTGTAAAATACTTTCATTCATTACTCAGCTGCTTATTAAGGACCTACTATGTGTGGCACACTATTCTAGGCATCCAACATGCAGCACAGAACCAGACAAAACACTTGGTCTCAACGGATGATTACCAATTTATTAACTTTGCTGAGGGATCAGGGTGTGTTTGGTACCCTTGTGTTGTATGCTTTGGGGAATGAGGACTTAACTTATGAAATATATTTTGGAATGTATTTGTGTAAACAATTTGAAAGGAGCCGGGCGTGGTGGTGCACGCTTGTAATCCAAGCAACTTGGGAGGCTGAGTCAGGAGAATCGCGAGTTCAAAGCCACCCTCAGCAACTTAGCGAGGCCCTAAGCAACTCAGTGAGACCCTGTCTCTAAATAAAATACAAAATAGGGCTGGGGATGTGGCTCAGTGACGGAGTGTCCCTGAGTTCAATCCCTGGTTCCAAAAAAAAAAAACAAAACAAAACAAAACCAATTTGAAAGGAACTGTCTTCCCTCTTTCCTGATCTGACTTCTTTAGAATAGAGTTTGGAACAGAGCTGGTATGTGTGTGTTTAATAATAAATATTTATACAATTTAGAAAACGTCTTAATGTCCAATCCTCCTGTAGATGCACAGGTAGCTTCACTATGTTTCTAGCAAAGGTAGAGTCTGGAAGGAGAGAGACCTACTGGTCTAACTGTATTTTTATGCTGGACTTTGTCCTGATGAGGGCTAATATTAGCATGGAAACAACCTGACCACCTGAAAGCTTTCCAAGCCCTTTTTTCCTTGCAAGTGACACACCTGGATCTTTGAGTTACCAATGAGATTGGCATCTCAAGGCAGTGGTGGTGTTCGCTGATGTCACTGGCTATTGAGATTCCTCTTTCAAGTCATGTCACTTCACCCTGTGGGTTATCAGGCCATGTAGTCTGAGTGATGGAGTGAAAAGAATGTGGAATTGGCATCTCAGGGTGTTCCTGGGAGATGGTGGGCAGCTGAAGCTTGGCTCAGCCACTTACTGTGGCCAGCTGTACCCTCCTTGTCCACAAAAGATCTTGAAAGAGTTGTATTATTTCATCTCTAAGAGTCTGCATACAACCTGTATTTAAAATGTTCTACTTTGTAATGGAATAAAATTAAGAACCTGGCACAATATTGGGAGAGAAACACATATTTCTTTCTATTCATTAATATCTGAAGCCTCTAACAGTTTTTAATAGTACAATAAAATTGTAATTATTTGTTTTGGTAACTTTTATTGCTCAACATGTCATAGCATCCTTGGAACCAACTTTATTTTTCAAAAAAAAATTTTTAATGCCAACTATCTCCCACTTTTTAACTCCCCTGCCATGCCCCGGGGACCTCTCATAGCCCTTGACTTTCCCTCACTGGTTTTTAAAAAGACTCTGATTCGAGATGGAGAGGGCAAAGGTCAGAGAGCATGCAGAGAAACTTCTGGACTAAATGGAATGAGAATTTTGCCCCTAAAGTTGTCCCTCTCTTCTCTGGAATGAATGTCAACCTCTAGTTATATTCATTCAGAGTAACATTAATAGATTATATATTTTCAAAATGTTTAAATTAATTTGATCCAAATTAAAATGAACCTGAGTATTTTGGAAGAACAATGGGGGCTATTAGATTTGGTTGCTTTTTTTAAAATCCATATTCTCATTTCTGTCACATTTTATCTGATCTTGTTATTTCCTTATTTGGTTACTACAGCTACTGAAATAACTGAATCTTTTCCACAATTTTCCCAAACCAGCTGACACTATGGAATACTGAAAATATCCAGTGTTTTCGTGGGTTCAACTTCCTGGTAGCATAGCCATTGCTCTTTCTCCTCCTGGTGGTCTTGCCTCTTTCCCCCATCCCATTCCTGTAGAACAAGATTTATAAAATGGAATAAAAAAATTGCTTTCATAATAAAATATGAATGGATGTTTAGCTTTCTCTGAAGACTATAGACAAAATTTAAAGCTAGGTACCACTCTGTCCAGAACAGCTTTAAGTCTGTTTCAAGATTGGAATATGGATTATTTGAACCATCTGGAGACTTCTCATGCTTGTGAATATTGCAAAAACCACAAAATCTTTAGCTCTTAGACTCATGGGCATTTTCAGACTTGGCAGAAAATTTTAAATTTGTAAAACATTTTAAAGCCTACAGATGATTTGACTTTGCGATCAAGCAAAATTGTCAAGTAATAGTCCTCATGCTTCCTTAAAACAATAAAGATTAAAGGCGTTTTTTAAAATTTAAATTTAGATTGTATTTCTCAAGTTTACTTAATAGAAAATTTGAAACACACAAAAGTCATGCCCAGGGCATAATATACCTATCATTCATAATCAAATCTGTTAAAAAGAGTAAAGTGTCACTTTGCAGTGCTGAGTAGTTAGTCTGAAATTATTTACATGGATAAAATAAGAATTTTCCATTACTAGTCCTAACATAGGAGTTCATGAGTAAATGAAAGTGGAATTATTAAAATGACCACAATTTATTAGTATGTTAGGTGGGTTTTTTTAAATGTTCTACATGTTTTATGATCAATCAGGAACTATCAAGCTTAAGATCTTCAATGAAATCAAAGTCTTGACATAAAAAGAGAACTTAATTTGTGAAAGCTAGTTTCACTGGTTTGGGCATTTTGACTATGTCTATTCAGGTATCTGCATGTTTAAAATATATACATGTCTGCAGAGACACCTAACCCCCTCCTCCCTCCATAACACCCACAGGGGTGCTGTCAGCACCCAGAGCAAGTCAGGAGAAGGCCTATGTCTCATGATGAAGAGCAAAGATTCTGCCAAACCATGACAATCTGATAGTAATTACAGGATATCAAAGCCCTTCTGTGAATGGACAGGTTGATCTTCTAGGGCATTTGGTGGATTTGGTGAGCAGAATGAAATGTTTTGAGTGCAAAAATATGGTTCTGCTGGATGGGTTTCTATGTGGCCATTGAAGACTGATAATATGACTTCAAGAAATCCTGAAGTAAGATCACAGGACCAGAATGAGATGGGGCAAGTGGAGACAAGTGAGAAAATATCTCCAAAATGTAAATGGTTATTAGCTGATTCTCAGATCTGACAGTTCTTTTGAGAACTTTCCTCAGTCTTCTCAGATGCAACTTAAGGTTGGTTGGAAGAAGACATTTCCTTTTTATTGAGGGGGAAAAAACCTTTGATATGATCCTAAAAAAGGTAAATATTTGTGTGGGTCAGAAGCATCTGGCTTTATTCTATTTGAGCCTAAAGTTTTCCAATTGGCATCATTTTCATGTTGCTGTCCCTAAGTCTCTCAGATGTCCCTGGCCCCATGCCCTCAGGCATGTTTCCAGAAGGAGAAGGAGAGGAGAAGCAAGTATGTGTGCATTTCCTCCAGGAAGAAGTTCGGTAGTGTTCTCATGTTAAATTAAAAAACAAAACTAGCCTCATGTTCCTTCTGCAGGCAGCTAAAGTTATTATTGAAAAAGTAGAAGTAAGTGATGAAAACTACTTTATTGAGCCGTTGGGTGGCCCTTCAGGGGGCACCTACTCTGTAGCTCCCAGATCAGGTCTTTAGTTTCCACTTAGGGTCCCTTCCTTTCTTTGGTCATCAGCATCTGTCCAGTCCTCGCTGCCAGTTTTCACTATAAAATGAAAAGGAGAGTTGCTGAACTGCCAGTCAACCACTTCTGCCTGCTCTGATTTGATCACATAACCTATTTAGTAGGAAATAAAACTGTAAACACTGTTTCCGTCAATGTTTGAAAAAGTTGTACCCAAAAGAGATGTTTTTAACTGTGTGTGAATTTAATTTCCTTACATATCTCCATTATCCTTCATTTCTAAAGGTAATGGTAGTTGCCTATAATGAAAACTTTTTATTATTATCATGTGGCTGAGGATCTGGACTTAAATGACTATTGGTGTTTAAGGTTATAGCTACAAGTGACAAAATGCAGAGCTAAATGAAAACTAATTTGTCTAAAGTGAATAGATAAATAGCTATACTAAAGCTGGACTAAGACCTGTCCTGCATTTCCCAGCATGAGGTTTAGCAATCTCTAGTTCTCTTGTCATGTCGCTAAAGTGCACAAGAGCTAGTATCGATTGGTAGATTAGTTGATATTGTCAGCAAGTTATTATTACATAATCACTCTAACATTACCTCAGGCATAAACAGGTTTCTCTTTTAAATAGTAACGGAGGAGGCAACCCTTCTCTGTGCCATTCAATCTCTGCAGTGCTTTGTATCCCAATAACCAAACACTGTTCCTAACAGCATAACAATACATAACATTTTGTTCTAATACTGGAGAGAGTGTGCACTAAGTAACGAGGAGGAAAAATGCCTTTGATGACCTCCCTGAGGTTAATTTTGTCAGTCTCAGTTTCTAGTTCTGGGCACATAATGATTAATAATGTACTCACACTCTGGCCCTTCTTTTGGCAATTCTAACCATTTTCCTCCTGTTGAAAACTACTGATTCATGTGCCTTTTGGTGTATACACTGGCAAAGTGAAACTTAAATCTATATGGTGTGTATCAAAGAAGCGCATAATCAATGAATATCCACATTTTAAAATTCAATTCCTAACATATATAAGTGACAACATTTTTTTGTAGTAGACATTCTGAAACATCATACATGGTTCAGGCCAAAGTGAAATGTTATAAGAAACGGGTAATTGCCTTTGGCATTTTTTTGTTATGACTTTCGTAATTCAGTGCATACTTGTAAAAATGTTTACTATCATCTTTAATTAGCAAAGATAGGGAGAAATTAAGTAAAAGAAAAAAATCATGAAGCTAGTCAATTATACATGCCCTAGTGTCCTCCACTGAAAATTCTTAATAAAAATATAGAAAATGAAATAAAAAAGCATAGAAATAGAAGAACTCTTAGAACTCACTGCATCCACTCCTATCTACCAGCGTGTCATCCCTGTATGTTCCCGGTAGGAATCTGCAAGTACTTGATACCATATGATGAATGAATGAATCACAGAAAGTATTTAGGTTCAGCTTGAATGTTTCTAGGAATTCCCTTCAGAAGGTAATTTGCTCCATCATGAACAGTTCCAGCATTTAGAGAGCTCTTTTCTCTATTACCTGATAATATTTCTTTACCACTTACTACTATCATCTAGATATTCTCCACTCTACGGAAAGTTCCCACTTACAAAAAATAACCAGACCACTTGGTCAAACTTAATTACCATCGGACATTTTAAGGGGAAAGGCTCCATAGGGAAGATTTAGGAAGAGTCTTAATTTTTTCAATGGTCATTTATGTTCCACATTTCTTTAATATGCTGCTATTTCGTTCAGATAATGAAGGTCAAATTTAATATAAATATAAACACAAAAGAGAAAGCTTAGCAAACCATAGCGAAGACTAGAAAGGTTGTAGAATAAAAAAAGCACATGAATTTATTCTGCACTTTAGGATAAGTGTCTAAAAGGCATTAGTGATAATCTGTTAGTTCAAGATGGCTCCTATCATCTTACCTCCAGAGAGCCTACATTTTCACAAGTGAGAAAAAGCAGGCACTTTTCATGATATGTTAAACCTAGCCTCCTTCCCTACCCCTCCTAATTCTGACTCTGAAAGCTAACTCACCTAGGATAAACCCTGATAACATTAAATCTGGAGCTGCTAGCAGGGCTGCTTCAATAGATCACCATGCTGAACCTCCTGGCCTGCTGTCTGGGACTGAGCCTGGGCCTGGCTCTCCGCAGAAGTGCTCATTAATCTCCCCTGCTTCTGGCCTCCCGTGTCTGAGGGATGGCCTCAGAGTATTGTTTGCATATTCTATTAAGAGTCAACTAGGAGAAGAGTTTTCCTTAAAATTCACTCATAAAAAGTACAGAAAGGAAGAATAAGAACATTATAGCTCTGTGGTTCTACCAATCAGAAGTTCTTATCCAACTTCACTTTCCTCAAAGTGGAAAGTAATTTGTAACCTAATTCCTGCTTGGAGGCTGCAAGGACCAGCCCTCCTGCTCTATTGCTAGCTTTAGGAAAGCAGCAGTATCTTTCACAGCTCTTAGAATGCTTTTGGAAACTGCAATGAAATCAATGCACCTACATGGGAGTGAATCATGTCTCCAGGATGGAGACTCTCCACCAATCCTAGGGAGGTTAAAACAGGTCAAATGTAGGTGACTTCCAAACACAGTAAAAATGCTTCAGCGACAGGAGTTCCCACGTTTTCACATAGGATTCTGTTCTTGTTTTATTTCTGTCTATTGCAGGAAGCAGATTGAGTTACATTGCCCCCATAAACCATACTTCATGCTCAAGGGATTTTGAAAAGTCAAATTTATCCAGAGAGTTAGTATACAGTATCATGCTTTGTTTGATTCGCTCTAACACATGTATACATGTAGTCATCCACCCAGCACCACAGTCAATGTGCAGAACATTAGCTCTTGAAAAAGTGTCCTTGTAACCTTTAGCAAGTCAGTCTGCATCCTAAACCCTGGCAACTTCTAATCTATGTTTGGTCCCTATAATTTTATCTTTTGTAGAATGTTCACACTTAGATTTAAAAAATAATGCTAATAATATTACAGATTAAAAATTAAGAAATCAGATATTGCTGGTGAAAAAATAATAAAAGATTAATGTAATTGGTGTTAAAAATTTTATTTGATAGTTTCTGACTTAGACATTAACTTTTTTCCTCTGCACTGTGTACAACTTGTCCAAGCATTCATTACTACCCAGTGTTATGCCCAACTTGATAATAGTAGAATTGAAGCTGCAACCAGTACAACCCAATTATATCAAATAAATACAGTTTGGCTTAGGAACAGGCAGAGATCCATGCAACAAAATAAAGAGGCCAGAAATAAATCCCCCATATATGTGAATTTAATATATGGCAATGGTGACATTTCAATTCAATGAAAAAAGATTATCAAGTGATGTTTAGCAAAAACAGCTCTCCTGTGAGTGAATAAAATTATTTCACAACAAACATAACAATTGAAGATAGATTGAAATTTTAAATGAAATTCTAAATAGAATAATTTAGGAGAATAATAGAAGTAGAGGAGATACGCCTAGAAAGGATGGGAAATCCAAAAGCCGTACATATCAAACACGGATATATTTGCATGGAAAAAGTGATGTAAACAAGCTAAAAAATAAAGATAGCTTTATGATAAAGGATTGATATCTTTCATATGCAAAAAATGCCTGGAAACTGATGAGAAAATATATTCAAATGGTCAGAACAGCACATATCATAAGTTTGTAACCCCAATGATTAATACACAAACAAGAGCTCATTCTCATTATTAGTCAAAATAGAAATTAAAAACACAATAAAAATATATATTTCTTCCATCTGATGAGTAAAATTATGAAAAGGAGTAATATCTAGTGCTTTTGAGTAAGTGGGGAAATATACATTTTAACACACTGGAGTGAGTGCAAATGATTTCCATTATTTTGAAAAGAAATTTGGAAAGATTGAAATTGCACACACCATCATAGGAATATATCCTACCAAAATCAAAGTACTAGTACTTATACAATTATATAAGATGATTTTCAAAGATATCTATCACATCATTGTTTGAGGGGCAAGAGATAAGTGAAATTCAAGAGTAAAACAGTTGAATAAGTTGTGATGAATTACAATTCATCCTTTAACAGCTATATGATGCTTTACATGTTTATTAGTTTATTGTTTGTATTAGTTTGTTTTTAAATATATGCATGCTGCTTTACAAAGGTGAGATTATACTATGTTCATTACTGTGTAATATGCTTTCTCAAAAGAACATACACAAGTACAAGGCCTTGGGTTCAATCCCCAGCACCTAAAAAGAAAAATTCAGTAGGAGAGACAAACACTGAGAAGCTGGCTCCCCATGCACAGGACACCCAGCCCACATTACAGTGAGAACATGGGTGCAAGGAGGCACAACATTCAGGGCCAGAGCCGTAGACAAAATTCTGGTCTTAAACCACTACATTTTTATGTTATGTTAATTCTTTACATTTGTCAATTCTTTAATTAAAAACTTTTTCAATGAATGGCACCTGGGAACTGATATGTCTATTTAAATTACAAACCTTTAAATTTTTTTAATACTAGCAAGTATTAGACATTGGAACTCAGAGTCAAAATAGCCATTTGTTCTGCCATTCTATTTTAATAGTGGAGGGCATAAAGAGCAGAGGCAGTGGGGTAAAAATTGTGGAATCATATTTACATGATTCAGAAACTACACAAGTCTTTTGTTTGATCTGTGACTTTGTGCAAGTTATTGAATATCACTGTGACCTCAGTTTTGGTAACCTGGTTATAACAACTGCACCTACTTTAGAGGATTGTTCTGAGAATTACAGGAGTTGTCATAGGTAAAACATCTGAAATTATGCCATTCCGATTTAACACATTGGAATGAGTGCAAATGACTTCCATTATTTTGAAAAGAAATAACTATTTATGCATTTATCAAATAAATGAAAAGCAAAATTCTCCTCTTATTTGCTAATCATTCTGCATCCTTCAAAGATTTATAATGAATCCTTTTAAATTATAGATTCTCTGATGATTTAATCCCTTATTCAATTTTGGTTACCACCTCTGGACAATAACAATGGTATCAATCATTTTATACATCGAATGACAGCATCTCCTTTTACTCATCTTTGTAGCCATATGTGTACAAGGTAAGTCTCCAGCATTCTGAACCGAATTGAACTGAATGATCCAATCACAATGGGTTGTGTTCTGCTTTCCAATCACAAACTTTTTCCTTTATTATAAGTCTGTGTTAGGTTCCAGTGTTTTCAGGTTCATAAATCTCAAGTCAATATTTGCAAGACCTTTTCTTATGATATGTATATATTAGAGAGGTTTGAAATAGGAATAAGTTTTCTAAGGATGAGATGAAAAATAAGGAACTCTTGAGTTTATTGGAGAATAATGATGTGTTAAAAAATGATTGTGGGGAGTTTATTCATGGTGTATTTGGCAATAAAGGGAATGAAGTTACCGTTAGATTTAAAGTCTTTGAAATTTATAATCTACCACACATTTTGAAAAGGAAATAGGAACCATGAGATGTTGATTTTATAGCATCAAAGTGCTTGTGCAACATGATTTTTTTGCATTAAAAAAGCCTTACACTTCAATATTTCTGGCATGCAGAAATATACAGATGCACATTATAGTACTCTCATCACATTGCTTTGGTGAAAATTATTTTTAGATGGAGGGAGTAGTCATAACCATTTTCTACACTCTGTTGCATGAATTCACTCTGTGCATTATATATGTATATGTGTATATATAAACATTCCTAATTACGTGTATATGTGTGTATATATATATATGTATACATGTATATACATAAACATTTCCAATTGCATTTTAAATGTTTCTGAAGAGCTACAAACCCACTCTTTTGCACAGACGTTTACTTTGGCAGTATGCATTTGTTTTTATTATATGTTATCCTCTATTTGGCCTTACTGTAAGCTAAAGCAGACAAAGATGTTCAGGAAAATGAAGCCAACTCTCAAGTCTGGGTATGTGAAGAGTCCCTGGTGGAGGATTTGCAATGGAACTGACAGAGATTAAGACTCCTCTTTACTTTGCTATCCTGTCAAGCTTCTGCTACATCCATTATTTTGGAGCATAATTACTTTATAAATCAAATTTGTTTCTCCCTGACCCTTGCTGAATCATCTTTTCAATTACAAGGCTAATGTGACTTTGGATAACTGAACTCTAATATGTTGTACATGGTAGACCATGGTAATCCAAAGAACAGCAAGGACTGATGATGGTTATTTGTACATACAGGCTTTACCATGGTCAGAACAAACCCATAGGTAGGTAGAGAACATGTGTTTCCCATTGTGTAAATGAGGAAAGTAGGGTTTCTAAGTTACAGTGCTAGGTAGGATCAAAGTCATGACTAGAACCCAACTTTCCAGGCTCAACAATTCTCCATTTTCATGCTACCATATTTTTATTCTAGAAAGTCGTATTAATACTGAGTCATCATGATTATAGAAATAGAATTGAAATATTGGGCCTATTTGGCTCATTTGAATCCCCAGAGCTCTCTTAACTGTGTGAATGGATCTATCTCCCTTTATGGCCATTTATACATAGATCTGCAAATTAAATACATCATAAGGCAGCCTCCTCTGAACCAAAGTCTACAATAATTGAAAATGCTCTACCTACATAGCACTTATTATTTCACATCAAATAAATTAAAGGAGTTCCTTCTATTATTAATTTGATCTGTGTAATACAGAAAGAGTTCTTGGCAGCAAGAAAACAGAACACTGGAGGAAATCCTCTAGAATCTCTATCAATTCATGTGTACCATCAATGCCTGCCAGGCAGGATACAGAAAATTATTGCCTCAATCTCTGTATAGATTATAGATTTTGCATTGAAAATTCTGTATTGCAGGAGGCCCATTTTAGAGACTTGCTATTTAAAGTCCATGGCACTGGTATACAGGAATGGTATCATGAATTTTATTTATCCAAAGTAGAAAGAAGGGCTCAGAATTCATTTCTGCTTACAAAATGGAACTTGATTCTTTTCAGGTATGTTGGTCCTTGGCTAAGATTACTCTGTTTAATATTTTCTTTAAGGAACTTTTGTCACAGTTGTTGAGGTCTAAGTTATTCATACTACTAAATAGTAAATGCAAAATAAGAAATAGATAGATTTTCCAGATAGTCTTTAAGACACTGAAAATTCAAGAAAGAAATTGAGATAAAGGCATTTTATTTTTATTACAAAAAGATAGAAATTTATCTTTTGTGCTATAAAAAAGTAAATTTCCTCATGCAGCACAAATTTAATCTTTAAAAGACAGAGATTATAGTGTTACTTGGTATCAAAGCTTTGAATTGCAAGCACAGCCAGTATCTGAACTCTCTTAACTTTTTATACCATCTTATTTTTCAATGTTATAAGGGTTTTTGTTAATTTATCTTATTCAATATTGTAAATAATTGACTACTGATGATATTGCAATTCTCCTAAATAATCATAAAGTATAAAATATCATTTCAATTTACAAATAATCTGTTTGAAAATCTATTACCCTGAGAATTTTGCGGTGCCCAGAGGAAGGTGGTTGCCAGGATTTGGGTATAGTATCTCATGTCAACAACAAATTACCAAGAACTCAACAGAGGAAGAATTCCTCTTGAGAAATTAGCAACTGCTATGTCGTTTCAATACAGCAGGGATTAGCACAAACAAAGGAATTTGAACTTGACCATACCTTTGGGTCATGGCATCAATGCTGCTGGTACTCACCTTGGACATGCTCCTTCCCTGTGTCCTACCACCTTGCTCTTGCTAAAGGCTGACTTCAAAAGTCACCCTCTTTCCTTGCCCAGTCCTAGAGGGTGTCTTACCTCTGTTTCCTTGGTACTGTGCACATATTTTGATTGTGGGTTTTTATAGTTTCCATGTCTTTTTAGCCCTAAACTATGAATTCTTAAAGGAATCTCATTTCTTTATTGCAATCCAGCATTTAGCACATTATCTGGCATATAGTTGTTATCCAATAAGTGGTTTTTAAATGCACTATTAATTTTCATTTAAAATAATACGTAATACAGTGATATCTTAGATTGATGTTTTTACTATATATTCATTCTGAAACTATCATGTAGTCAGTCAGACAAAGCATTCTGCAGCTACCTATTAACCATTGTTGACCTCAAAGACTGTGCCAGTATATAATAAGAGCTAACATCTGCTGAGGCCTTATTATCTGCTAGGCAATATTATGTATGCTTTACATGTATTTATCCTCTCCAAATTCTAAGATGTAATTATTAACACCATTTATACCACCATTGCTGATAAGGAGAGATTCAACAGTTTGGGTGAAATTCCACTCCAGGCAAGCTGACTCCAGAGTCGTTCTTAATCCATTAGGTTAAGCTGTTTCCTTACAGATATGCACACTATTGAAACACTGCCCATTGGATGCTCTCCCCAACAGATAACTGCAGTTTGTGAAATACTTTAAATTTTGAAGCAGTATCACTTTTTGTTCTCCCTTTTTTTGTTTTAAATTTCCAATAAAAGACTACAAAATACTGAGACTTGCCACTACTGAAGAAAACTTGTCTGCCACTACCAAAGGAGAAGGGGAAAATCCTCCACAGAATGAGGCTGTGTACTTATTGATCAGGAAAGCTCACTACTATAAGAAAAAATAGTACAGTTTCATATATAGCAAAGTTTATTCCTTATACCTCACACACAGATAATAATAAATGTCTCGTATTTCCTGATTATGAAGAGCTTTTATATGCAATGTCTGTGTTGATTCCTGGGAGTTATATTGTACTTTTCCTAAAGTAACACAGAAGGTTAATGATAATCAGCGAGGTTCTTAATCCTGGATATTTTTTGGTGGATTTTTTTTTTTCTTTCAGTGCTTAGAGATTCAACTCAGGAACTCTTTCTCACTGAATTATATCTCCAGTTCCTTTTTATTTATTATTTTGAGACAAAGTCTTGTAAAATGGTGAGACCGGCTGTGAACTTGTGATCCTCCTATCTCAGCCTTTTGAGTTGCTGGGATTATAGGCATGTGCTATACACACAACCTCACCAGGTAACTTAAAACAAACCAAAAGGGGCTAGGATTGTGGCTTAGTGGTAGAGTGCTTGCCTAGCACCTGTGAGGCATTTGTTTGATTTTCAGCACCGCATATAAATAGATAAAATAATAATTGACAACTAAAAATATATATAATTTAAAAAAAATGAATGTGCAGATATTTGTAAACCCTCCCAAGAAAAATTAATTCAGAATCTCTGGGTTATAACAGAATATCAGTGTTTTGTAAACACTCCCAGTTGATTCTAATGTGAAATAAGGCTGAGTACTACTGAGTTAAACAAGTCACTCATGACTTACAAGTTGAGCCTTAAATCACAGACTTCTGGCTCTCTGGCTGTGGGAGGCCATGTCCACCTCCTTGAATACAACCACTCTGGGTGTCTTCTTCTAGAGATTACTGACACCCTTAATTATGTTGCCACATGTACAATGGGAAGATTCTTTGTTCATTCTTAAGAGTACATTTAGATGAAAAATACCAATTACTGATGGTCTAAATTGCCTCCTTCTGAAAAATCTCATATAGCTTAGAAAGATGAGGTGCCATGGGAGGTCTGTGGGAAATACAAAGAACCACAATCTCTATCAACTTCTGCAAAGCGTCCCAGTAAACACTCTAATGGAAAACAGCATGCTTGCTAGGCAAATGCCCTTAAAGAGAATTCCAGCACTTGTTTCTAAAAATCAGTAGGCTTCCAACCTCTTGTACATAAAAGTCTGGTTTCCCATGATAGTCTACCACTTTCAAAGTTTTGATATTGAAATGTCCATTAGGTATCCCTTCAGGCTGAAACATTTTCAGGATGTCTGTGGGTTTCAGAGATGTTATGGGTTAGTAAGTGCCCACCTTTAAAGTGATTCTGAACAATTCCAGTTGAGGCAGGCAGTCTGACAGTGCCTTTGTTCAACCACCAAGGGGACTAGAAGCATGACTTGATGCAGCTCAGGTTACTGCTGTGACAAACCTTGAACCGAGTCCAACACGAATGAGTCCTGCGTCTCAATAAGCCCAGTTACAGCTGTTCTCTCACACAGCTGTATTTGCTTAACTTGCAAGGTTGGCCTCCTGCTCTGGCTATGATTAATGCCAATTCTGGCATGCCAGTTCTCAACTTTTGCAATCTCAACTCCATATCCATCCCTTTCTGGTTCTGCTTTGAATCACTCTCTTCTGGGCTGAGACATTCATAACCAGTCTAATATTCATTGAATGCCTCTCATGGTGACCTACTCATACCCTGTGTCTGCTCAGACCCTGCTTGGAATCTTCACCTAAAATAGATAACCACATGGGTCATCTGACATCATGGTCATCTCTGCAACTAAACTCTGGAGCTCTATAACTAACAGTCTTGTGGCAATTATTTTTAAGTGGCCCTATTTAAATACCTAATGCAATATATATCAACAGGTACATCCCATATGGACAAAAGGGTCTGATAGGGTGGACCCATTGCTTTTAGGTCTATGATAGGGGTGCTGAATGGCAATGGTGAGGAGTATGTGGCAGAGTAAACAGTCACCTCCTGGCCAGGAAGGAAGGAAATAAGGAAGGGAGGGAAGGAAGGAGGGAAAAAATAAAAATAAAAGAGAAAGAGAGAGGGAAGAGATTGTGGTCCTGCAGTCTCTTTTGGGGGCATGGCCTCATTAACCCATGTGCTTCCCATTAGTCCTCACCTCTTATATGTTCCACTGCCTTCTAATACCACCACACTGGGGATAAAGCCCTTAACACATGATCCTTTGGGGGACATTCAACATTCAAACTAGAGCAGTTGTGGACTCTGTAACCATGTCAACAGTTTGTACTCTGTTTTATTAAAATCCATTGGTCTAACACTTTGAATAGATCAGACATTGGTCATTTAGAAGATAATGGCTTGCTAAGTCAGACAGATCTTCTAATTATGATATAATTCATTATACAACACTAAAAATTCACCTTTGTTAACATCAACACCTATTATATCAGAAGCCTTTAAATGGCAGTAATGCTTCAGATGTACAATAGTGAATATAAGAACTTCAATATTTTAATTTTCTCCTGAAAGCTTGAATTTTATCATTCACAATGAATATTGTCAAGTTGTTTCCTTAAATAACAGATTTCACACATTTCTGAGAAACCATATGAGTCTGTATAACCATAGCTTGTCTATCAGTCATTCATTCAAATAAAAATGATGCTCTAGAGAAGAGAGGCAGATTCAGCCTGAAAACAATACAATTTCAGAAGTGCCTTTCCTTGAGACAATCTTGGTCTCTCTGTGTGAATCCTGTTTTTAAGTACTATATGCACATTTCCATTTATTCACAGAGTATTAAAAATGTATATTCAAAAGTCAAGATTTAATAAAATTGACTTTGCTCCAGTGAGTGCATTTTTAGAGGAGGACTGGCTTTCTTTTAGCTACAAATTTGTGATTATGGAGAATACTATCTGGGCTGATCTTAAGGGTGATGTTTCATGCACACTTGTTCTTGCACCATCAAAGTAAATCTCAACAGATAAGACAAATACCATCTCAATTTTATTACAAAAATAATTCTGACCTCCTAGACCCCCTGAAAAGAACTCAGGGTCTCCTGAGGAGCCCCCAAACCATATTTGGAGAACCAATGATCTAGATCATGTCCAAAGGAGCCATACCTGTGAGGTCACTAAAATTTGAGCTGTCATATACTTACACGCAAGCAGCAACATCAAAAAATCTTGGGTGTGCAGTGTAGTTAGAAAGGCAACGACCTGACATTTAGCTCTCTTGAGTAGTAATTGGTTCTTGTGTGGTATCTGTTTGAGCCCAGGAGTTTCCACATGACACAGGAGATGTGGGTAAGTGAGTTCAAGGGGGAGAGTTAAGGAACTTTCTAGTAAATGCCAGTATCTGCCTCAATACATTAGCATCTATTATTATTACTGCTTTTTAAAAGTATAATAATTAGTTGTTTATTGTTGTTCAGACTGAAATGTACTTTTTCTTATTAATATCCATTAGTCTGTGTTGTCCTTTGAATAGATCTATTATCAATGTGACTCGAACCTGCACGGGCAGCTTCCTAAGTATTTTAATGCACAAGAAAGCCCTGGACTAGGAATAATGTAGAGTATCTACTCCCAATTTAGACATTCTTTCTTGGCTTTATGCAAATCCATCCACCTCAAAGACTCATGTCCTCCTCCAAAAAAATTAGAGGTTTGGGAATAGAGACGTTTGAAGCTGCCTCATAGCTCCATGTATATGGATGCCTGGCTGGCACAAGCTCACAGGAGCCAACTGTGCACATCTTTTTTCCCAACTCTGTGTTTAGTGACATCAGTTGTTAGCTTGAAATCTGTCATGGTGGGAATGTTTTCACCACAGAAAATGGCAAACACTATAAATAGGGACATACTGTATTTCAAAGAGCCAACATACCAGCACAGCCTGAGTACGTATCTGTAATATTTGATGCCATGGAGCATATGCTCAACAACTGTGAACTTGCTACAGCGCCCAGCTCATGAAATATCACAGAAGATCCATCTTGTGACACGTACAGAATTCCCACTTCCTTCAGCTCTTTCTTAGTTACCATCTATGGTTTATCTAAATTGTTCTGTGTTCTTGTAATCTAATTTTTGTTGAAGGAAAGGAATAAAAATGTAGTAAGAGCCAGGCACAGTGGTGCACACCTGAAATCCCAGCAGCTGGAGAGGCAGACACAGGAGGATTGAGAGTTCAAAGCCAGCCTCACAAATTAGTGAGGCCCTAAGCAATTCAGTGAGATGCTGTCTCTAAATAAAACACAAAAAAGGGCTGGGGATGTGGCTCAGTGGTAAAGTGCCCCTGGGTTCAATCCCCAGTACCCCCCCCCCCAAAAAAAGGGTAATAAGAGATTGAAAGTTTTATGAACCTTCCAAATTTATGACCTATTCATATATTTTTTCCATTTATATTATTTAAAAGTCAAATAATATAATTCTGTTAAATAGTATGATCCTTTATTCTGTTTAAAATAAATGACCAGCTATTCAGGATACAAAGACAGAAATACATAATTGAGTCAATAATTTAATGTAAAAATTCCTGATATAAATTAACCTTCTAAGTCTTTCAAAACTCTTAAAGATTTATCTTCTATGTATTTTCAAATACATATATATGTACATATATATGTATGTGTGTGTATATATATATATATATATATAAAAGTATATGCATCATTCAGATGTAGAGGGAAAAATAGGCAAAGAACTGGGAAAAACTGGTGGTACAGGGAGAGAAGGAGCACTCATTCTAATCCACAACAAGCCTTAGCTAAGTTTAGAAACCAATACCTTATAGGGCATGTTTTAATTTTGGAAAAGCACTTTCCCATCTCCCATTCCTGTCATGCCCACTGTCCCAGTACCCAGTTGTCATAACATCCTAGTCTGACAGGGAAAAATGTTCTAGTTTGCTTTTGGAAAAGTGAATTCAATCTTACTAGCAGGGATTCCTCTAAAAGATCCTTGACCCATTCTCAAGATGCGCTCAGTTTGCCAGAATCAAGCAACAAAGGAGATGGGGTTTCACAAAGAGAGAATCTAGGAGTCTTTGAGAGTGTAATTCCTTTTTGGGGCTGCCCTCACACTTCTGCCAAGACCCAGCAAGGCGCCTTCACAAGGGCACCTGGTTTTCTCTTTCAAACAGATCCAATTACTCAGGCTCCAAGCTATGAAGCAGGGGTTCAGCAAGCACCAAGTGGTTCTTGGGAAACTCCGGAGAGCAAACATTGACAGGTAATGTCACAGCTGCCTATCACTATCCAACAGGGTTGATCTCTGGGCAAGTTCCCGGCACACTCAGTGTTGCTTTTAAGTCATGCTGATTTGGATTCAAGTTTTTCCCCTTTTAGCATTTTGCCTGAGATTTTTGTTTGACTTGGAACTCCACAACCACAAAATTAAGTGAAATGAGCATGATAAAAAAAAAAAAAGTTCATTGAAATTTACCACAGCCATTTGAAGAAACTTCCAATAAAACCAGAGAGAGTGCCAATGGCCATCTGCCCAGTGACATAAAACAAAGAGTTGCCCACTAGGAGATGAAATTAAAACACTAAGGAAACCAGGAATAGGAAGAATCTGACTTTGCTGCAGTCTCCACTTATATGAACTTCAGGCCTTCCCAAGAATCCATCAAATCCACCTGGAAGTATACTCAATACACCCCAACACAGAGGAACTTGCTGTTATTTTGTTAATAACAAAGTATTAAACACACACAAACACAAACTCCCATCCACAAACACACACACAAAAAAGAGTGAGTGTTGGGTCCTGTAAGGCTCTGGGTCCACATGGAGGTCACTCAGCTGAGGAAGACAGGTTTCTGTGCTTTGTGGCTATTCCTCACTCAGTAGAGAGAAATGTAGGTTAAGGTGGGTAGAAGATGGGTTAGAAAAGATTTTCTTTTCAAACTAGTGATATCCCCTTTTTCAGAGATGTATTTCCTGTTTGATAAAATGAGAAATGATTGGCCTGCTACCAGATGAGCTGGAAAAAAAGTTAACTTCTTGTTGGGCATTGTGGAGCATGCCTATAGTCTCAGCCACTGAGAGGCTAAAGCAAGAGACTCACAGTTCAAGGCCAGCCTTAGCGATTTAGCTAGAGCCTTGGCAACTTAGGAAGACCCTGTTTAAAAATTAAAAATAAAAAGAGCTGGGGATGTGGCTCAGTGGTAAAACACCCCTGAGTTCAATCCCAAGTAACCAAAATAAATAAATAAATAAATAAACTCCTTAATAAAAGGGGCAGCAGTTCATAGAGGATGAACTCACACTCTCACACTGGCTGTTTCTATCACCTATAAAAACGAACCAATTACCTTAAGAAATAAAATTAAGAAGCAAAAAGGCACATTAAGTGAAAAATAACCCCAAAAGTTAAAATGGCATATAGCTTCTTACGTGTCTTGTATGTATGGATGTATGTATCTGTCCCACTATGTACATGTGTGTATATATGTATGTGTATATATACACACACATTCACACACACATATACATATATGTATACATAATATGTACCTACACATTCATTTCCTGCACACAATAAATATTCATTAAGCATTTGATGACACATAATTGGCTGATAAATGTACTGTATAGTCTTTAAATGTAAGTTCATTATCACACATAAGTCTCTAGCACATAATGAACTTTAAGTACTGGCATTTTCTCTCTATTCTACTTAATTATTGCAGGAACATCTTCCTAGTAATTTTTCTTAGTTATTTGTGTTTTCCTTCTCTCTCAAACCACATTTTTAAATCAAGGATATCCCAGGGCTCTGGTATCTGATGATAAAGCACATTTGCTAAAGTTTTTTTCAAAAAATACTCATGGTTATAATATGTACATGCTGTTTTTTAGATTTTTGTGTGTAAGTTCTCTTGTCTTTTTTTTTTGCCAGTATCCCTTGGGGAAATCTCAGGACCCCAACATCTGGTTAGTGGTTTCTTACAAGGGCACACTTTTTCAATACAAAACGTTCTTTTTCTTAAAATAACAACAACCCCCAATTTACATGATTTTAGTATTAAAAGATTGAATGAAACTCACTTTTCCTTAACAAATATAAACTTCTTCCCTATCATACTTCAATACAACTGCTCTGAAAACACATGAAGTTTTAGGCTAAAAATATGTAAGCAAATAAATTCAGAAGTCAATGCACACAATACAGAAATAGTTGGATTACTCAAAAAAAAGAAAAAAAAAAGAGCCAAAGAAATAATACAGTGTTGGGAACATGGATTATATAAAACACGTGTGTGAGAGGTAGAGTCAGTACAAGTTCAATGTCCTTAGACTTGAATTTAAACCCCAGTCGTATCACTGTGAAATTCCGCAAATGTTTAAAAAAAAATCTTTTCAGAGACTTAGTTTCCTCATCTCTGAAATTGGCAGCTTCCTCCCTCAGGCTTTCACAAACAACATTTATTTATTGGAACCAGAGGGTTAGGTTTACTCAATGCCAGGCACTGAGCATTCTAAACACTTGAAATCATTACTTTACTTAATTTTCAGGGTAGCCCTATGGAGTAAGCACTTCTAGTTCCACTTTAAGATAAGGAAACAAGATCTCTAAACCTGGTGACTTTCACTAGCAGCCTTCAGCAGCATACCAATGGAGGGGGACACGGAGGTGGTCCACTCTAGGGGCAGGCCATGGCTGTCTGCCTTTTTAGGAAATAACTTGAAAATAATAGCAAAACCAAGAAAAAACTAGTCCATACTTTATCATCATCAGACACCAATAATTTTAAACAATTTTAGTGATAAAATATTCCTCCCTTGAAGGCAGATTACTCCCAACCTTTATCCCCAAATATCAACATCCCTCAATATTGTAATATTGTTTTTATAACAGTATGAGAAAAATGTATGTGTGCCTGTATGTACGTGTAAGCTATTTTTCTTTTAGGGCAGTTAAGACATAGGCATCTGCATTTCATACTATACACAAGATGTTCACTGATCATTTGTATTTGGTAAAAATTTTAACTGCACTTTTCCCTGCATAATTTAACTGCATAATTCTCTTTCAAAAAAGTGTAAATAAATATTTTCAGAAGAAATTTCAGGTTAAAACACATAGTTCCCAAAATACCGTTATGCGCAACAATGACAACAAAAAGATTGACGAGAACTTCCACCATTTTTTTTTAAACTAAAAGATTAAAGTGTGATAAAATCCTCTAAAGTCTGATTTAGTTGAGTAGTGACTCTATCTCAGATTGGCTTCAAACTTCATGTAAAAACCTTGAGGTTATTGAGGTCCACTAGTTATAGCTAGTCTGGTGGATAGATTTTCATCTGTCCACTGGCCATGCTGCTGGGTCACTCGGGACACCATAAACAGCATTGTAGCCTAATGTAATGGACTCAGTTCTGGCAACCAATGTGAATTCTTAAAGAGAAAATGTCAAAGCTTACTTTGGATAGATGTATCCTTCCAGGATTAAGTACATCTGACCAAAATATTAGTCAAGGCTTACAAATATTAACCCTTGGGCCATCTTTTCTTCTATCCTGTCCGCTTGTCTATATATTTTTTTTTTTTTTACTTTTCTTATCAAGGCTGTGCAAGTGAAAACTTTGCACTTTGAGTCAGAACTTTCTCAGTTCAAATCTCATTTCCACCACTTGTAATGTGACATCGTCTCTTACACACTTGAGCTTCATTTTCCTAGTCCAGAAATAGCAGTAACAGCACTCACGTTGTGACCTCTGAAGATTAAATAAGTTAAATATAAAGTCTAGTTTTATGTTACCAAATTCTCCCCTCATATCTTCCTCCTTCCTTTCACCTCTTCAAAGACCCAATATTTAAAAATATTATACCAAGTAGCAGTCTTTAAATTTCTTCTCCAGTGGATTGCAATCTTAAAGATGTCTGTAGGTAAGGTTGGGAAATGGATTAGATCTCACCATCTTCTGGTGAGGCTTGCTTAGTATTCACAGCAGTTTACTACAGAGAGGATTATGATGGGGATTTCTATGTCTTCAGCTTTACTTATGTCAATGTCATAAGGCATCTGGGGAGGAAATTCATCCTGTTCATTTTTGAACGAGGCACCAAAAAATGTCCAGTATGCTTATTATATGGTTATTTTGGAATAAAGGACAAACAAAGCTATATTTCAACATTAAAAAGATGTTGATATATACTTAGAATTTTTTGTGTGTGCCAAAAGAAATAGAACATTCCCTTGCAAAAGTGTGTACTGAAGAGAAATGAAACAAATGGTCTTTATTTATTTATGTAAGGCTAGACATTGGGTATATTGCATCATTTAAGCTTCATCCTCACACATCATTACCTACTAAAAATGGGTGCTGCTTGTATTTGTATAATCAGTGATGAGCTGTGTTTTGAGACAAAGTGGTTCAGATCAAGAATTAGAAGGAAAAAAAGAAAGAAAGAAAATTGTACTTAATCTTTTGGAACATTTAGAGAATATTTGCTTCAAAATTAGAAATTTCCTCAACTCCAAGTTCAAAAACCTTAGAAATACTGTATTTTCCAGACACATGGAACCACAAATCACATGTTGATGGCTTGGAAGTGATGTTTCTAGTAATTTCTAGTAGCATTTTTTTTTAATTTTGGAATTTAGTTAGAACCCAAATTCAGACTAGAAGTCCTCTATCCTTGGATTTTCTCCTTTTTCAATGGGATAAAATTCAAATTCCTTCAGCTAACACTAAACACCTGCTGCTACGATTTGGCTGGTCCTCACTATATTTCTCACTACTTTCTAAAGGCTCTGGCTAGAGTAGAATATACGTTGCTCTCTCCTCCTGTGCCAAAAGGAAGCATGCATTTTCTGACTTTTTTGTCTTTGCAAGACCTGATTTTTTTCTAATGGGAATTCCCTCTCTATTCCTCCCTAGGCATTTGTCAGGATTGAGTTTAACTTCCACCTTTCGCATGAAAATTTTCCTCTTTCCTCTAATTTACAGAACTCCTTCCTATAAATGAACTCCTACAATTCATATATTTGCATATTGACATTTTTTCTTGAAAGTTTTGCTAAACTTTGCCATATCCCAAATACTGTTATTCCAACCACATAGTATGCAACTTGTGGCAAGAAATATGACTTTAGTCTTATTTTTCAATGTGCACAGCATTATCGTATGCAGAAACAAGCACAGAGAGTTAGGTATGGAAGGAAGGGAGCATTGTAGTACTGTGCTCCACTTCTTAATGGTATATGCAAGGACATGATAGTTCAGAGGAGCTTTGCACTCTTGAAATGTCTGTTGAAAAAGGTAATGTCTGTTTGGACAAAAGGGATAGAGTTTGAGGGATAGACACCCAAACTAAATAAAGAAGACAGGAGGATTCTTCTTATAGACTCTTCTCCTGTGGCTCTATGTCAAGAATAGTTAATATACTAATCCAATTAGGTTGTATTTTAGAATTATGAATGGTATATTCTAGAAGATGAAAATAGACTGCCTTAACACTCTGACACTTGGATATAGTTCATTTTCAGCCTCTCATTTGCTCAATATCTAGGCAGCTCCTTATTGTTTCTTCTGCTTTCCTTTTTGTGTGGTTGGAGAAATAGCCTCCAAGTGTTCACCAGTAATAAGATTTGGAGATTACTGCTCCAACCACATGGCAAGTACCAGCAATCTTTCTTCCCTGTACTCTTCTGTTCCTTCCTTCACACATTCATGATGCTAAATTCTACCCCATGTAGTATGTTCCAATATGGAGCCTGACTGTTATTTACTTACCTCCCTTTCACATATGAGCGTTTAGCACACATATGGTCTCTGTCTCCTGTGATTGACAGGAGGATGGTGGAGTACTACCATTTCAGTTTTAGTTTTATTGGGGGATTTTCTGGCCTTCCTACACTTCCGTGCTAGACTTCATCTGAGAGTACTCTATAGGTATAGGGTGGCTCAAAGAGACAGACAAAGAAGGATTTATGTTTTTGTTTTTATGTAGCTAAATGCAATCTGATACCACTCTGATATCCACCAGAATTCCTGAAAGCAAACAATAGTTTTCTCCAGACCCTTTAGGAGGTCATGCTGGGAAATGCAAGTCAAGTCTTTGGTGTATAGCTATGGGTTCCCCTTTGTGTGATACAGTGTTCTTAAGAAAGATTGTTTCTTGACCATTAGATGCAGGGCAATTTGGAACCAAAAACAGTCCAAAAGTGTTCATGCTAACCCAAATTCTATTTTTTTGGGGTGGGGGGGGAGTTAGGGGGATTAAATTCAGGGGCACTCAATCACTGAGTCACACACTATTTTGTATTTTATTTAGAGACAGGGTCTCTTTGAGTTGCTTAGCACCTCACCATCTCTGAGGCTGGCTTTGAACTCACGATCCTCCTGCCTCAGCCTCCCAAGCTGCTGGGATTATAGGTGTGCACCATCTTAAGGAACAAAAAATGCCTGGGTCCTACACCAAGCTTTGCAGTTTAGAGACCTAAAAGTGAATTGGACTTTGGCTCCACTCATGCCTGCGGCTGGGTGGTGTTTGGGGGACAGATCCTTCAGGCCTCTGTGGTGACTTCTGGCCAGAACATACAGTGCATGTGAACATGTTGTTTTAATTTGTTTGTCTTTTTTTAGGGCATATTTCCTCAGGAGAGCTGCTATTGCATAAAGTACAATTAAATGTAAATATTATACTTTCTAATCTTGTAATAATTTCCTGATAAATATACCCGATAAACCAGTCTGTAGCATTATATTACAGTCTACTGCCATTGGCTTTCCTGGTCTCAGATTTACTTACCACAACTATATTTAATCACACATTTAGGATGGAAATAACCTGGTCTTAATCCATGCAATTTAAAAAAAAAAAAAGGTTGGCAAGCTTCTTTTATGAGTAAATGGAAAGGATTTTGCAAGGCAGTATATATAAAAAAGAAACATTAATCCTAACCCTTCACTCTCTTAAATGGGAATTAAGGTCAACATTCTTAGAGCAGCCAACTGAAGTGGTGCTAAGTTCAGAGATTCTTTGGTAGGGAAACCAAACAGTTGGCTTTCAACTGGAGAAAAAAACATTTCAAGAGTTGGGTGCTAGAGCTGGTGATCTCTTTCCAAGCCACTTCTCTTTAATTAGGTCATTTCTTTTCAGAGAATAAGGAGAGGGCATTAAAAAAATCATCATGTTCATCTGTTTCATTCTTTATTCTCAATTAAGTCCATTATAAGGCCCAAATAAGTCAGATTTTTTTCTGAAGGACTAGGCTGCTCCCTAGGGTAGTGTTAGGCCTTTAAAAATACATGGTAAGTCTTTTGATCCATCAGAAATTACTGATGCACTAAAGAGTATATTCAAGAGAGTCTCCAGAAAGAAAAGCTTTCATCAAGATGGAACTTAGCAGACCTTTGTTTGGGGTTCAAGTGATAAATAGTCATTTTCTGGAGAGAAAAGGCTTTCATGAATTATCCCTCTTAGACTACATCATTGCACTCCTTAAATCGACACCCTTCACTTCATCTTCCAACAAGACAAACACAGACACCATGACAGTGTCTGTTACCCAATTCCCAGAGTGGTCAGTTGTATGGTTTCATGTTCCTACACAGCTTAAAATCCAACTTCTGTATTTTACGTGTGATGTTGTTACTTAGAAATGCATTGGCAAAATGACAGTATTCCTTCAAAAATCATCTATTCTCTTCAGATGTCTCCCAATACATGATCCAATTTGGGAAGATAAATCTATTTTGAACTTGACTAAAAATAGTGTTAAAGTTAATTCCCACTTAAGAGAGTAGGGAATTGAGATACTGAAAAGAACAGTTAGGAAATGGAAAAGGATTTACACTTTGTCAAAGAGGCCTTTTTTAGCACCTTATCACAGTAACAATAAACTCTTCGTAAATTTAATTTTGACAGTATTGGAATTATCACTTTTTTTATCTGAAATAAACTGTAGCATGTCTCCCCCATTTGTATAAATGTCTCACAAGCTTTAACATGACAATAAACTAAATTACTTTTTAATTACTCATGAGATTGTACAGAGCATTCATGACGATTTGGTGGTGTTATACCCATGATAAAGATGAGGAAACTGAGGCAGAGAAAGTGAACATTACACCTAGGTCACTGAAATACCTAGCTGAGCCCACAGTCAAGTTCAAGTGTTCTGCTTGGTGGCCCTAGATGTGTATATAACAAGCAAACCTGGGGAAGAATGTATCATAGGTGATGTTGGTGAATTGTTAACCAAGAGGAAAGTATTTTGTTTTTTCCTTTCACTGGACAACAGATGATGGTCAGAGACCTCAATTCTAGTTCTTACTGTACCACTGAGTCTCAGTGAGACCTTTATCTGAGACTCAAAGGAAAGGAATTTCAGGAAATGGCAGCTATGATCATTTCAACTCCTCACAGTGCATGAGTCTTTGATTCTGTTTTGTAAATTTGCCCAAATTTCAGTTATATGATAAGTTAAATAAAAGAGGTAACATAAAATGAATAATTTTAATTTTTGCCTTTTATTAGAATGCCAGATAAGAATAGGATGAACACATTTGTTTCTGTGATACAACAGCAAATTTAAGGGGACACCAGGAGACTGGTTGCTTCCTAAATGACCTCACATTTCCAGAAATTGTTTGCTTATATCTCTTGTTACACACTATACTTGCTTGAATATTGGAAGTAATTATTTTTATCAGGAATTTTCAGCTGGGCATGGTTTTTCATCCAGTAGACATAGATGCACATGACTGTAACACACAGGATGTCCGTCCACACACGGGCATTCATCAAAACATTATAGTAGTATTTGTTCCAAGAGTCAATAATTCTGAAATAAAAACTCTTAATTAAATATATAAGTAAGAAAATGTATTCCTAATATCATAAAACAACTTAAATTTTTTCTAGTAATTTTAGTTTTGTCCATATAGCACAGGTAAGATAAATATATTCAACTATGAAATCTCTAGTTTATAATGCTCCTTGAGATGCAAAACTCCAGTATTTAATTGAATAAATGTCTTTTAGATAACTAAAATAAGAGCAATCAGTTGGAAACCATTCATTCATACCCTGTGTGAACTGAGACATTGAGAAGTCACTTTGAGGAAGGACAAAACTGGATGAATGCCAAGAAGGAAGGACTTAAGAAGGCAGAAGGCAGCATCAGGACTCTGGGCACTGGGAGAGAGGGAATTCAAGAAGGAGGATGGTGCCCACTTTTGCCAAGTTTCACATTTAATCCAACTGGTCCCTGCCGTAAGTCACAGAGAGAAATAGGTTTTCAATTTCAACTCTCTTCTTTTTTCTGGTTCAGCTTCAAGTGGAATGTGATTTTTAAAATAGCCAATGATTGGGGAGAGCAAGAGCAAAGGAGATGTTGACAGATTAATAGATTGGCTGACATATTATTTTATTGGCTACTTGGGATTAGGAGTCTCAATGATTCATAATTCATATTAAAAGCATCTTGTCTATACTGTGGAGTTGACTTAAAAGCCTAAAATTAAACTATCAGATTTTGTACACCATTCATGATTTTTTTTTCCTTTTTTCTTTTATTTTTCCTACCTGAGTGTTCTGTTACTTTGGACTGTATTTTTCCTGTTGAAGGTTCTGTGTTACAAATTCAGGCAATATCCTATTGTGATAGCATCCCGCTGGTTCAAAGCTGTATCTATTTGTATGAATTATCTGCTGTTGCCTAATAAATTGTGCCAACACTTAGTAGCTTAAATTAGCAAATTTTTATCATCTCACCTACTTTGAGAGACAGGGATCTGGGGATGTCTTCACTGTGTGGGTATGTTTCTGGGGCTGCATTCTATGAAGATCTGACTTCCCAGTCAGATGGAGCATCCATTCCAAGTTTATTCATCCAGTGTGAGCAAGAGGCTTCATCTCCACTCCGTGTGAGTCTCCCTAGGGCTTTTTACAATGCTGCTTCCTTCAAAATGAGTGATGAGCATGAAAGAGAAAGACAGAGACAGAAAGAGACACAAAGCAAAAGGGAGGCATAATGTCTTTTATAACCCGATATGAAAAGGGACGTATCATCTCTCCTGCCACTTTCAACTGCCATACCCACCAAGTCTAGTGGAATGTAGGAGGGGACACCACAAGGATGAGATTTCCATGAAGCCAGGATCATTGGACCGTCTTAGAAGCTGATGCTGACTCTAAATTCAGTAATCAGCTTGAGTCCATTCAATTTGTCTGTATATAGTAATACAAAAATAAGCTTTGCAATCAGTAACTTAGTAACAACGACAACAACTTACTCTGTTGGGAGAAAAAAAGTGAGTCCATGTTCTCAGAAGAGCCTTATTGAGTTTATAGTACTTACATATAATGATCTCTACAAGACAAGCAAACTATTATAGCTTCTGCCAGTTTTTTATTATACAGAGATAGCTTTTGTGCTAATCTAGTCTAGTCTGCCCTGAAATATCAACTTTTTACTTTTTGGTGATCAAACAAGTATAATTCTGGAGAAGAATTGGAGAAAGTGACTTTCAGTCCCTGTTCTCCCATTTCCTGGCTGCACAACCAGAGCTAAATTCTAATCTCAGCTGCTTCATTTATAAAGTAGACATAATAGCTCTCATCTCTGATGTTGTTTGAGGACTCAGTGACATAATGAGCAAACTATTTAGCACATTGCCAGGCACATAGTGAGAACAAAATAAACAGAAGTCATGAACACCAGCTTCCAATCCAGTGTGTTTAAGTGGAACATCATGATCATTAATGTTGCGAAAATAGGAAATGAATTGAGTCAAGCCTTCTTACATGAATGAAATAAAGTTAAGCTGTGTAGACCCTATGAGGTTCAGAGAGCTGAAATTTAGGCTTCACTTGGTCCCTGGACTAATATTGTTTCATGAAACCTTGTTTCTAATTTGTGTGCACATGCACACCCATGTGTTTGTGTGTGTTGTTGTATTGGTTCCTTGTTCCCATTATAACTAGGCCTCTGACTGCGGTTCACAGTCAAAACATGAGACAGTCTTTAACTCCATTTTATGATATGCATGTTTTCTCCTCAGGAGAACTAACCTTATTCTGTTCTAGTGTCTCTGAGTGTTTTGGAAGTAGGAATATTTTAATGTCTCTTTGTTAGAGAATTCCTTCCTGTTTTGAATCCTATTTAAAGATGAAATCCTAATGCTCACAGAGCCTTGACCTTTCGGTGTTACATATTAGTTGCGCCCCAGGCGAGGACACGGCTCATTGCTTTGTGCCCAATAGCCTTGTGGTTGCAGATGCATTAACGATGAGAGTCACAGGAAACTCAGAAATCTCAAGGGACTTATTCATTTGGAGTATTTTTTTGTGTAGAGCAAGCATCCACAAGGACGTTTTTGGTTGTGTGATTAAATAAGTGCTAAGCCCCTGAGGTTTAAGAAATTCTAAACATCAATCTGTGTTAGCAGAAGTGCTGCTTCTCATGGAGCAAGGCGGCACTGGAGGCCGTTCATTCAGAATGACCAAGTTTCTGGTAGTGAACCACACAAATAAATGCTCTTTTATGATGTCAGTGTCATATTTGCATTGTCTTCACTTGATGTTGAGGGTTATTATCATCAGTGACTTGAAATGCTTCCCTTTTAATTTTTCAGTCTATTTAACAGTTTCTTAGGAGGAAAAATTCCCAAAGCAAAATACCTTAAGCACATGCAATATTGTTATTTTCTGGGTCTATGTGAACCAATGGAAAGTGATGAATATTTTTACAATGCAAATGGTTTTGCACTTTATCTATTTTGAATTAGATATTCAGGTAATTGGGTTCACCAAGATGTTTAAAATGTTAAAGGGACTCTCTTTTTTTTCCCTCCTGCAATCTTCCTCCAATTTCTGCCCTCCTCTCAGACCCTACACAACTCATAGTATTTCTGTGAAGGACATCTGAGAATTTTATTCACTGCATTGCTTACTTTATTCATTGCTGGCCTAGCAATGCAAAGTCTAATCATCTTCAAAATAAGAATTACAGATATTTCTGGTTAAAATTGCTCAAGGAAAGAGTTCCCTCTGAAGGTTCGAAACAATTGGCAGATGTTGCATAAGAGCTTGCTTTCTTTATTCCCACTGGTCTGGAGAAATTAGTGAATATATATATATATGCACATATATATATATGTATACACACATATATGTATACATATATATATATGTAGTAAATGACTTTCTGACAATTATATTAAAGTCCAATAAAATAGTGTTATGGTTTAGATATGAGGTATCCCCCCAAAGCTTGGGGATTGTCATGTGTGAGACAAGGCAAGAATTTTCAGAGATGAGATGATTAGATTATGAGAGGCATAATCCACTGATATGGGTTAACTGGTTGGTTAACCCAGTTAACTATAGGCAAGTAGGGTGTGGCTGGAGGAAGGATCACTGGGGTTTATATTTTGTCCCTGGTAAGTGGAGCTGTCTGTCTCTGCTTCCTGGCTGTCATGTCCTGAGCTGCTTTCTTCAGCCACACCCTTCCACCATGAGGTTCTGCCTCGTCTTAGGCCCAGAGCTATGGAGTTGGCTGACCATGGACTGAACCTCTGAAACTGTGAGCTAGAATAAACTTTTCCTTCTTTACGTTGCTCTTGTCAGGTCTTTTGTTCACAGTGATTAAAAAAATCAAACAAATATTATCTCTCTCCATGTGATGGCTGTAATATAGCCTATAAATATCCTGAGATAGTTTTAAAAGGAAAGATACCTATATTTCTTTAAGAATTAAAATTTGTAAAACTTTTTAGCATTGAGCAGGCAGCTGACTATGGTGGCACTCAACTATAATCCCAGCAACTTGGAAAACTAAGGCAGGAGAATGGCAAGTCTGAGGCCAGAATCAGCAAATTAGCAAGACCTTTTCTTAAAATTAAAAAAAAAAATACAAAAGGACTATCCATGTAGTTCAGTGGTGGAGTGTCCCTCACTCCCCAGCACCAAAAAAAAAAAAAAAATTTGAGCAGGTAATATCAGACAGGGATCTACACTATGCTGCAATAAATCCTTTATATTTGTATGGCAACAATTTGTAATACAGTTTCATTCTAACTTGACAAAATTGCTTTGACATAGATACAACTATCTTTACAGAGGGGAAACCTATGCTCAGAATGGTTAAAGGATTTTTTTGTAGTCACCATTTTAATAAGTGTTAGGAAGCTGGGCTTCTCACAATGAATCTCTTACTATTTTTACATTCCCTTGCTATCTTTCAATCCATTTCTACTAAGTTTAAAGCTATTTCTTTCCATTAGAACTTGTTATTTTATTTGTCAATGGAGGTATATTCATGACTTTTCCTGTTGTATCCCCAAGCAATATTATGACATAGGTGCATCATGTTTCCCTTTTTCTAGATTCAGAAGCTGAGGTGCAGAGGGGAAAGAAATTTGCTCAGAATCATACAGTTCATCAGTTGCTTACCTACAGTTGATTGAGTCCAAAGCTTACTTTCTGCTCATACGCTGCTTCTCATATGCTGCTTCTCATATGCTGCTTCTTGCATAGCTGTAAATGTGGAGTTGGTAAAAGAAAGAATCTCAGTGTTAATATTAACTGTTCTTTGCCTTCTCATGAATAACTGTACCAGCAATCAGAACAGGGCATTCACACTTCTAATACATTCCCAAACTGCTTCTCCTTCCTAACCACACCAAAGTGTAAGTATCTGACACAGTCTGCCAAGTATTTGGGATACACATTACTTCTTTTTGATTTTTACACAGAAGTTCTAAGATGGTTAGGACAGGTATAATTAGAATGGCGATTTTCCTGATGATAAATATATTGATCTCAAAGAAGTAAAAGACGTTAAAGTTCACAAGACTGATAAGTCAAAAAAAAAAAAAAATCACTTGGGTCCCCTGATGACACGTTCTGGGATCTCTCCACAACACTGTGCTAAAGATAGCCCTGCGAGCTGCAGGATGCCACCTGCCTGTGGGAGTTCTCCAAGGCCTGTCCCTCACTTGGGAAGAAATCAAGGTTCTTGACTTTTAATGTGAGAAACTCTTGGGTTGATGGGCATGGTGTGTATTAACCCATCATGGGCAAGATATTCTGCTGCGAGTCCCATTTAACTGTGTGTCTTTAGGGAAATTACTTCTCTTTTCTGACTCTATTTTTTGCAGATTACAAGTTGTGAGAAGTATGAAAAAAAAATGGTGCCTGATTTTTTTGATATAATGGTGGTTTTTCAGCAAACTTCACAGACTTTTTAACTTAATACATTTCATGCTGTGATGAGAACCCTTGGTTTCAAGTTCTAAGGTCGTCAAGGCCTCAGTGACTTCCAAGAATCTATAGTTAGGTCCATGGATTCCTTAACAAAATGAAAATGATATATTTTCAATATAAACGAAGATCCTGATGATTCTGTAAATGCTGAGAGCAACCGGCCCTGGATGGGAAGGACTTGAGGGTAGAAATGAGGCCAGTGAAAAACAGAATTGCCCCGAGGTATTTCTGGGCTTGGCCACACTGGCTGAGAAGACCACTGAACTTTCTTCTTCTCTCTGAGTGCATGCCATAAAAATGTTGTGGATGTCATGAATTTGGGCATATGCTTGAACATTTGTGCAGGATATCTCTGTGCCAATGGTACCACCTCGTAATGGTGCTGTCTGCACATGTACTTGTCTTTTTAAAAAGTGTAGAACTAGGCCAGAACTGTATCCCTTGCATCTTTATATCTCCCTACCACCAGGCCTGCTAATATGGAAACTGTACAAAAGTTTCCTAGTATATGTGTATTGAACTGCATTTATCTCATATAAGAAATAAATATATGAATTCACATACTAAATATATACACAAGTATGCATATTTACCTATGTGTGTTTCTTTGTCAATATTTGAACTACATTCTGTATTCCTTCATGTAGATTATGATGTGGCATTTTCAAGAAGAAATAATTATAGCCTGTTGTTTCATTTCGTATACATTCCGTATTCATGGAATGTACAACATACCTATATGCCATATGTATGTATGAATATTTACATATATTTATAGTTATATGTGCAGGATATATACATACATACATAGAATATGTACATGTGTGGAATATAGGTGTTTGATTTTCATAGTTCCACATAGATTAAACCATATGCATATATCCCATGTTTTCTAATCAAGATTCTTTTTTTTTCAGTACAGGGTATTGAAGCAAGGGGCACTCAACCACTGAACCACATCTCCACCCCTTTTTGTTTTTCATTTTGAGACAGTGTCTCACTATGCTGCTTAGGGTCTCACTAAGTTATGAGACTGACTTTGAATTTATAATCCTCCTGCCTCAGCCTCCTGAGTTGCTCATATTACAGGCATGTGCCACAGCACCTGACTCTAATCAAGATTCTATTTTATATATCTATATACATAATATACATGTAGCTATAGATATATATTATATATCTATTATATATACTATATAATCAAATATATATTAGATATAGATAAATATATATTATATAGACTTCAAAATTTCTGTTTATTCATCTATAAATATAATTTTGCTATTAACAATCAAAATTTTTAACAAAAAATGATTTTATTTTAGCAGTTTGAATTCAGGTATGATTTAGTATGTGTTAATTTAGCAAATAAATATTGTTTCTAACAGAATAAAAGCTTGTTTAAAGAGAATTGTTTGGATTTTGTTGGTTAAGATTTAAAAAGTAGATTCTTAGAAACCATTGTCTAGGAATATGTTTTATATTGCCATAAGTGGATATATGAATATTAAAAGTTTCAATTTGACATTTATGTTTATTTGAAGGGGTGATGGTATAATGAATAGAAGAACAAGAATGATACTAATCCCTGTGACTAATGAATCCCTGTGACTAATCCCTGTTCTGATTGCATAAATGAAAGAAAACACTAATGCTTTTCAGCAAGGGTACTTAATGTGCCTGTAAATAGCATATCACTGTGATGGTGAGGAAAGAGAAGTCAGCTTGTCATATAAAATAATTACCCTACATATTTATGCTGGGTTTAGGAAGGCCACTAAGGTCCCAGTATACATTGACCTAATCATTCTTTTAGTATTCCCAAGCATAAGAGTGAAAGAATTTTTCATTGTATTTAAGAAGGGAGAACCAGTATAATGAAGGCTATTTTTTAAAAATAGAATCTGATAATCAACTGTTAGGTGTCTTTATTCCTTGTCCCCAGCTGGCAACAAGTAGATGCCTTTAGGATCCTGGCAACATGGCAAGACTCTGTCTTTAAGAGTGGGAGGGGAGGGGAGGGGAAGGGGAAGGAAAGGAAGAAGGAAAGAAGGAAGGAAGGAGGGAGGGAGGGAGGAAGGAAAGAAGGAAGGAAGGAAGGAAGGAAGGAAGGAAGGAAGGAAGGAAGGAAGGAAGGAAGAGGGGAAGGGAAGGGAAGGGAAGGGAAGGGAAGGGGAGGAGAAAAGAAAAAACTAAAATAAAAGGAAAGAAAGAAAAGAAAAGAAAAAAGAAAAGAAAAGAAAAGAAAAAGTAGTGCTTTCAAGGAAACATGTCAGTGGACATATTTGGAAAGGGCCTATTGTGATCCTTGCACTAACCAAGGAGCCAGGGCCAACTGAAGTGGAAAGAGCCTGACAGGGACATCAAAGAGGCTTGAGTTTGAACACTAACTCCAACACTTGGGCTCCATGCCTTTCATGACAGTACTAAACTTCTCAGAACCTCTGCCTTCTCCTCCATCTGAGGTGGTGACCATACCTACCATACCTGTTCCTATAGCATGGAAGTATCTAAAACCTGAGTTCATTGACTGACCCACAAATGGGCTCAATAAATAATGGCAGCCTTCTCTTTGGTAGACACGCCCTGTGGCTGCTTCTGCTCATTTTTAATTTTTTCTACTTCCACAAAAGCCAGGTATTGAGGTGGGGGCTGTTGAGGGGTGACATGAGAAAAGGAAACCTCTGGGCCAGTGGGGCACATTGAGGGACAACAGCAACCTTTTTCTGGAATTGTTCTGCCTAGCCCCACCACTAAACTCTGCCAGATGTTCATAACTTTCCCACCATGAATGAATGCACTCTAAGCACATTTCTTTCTTTCTCTTATTCCTTTTTTTTTTTAATAAAAAAATTAAATTCTCACTTTCTTACTGTGGAAAATGCCAAACCATTTCAAGGAGAAAATATAATTCACCTGTACTTCCATCAGCTAGAGATAGGCACTGTTCATAATTCGGTGTTTCTTTTTTCCACAGCATACAAATGTGGGTCTGTATATACTTACCATAATTGAGAACATACTAAATATATCACGCTGTATACTGCTTATTATGTTGAGCAGAATGTTTTTTTTTTTTTAAGCCGTGGAAAGCAGGCATTTTTTAGTCACTTTGTACCTTAAAATCTGGACTACAGAATCTTTTCAATGGAAAGCTGCCTAAGAAGTTGGGACGGCTATCTTTGTAATTGTGGTCTTGGTTATTTTAAACTCTTAATGTAGTAATTTATGTTTGAGAAGAACTATAGAATCAATTTTTAGTTCTGGTAACTTGTTTCCTTTTCTTTCTCAACCCCCTAATTGCTCTCTCTGGGAAATAGCTATTTGCCAAAAATAAAAATTATTCATTTGGATTCTTGAGATACAGCCTTTAAACAGGGGAAGATTCATCACATGGCCTTCCTTTAGCTCCTCAGTGAAGAAACCCCTCCAGGGTTTTGTGAGGCTCTGAGAAATAATTGATTCCTTCTTACATCTGAGCTAGAACTTAGGTAACAGGAGTCTGATAGACTTTGTACTCCCCTCCAGAGAAAGTCAGGACTTGGGGTACAAGAATATTTTATGAGTTTTTAGAATTGCTAAACCTAACTTGTGAAATTCATAATAAAGCCACATTGCTAATGTGTTTAAATCTCAAAAATACAGCAGTTTGAAACAACAGAGCTGAAGACATGTCATATGGTAATATTTTTGTAAATGTTGAAATACACTAAGATGGGATGGCATGTTGTTGGGGGTATACACCCACCCAATGCTGATGTGTCAAATTGTGATATCTGTTGCATATAAATGGTAGCTCCACAGCATGTATTATCAACTTTATGTGATTTTTAAAATATTTCTAAGAATTCAGGATTTAGACTTTCCAGTGAATTAAAACAATCATATTTTGGCTAATGAAGACTGTAAGGTTGTCAAGTGTTCACAGCTTGTTGATGACGGGAGCAAAGTTAGGAAAAACTTGTGAGATGATCTACTACTCCCAAACTAGATTAATGAGTCTTTACAACTTATTTTTACAAAAAACATGAAAGTTGTCAGAGTGATAGGACTCTGGCAGCACACGGAGTCATGGGAGCAGGTGTTTGTAGTTGCTCATGCTTGGTTTCATTCTCTTGTGGGGTGCAGTTAACTTTCAGAGAGACTAATTCATTACACTGGTAACTTGCACTCCTGTCCAATAGCATGTGAGGCGTGACAAGTATCACCAGTATACCAGACAGTCCTGATGGAAGAAGAAAAAATGCCCACTGTCTATAGTACTCTGAGCAACAAGATTTTGTCTCAGAAGGGATTTTGTCTCATTTATAAGATGTGAGTAATCATCTTCTCTTTCTTAAGCTTTGAATGACTATTTCCTTCCTAGTAATTCTGCCAAGGGTAATTTAAGTGAGAACTACTCAAGAATATTGTTCAGGAAAAATTCACTGGACCTCACACATAATGCATTGAATGTTTATCATGCAATGACACTGATAATTTTATGCCTGTGTATATTGTACGTTCCACTGAGTAATCCCATATTGTAGGAGAAAGATCATGTCTGTGTGCGTGAGCGCGCACGTGCGCGCGCGCACACACACACACACACACACACGTTTTGCCATTTGTTTTGCTTGTTTAAGCAGAGGAAATAAAATTTCAAATCCCCATAAACCTAATATATCATAAAAGAGAAAGATGACAAGATGATCTTTATTTCAAGAAGGAAAGAAGCATGAATGGCAAGAAAATAGCCTTAAAGTCAGCATGTTGAACAGAGGTTTTATTAGAATGATATTTGATTTTAAGTGCTAATAGCCTGCAAGTTCAAGGAAGGCATGGTAACAATTTCATGTGAAATACCAGATTAAACTGATGGCAATGTTCTACCTAGTAATGATATTCCTGAAAAATCTATAAATCCCTTAATTATTAAGGGTTTTGAAATTCTTTTATTGAGTATCTTACATCATCTGCCAAGTATTTGGACTTCACGATCTGTCCTGCAGTATTTTATTTAATACAGAAGGTTTCCTTTAAAAGCTCGTCATCATAAGCTATTTGTTTGCATCATTGTCATTTGTCATTGGAGGGAAAAAATGTAGTTTGCGGAGGATGCTTCTTAGACAAATCATTCCAGAGAGTCTCTTCTATCCCATCGATCCCCACAATCTACTGTCTGCTGTGGTGGTCTGTAGTTCAAATGCCAGAGCTTTTTTTAAGTAAACCAGAATATATTTTGTGTGGCATGCACAGGGTTAAGTTGCATAAGCAAGATAAGAAAGAAGCTGAAAAGTTTTAAATTAGAGGCAATTTCCTGTTTCAAATAGTGTCTTGTTTAGTTTTAAAAGACCACTTTTATTGTTATAAAAAAATGTGTACCAAGTTGCTTTGTGATTCTTCCATTTTTATGTCATCATAATGTAAATTCAGAATTTGGGAATAAGATTTCTAGGTTGTTAGGCAGCATATGGAGCTGTCCATAATACTTAAACAGGCCTTATCTATAGTAATTAAACATTAAAAAAAAACTTGTTAAAAATGAGGATCTTTAATAAATTGCAGTGAAATCAAGAGATCCACAAAAAATGGATGTGGAACCTGACCCTCCTAGGTTGAGTCTGGAGATATCACATGTATATGCATATGTAGGTATGGGTATATATGTTTGCATACATAATACATACATATATGAACCACATGCAAGCTTATATATACTATTAAACAAGTGAACTTTATGCTTAATATGTTTAGAAATACAGTAACTGTGAAATTCTACATAGATTGCATATTAAGACTCCAACATCATGCCCTTGCCCTGTGTGTGTGGTCTCAGTGATATGTCCTTGCTTCTGACTGATTTATCTCCTGATTTCCTGAGAAGCGCATTCCAGGAGGGCATAACTATCTGAACCAAGCAAGTACAACTCCTTGGGTCCTGCAAAGCCTTTTTGGTGTCCTCTCTTATCCTCCCCCCACCCAGGTTTCCCAAGCCTAATTTTTTTATATTAAGGAAGACATAAGAAATGTTTGCCTTTTCTTCCATATGCATTTGGGACTACCACTGGGAAGACTTCCATGAGTCCTTCATTTAGAGAGTGATTCCTTCTTTCATCCTGTTCCACCAGGCAGTATGACTTTTGTACCTTTAGTCCAGTATTTTGTAGATGCTTATATTATAAATAGTCTTGACAAACAGAGTTGAGTTTTACTCATTCTTTTGCTTTTCTGTATGGCACAGTGATTAATACACAGTTAATTTTGCATGATTTTCCTGAGTTTCACTTAATTTAAGGAATTACTCTTCATAGAGATGATTGGGAAAAGAAATGGAGAAGGCCACAGTAAGATGATGAGAATCATATGATCCAAAAAGTGAGGATACTTGATTCAGACGTAGTTACTTCTGTATCACTTATATAGTCCCATTGCCATTCAAAAACAGATCAGTAATAATTGCTGCTATATTTCTTACTTACAAAACAACTGGAGATTATTGGTATTTTCATACAAAAATTCATTTTATGCATTAATTTATTTACCTAATTAGTATTGAGAATTCACCATGTGCCATGCAGTGATAATAAATGGTACCAAGTTGAATAGAGAGTGTTCACTCTTAAGGTACTAATGGTGGACTGAAGTGGGAGAAAATGCTACTATAAAAGGAGAAGGAAAAAGAGGCACAGGATATTCTAGATTACAGAGGAACGGCATTATAGAGAGAGGATTCATGAAAGGCTTCTGATAGGTGGAAACTTGAACTGTGTATTGAAAAACAGAACTTACTCCCAGAAAAGGGAGAATAAGGTGGACAAGAAATATTTTCACCAGAGCAAAGTCACGTGCAAAATGAGTGTTCAGCAAAAGGAAATAATTCATGTTTGACTAAATTCACAAATAACTTGGGAATTTGATGTTTCTAGAGCATAAGGTATGTGTAAGGAGTGAGCAGCAGGGTACAGTTTGCCAAGAATCTTCTATGCTCATTAAGGAGTTATGACTTGAAGCACAGGTGGTAGAAACTACTGGAAGAGTTTTAAAAATGGGATGACAAGGCCAGGTTTGTATTTTAGACAGATTCCTCTAGTTAGGTCATGGATGATGGATTGGACAAAGCAAGTCAGGAGTCAGGAGACCAGATATGGGGCCATTAAAAAATCCAGAAAAAGTTGAGTCTGACCTTAATCATTGACTGTGAGGATAAAGGTATACGGTTGAAAGAGGGGAAAAGGAAGAGGGTAGGCTTAGGCAATCATCAAGAGATAGAAGCAACCCAGTCTGGTGCTGAATGGATGCAGAAAATGAAGGAGGAGAATTGTCAAGACGAGTCCCTGTGGCTTAGATGAATGGATAGGTGGTAGAGCTATTCATGCAGTGAAGAAATATGGAAAGAAGCCAGGTTGGATTGAAGAAAGATGAAGAAGATATTTGTGACACAATGGTGCCTGGGGATGAAGTGATTCAGAGATGCTAGCTCTTTATCTTAAAACAGATGTGCCTGCTGTATAGACTTGAGTCGGGACCTTTCTATTGGGTTTTGGTTTCATAATTTCCTTACTTCCATTAAGGATATGCATGATGGATACATTCATATTTCAATTTTCTATAAAAAATAAGATTTAAATCTTATGGCCTATATTACTTGATAAAGGAAGTTTCAAATCAAGGAATTTGAAAGCTTCAAGAGGTATTAGAAATAATCTAACCCAGTCCCTTTTGTTCCATACATGAAGACCTTAAACCAAGCTTACTTAAATGACTTGCTCAAGTTCATGGTGTAAATCTGTGATTATTCCTGGACTAACATCCAGATATCCTGACTCCTGACTGAATGTACTTTTTCTGTATTATCTACCTTTAAAATTGCATGAAGAAAAAAATCAAGCAGACAGAAATGTTTGTAAGAGTTTGTGATAGTTACATTTTCCTGGTGTGAGAAGGTGGATGTCGGAGAGAGATGCCAGGCTAGTAAAATGTGTTTTGGTGCCGGCAACCTTTCATTTGTTTATACAAAGAAAGAATGACTTTCCTGGGTCCTAGCCCAACTCGAGGGCACTGCATATGACTCTGGCAACTTTCAGCAGCCACAAAAATGTCATCTTAAAAGAGTCATGGCCAAGAAAAATGATTGCAAGGCAGTTTGTTCATCTAGGAAATTCTGGGATGCCCTTCACAGTTTCTCCTTGTGCTTCAATGGAGGTGTCGCTGGGACTTGTATAGAAGTGATATAACCAATATCTGCTCACATTTTTTAACATCGTTGACTGTGCTTCCCTATTCAGCAGAGATGAAAATATTTGTGGAAAGAAATGTAGACAGTTGGAGGTAGACTCCAGCAGCATTCACCTACTCCAGTAAGATGGTCCATGCACACATGGCTATTCCCTAGTAAACTCAACCCTCTGATCTTGAAGTATCTGGCACCAGGTTCAGGCCATAGCATGCATTTCTCACGTGTATGCTTAGACTACTCTGAACCTGGAATAACTCCATCAGCGTTCACCTACTCCAGTAAGATGGTCTATGCACACATGGCTATTTCCTAGTAAACTCAACCCTCTGATCTTGAAGTATCTGGCACCAGGTTCAGGTCATAGCATGCATTTCTCATGTGTATGCTTAGACTACTCTGAACCTGGAATAACTTAGGAGTTTGGTCTTGTTTTTGCCACTTGTTGGAGTGATGCATAAGAAGAATGAATGGAATCAAGTGGTTTCTGAAACTTGATGACTGAGAGGCAGCTGGAGGGCATTAAAACTAGGAAGCGAAGACAGAGTCCAGAGAGGAAAATGGGGGTCCCTAAAACTAATGAAGCATGAACTGGTATTGTGAAAGGGGAGCTCCAAATCAGGAGCCAGCAGAAATTAAGCAAGTAGCAGGAACCAGGGAATTGGATAAGAAATGTGAGGCGAGCCAACAGTACTGGCAGCATTGCTGTTGGCTCAGCCTGCCGCTGTGAGTCTGAGTTTCCACAAACTGAGTGGCCACAGCCTGGCATCTGGCATTAATTAGCTGTTTCACCTTGCTCTCTATAACCTCTCTGAACCTCAATCACTATGTCTATAAAATGAAATTCTTGGAGTTTATAACATTTAATGTGTCTTTCAGCTCTCTTGTACTAATGGCTTCAGATACCAAAATGAGAAATGAGATCCATGCCATGGACACCAAATGTTAGCTAACTAGATCTATTGTCTAAAAAGATGATTATACTTCTCCATTTGGTAAAAGAAACAGAATATTGGAGATCTAATAATAGAAATTCCTGCAGAAAATGTACTTGGCCTCAGCCATCTCTTTTTATAAGGTCATAAACCCAGGTATAGTTGCATTTTCAATATTACCACTGATTTATGAAACAATGATATTAGATAAAACCTTCAACATTTAAGGCATTTTTTGCATTGTTTTACCTCTTTATTGTTTTCCCATATTTAACCTTTTTACTTTATTTCATGCTTATTTTGCCATAACTGAGTAATACCACATGCACTAACATTCAATGAGGGTCCACTTAATCCACAACATATTTTAAGCCAACAATGCCTTTGTCAACTTTTATAGGATTTAAAATGTTATTTTCTTAAGAATTACATGGAGAAATTATATTCTTTGTGCATTAAATTATATTCTTTGCATTAATTATATTCTTTGTGCATTAATTATATTCTTCGTGCATCTCTCTGGTTTGAGAGATTCCTTGACATGCTCTCTTGAAGTGAAGTGATGCAGAATGAGTTTCACACATGCAAGGTAGCATCATAGTCTGACACAGAGTTTGAATCTATGAACATGAAGCACAAAGGATTTTGAGAACATATTAAGAGAGCTTCTCCAAACTCTTTTTTGTTATTCTCTAGTAGTCACTCCACAAAAGACAGAGGCAAGTGATTTAGAAGTGAACTACAAATGATTGATAGTCTTGATTTCTTAAAAATTCTTTTTTGTCTATTTTATAATATTGCTTGTCACATAGTCAATGGGATATTTGCTTTTTCACCACCTATAACATTTGCAGGATATTATGGTCATCCATCAGTGTACATGTTTGTACAATGTTTGAACAACTTACAAATTATCTTTGAACAAATTTCACCTTGTTGTTTCTATCACTTTCATTTTACACATTCTGTCTGAAAACCGTGTGCTATCAGAATCAGCCTGTAATATTGGTGGCAGCGTGCTGGTATTGAATAGGTGATCTTCTTTTTGGATGAAGCACAACCTGCTGAGCAATCTGGCCTCTTTCAAACCACATACCAGCTCAGTCACCAACTCGCTGTGTGATCTTAGACAATTGACTTACCTTCAATGAGCCTCCATTTCCATATTAGTGAAGTGAGGAGATTAATATTTACAGTGCCTGGATTGTTGTACAGATTCAACAAACTACATATTTGCAAGTCCTGGAACACATATAGCCATAGTAGAGGCTTACTGTGTCCTTATTGCCTTTGTTATGTTTTGTAATGATTTATAAGATACAAACTTCCATTGCTAAGAAAAATGTCCTCTTAAGAGAACTTAAAAAAAAGAATCCCTTGTAGTAATAGTGCTGCAGAGTGAACTTTCCACATGTCTGGGCCTAGGCCACCCATCTGAGTTCAATCTGGCCACCAATGTAGTGCAGAAGAGTGAAGGTAATCACCTTCTGACATTGTCTGTTTCTCTCAAAGGAATAAGTAGATGAATTCTCAAGGGCTGGCTACAAATTAGATCACTCAATTAATCAGCCAACTCACTGGTAAACCAATCCAAACCACAGAGGAGGGACCACACCCTGAGACTGCTGGAATATCAGAAGATGGACTTGAGACCTTTGTCTGATCTCAAGTCACTTAAGACCCCTGACTCTTGAACTATAATGGACTCAGTACTCCCTTTATAGGACTGGCAGGAGGATCCAGTCAGACAACATGTAAGAAAGCTCGTTGCAAGCATCCAGTCACTTCACAAAGGTGATACTACTTCCTTTTTTAAAAAATCATCATTTCATCTCATTTAAAACCACATGCTACATCCTCTTCTGAGTCTTTAGTCAATGCTCTATAAAACTCTGGCATGAGACACTGAGCAGAACAATATTGTCAAATAGCTTTATGATTCAGCTTCAAAGCCTCCCACTTTATAACTCCTCAGCACTTGTGATCAGCAATGTCTAAGCTTAAAATTCACCTATTAGATGTTTGAGGTAGCCATCATTTTTGGCAAATATATTTTTTAAGCCAGTAGGGAATACATGAATACAATCAAATTTGTAACAAATCTTTCCTGGGCCTGGCTGGTATGGTGCGTCAAGTTGGGTTTCACCCTTATACATCTACAGAGGAATGTCTAGAGATAAGATGAAAGCAGCCCTCCTTATTAATCACACATTGTATATTTGACTTCTGCCTCCCCCCTCAGCCTTTAAATCAGCTACATCTGGTTCTTGCTCCTTAAGTGTGTCATTACCTTTTGCATTAAAAGGCAGTTACTCCTAGAGAAAGCAGCCCCATTTGATTAAAAAATAATTAACTAGAATTATATTCATGGCAGCTTAAATGAGAATTTTAGGATAGGTTGGAGACCTACTTTATTTCTACAATGGGGTCAGCAGAACTGGGAAGCTCTTTGTGGTTTGATCGATGCACATATGAAACACTATTTTCCTTTGCTTATGTTAGCTTTCATAGTTACACAGAAAAGCACAATAGTATTGAACAGTCAATAGCTGACAGATTATGAGGACTGAAAAGCAAGTGAAGCTTGCTGTAGTCACCCTATGCCCCAGGGTGTTCTCCTCTGTGAAGCTGGGGACTTGTGATTGTTTTCATACCCAGAACATGTCAACCTCTGGCAACTGACTGCTGCTAACCAACTGCATAAGAAATTGATGTATAATTGTCAAGTAGATTATATATTGGAGCTCACTGATTTGTAAATTCTTTCTCAGGGGAGAAATCTGCATAAAAATCATGATAATTCTTGAAATTTCATATTTAGCAGGAAATCTGATGTATCAATGTAAAGTTTGATGGTCTAAATAAGTGCTACTCAAAGAAGTTTTCATCCTTTTGTGAATAAGAAGGTTGCACTAGAATGTAAATTAAATATTGCTTTCTTCACTAAAAAAGTCTTGTTTATATATATAAGGATCTGGTGATTTAAACGTGTCTAGCAACACTGATAATTTACATTCTGATACAAACTGCTCATTTCACAAACAGTTCTCCTATAGGAAGCTGTTCTGTGATCGACATTTTGAAAAGCATTTGTCCTTTGCCTGAATCAGAGTTACATTGGGAAGCTTTTCAAAATACATGCTTTCCTAGTATATGCCCTTGAAAATGTGTGGCATGTGGTAGGTACCTCGACCCGTATTCTGAACCTCTCCCCATATGCTCCCATGTACTTTTAGCAAACACTGAAAGTTAGGAGCTATATAATAAAATGCATAATTAGGTGATGCTGGGTAAGTAGGTCAGTTGTTAAGAACATGGGTTTTAAACTTGGGCATTGGGTTTTTGCTTCTTCTTGAGCAAGTTGTTTAGTGGTTTCTAAGCCTGTCTCATCTGTAAAGCAGCTGTAACATGTGGATGTGTGAGGTCGAATTCATTGTGACATTTTTATTTGTTAAAGGACAATGCTTAGCTCAATGCCTGCTGCAGAACAAGCAATTGATAAATGTCAACTGTAAATGGCAGGGGTCATCTTCCCCATGGAAACATGCCTACCATTTTTTAGGATATACATATTCATAAATAGCCCTCAATTCTCTGGATAAGCAAGGAACATACTGCCAATGTCTGGCTGCCTGAGGCTTCATTGCTCAGCAGCGATTGAATGCAGCAGTCAAAATTCTTTTGGTTTGTCAGTGCTGAAGACACAAATAAATGTGATTGAAGGAAAAACAAGACTTTGGAGGTTCATATTATTAGATCCCACAACTTACAACTCAATTCCAAGGGAGGATCTGACTAAAACATGGCTGGGTGCAGGTACTCAAAACATATCCTGATTTATCTGTATCATGCCTGGGTCACTCTATCTATTTCTCTCTGTCTCTCTTTCATTTTTCCTCTGGATTGATTTTATTCTTAGGCTGGCTTTGGTTTTGTGGTGGCAAAATTGGGCATTGTCAGGCATCTATGTTACCAGCTTATTAACCACAGAGGAAAAGGAAGTTCTTCTGTAAACTAGTTTGACAAAATGCCAGAACTGAGATTTAATGGCCTTGCTTACAATATCTTTCCATTCCTGAACAACCCACACTTGCTAAGCAAGACCAGAACATTATGTTTTGCCAGACTCAAACATGTATCCCCTCCTAAAGTTAGGGTGGGTCAGCTCTACCCAAAGCATCTGTTTTGAAAAGAAAAAAAAAAATTTCCCTCAAAGATGTGAAGGGATATGACTAGGAAAAAGAGAACATGGGATGTGGAATCCAAATGATGGATGTCTACTATTCTGACATCATGTCCTTCCAATGTTGTTTAAATATGTTCGTTCAATTGGAATAAAGCCAAGATTTGGTTTAGAGATCTTCCATTTTGTTAAGTTAATTTTCAGATATTTCTTCAGATCAATTTTGTATTTGTTTTATAATAAATTTTTACATGTTGAATTCCTCTCCCCACCATCCCCAGTTCTAATTTGGGAATAGAGCATGAAGTCAAGTTATCTTACATTGAACAAGAACACATTCAGAATTTATTAATAACAGCATGAGTTTCATTCTAAGCTTCCATTTTTGTTAGTTTGGGGAAGATTCATGTTTGATAAATAGAAATAAGCGAGGGATGATGTTAGAAAGTGAACTGCCAAATTTTCGCGAATGGGAATTTACATTTTGACTGTATTTATTACATGATAATAATGTTACTATGGATTATAAAATAGTGGATGTATTATGGTTCACTAAATCAGTAAAAATCACGTAGCTGTTAATGATTTGGAACCCAGCTCGCTAAGCACGACTTGGCAGAGCTATGGAGTGGTTAAAAGTGTTGGTATGAGTTAAGGACTTCAGCACTCAAGTCCAAGTCTGGCTGTTTTTGTGGTGTGTGGCCTTGGACCTGACTTCTCTGGGATGCAATTTCCCCATATGTGTAATTGGGTAATAAAATGTAGTTGCCATGCAGCGGTCGGGGAGAGTGAAGTGCACGGACAGGGAGATACAGACTTCTGCATTTTTCAAGCCATGCATGTGCTTAGCTTTATTCTCCCAGGTGCCTAACAAGATCCCTTGTAGTAATTCACTTAATCATCCCTTTGGCCCCTATAGTACCATTTATTTTACAACTTCAGCGTACTCTAAGAGGGCATCATCAAGGAGTCAATTTTACCCCAGGCAAGAGGGGCAAATGCTGCTTTATGGGCTATACTTTCAGTGCCTATTTTTGAGCTTGCAAAGGAACACAGAAAATGGTTATAGCTAGCTATGGGGATCTGCAGCTCATTTGATACATCCTTGCCTATATTTTAATATGCCTTAAAGGATTTCGTTTTGGGCATCTACTTTCCTCCCTCTCCTTGTCTCATTTCCCCAGGGCAGTATGATATTTTATTTATCATTACAAAAATGGAAAGGGGAGACTGAATTTCTCTGAGATGAGTGGTCAGCATGGTCCAATTAGAAGACTAGAGCACTAAAATTCAGATTGAAATTATTTGCTAATTCTGCTGCATTCTTGCTGGGTGACCTTGGGTTCATCCCTTTCCCTCTCTGATTCTGTTTCCTCCGCTATAAAATAAAAAGAACAGTGAGGCCCATTGTGCCTAACTTACATCTTTGCTGTGAGGGTTAAATGAGATAATGTCAACAATAGGAAATCTCAGTCCAAGTGTACATTTCCATTATGATTGTGATTATTATTTATATGTGTCAGTATATTAGGAGTTTGTTAGCAATTGGATTCCTGTGTGCTCTGCTTCCTCTTCCCCAGCTTCCAGAGATGCAGAAGATTCCTGCCAGATGGCCAGTTTGCCAGCTGTGTCTTGTTTTGTCATTGTAAATATTACATGCCCTGACTGGGAGACTTTGCTTATAATCTCGTATACTTTGTCCTTTATCTCTTGCAGCTTGAGAATTACATCGTGGAAAATATGAAGTCCGAGATGGCCCAGATACAGCAGAATGCAGTTCAGAACCACACGGCCACCATGCTCGAGATAGGAACCAGCCTCCTGTCTCAGACTGCAGAGCAGACCAGAAAGCTGACAGATGTTGAGACCCAGGTACATCCCGGGGCTGGAGTCCACACACTCATCCAGAGGGTTTTTTTTCCTCCCTATCCTTTAGCTTGCTCCATAAACACAGAGCACTTTTCAGCACAGAGATTGGGGAAGCATATGCATTTTTGTTTATTGGTAAGAACAACAATGACTGCTTGACATGCTGTGCATGTTTCTTTTGACTTAATGAGGATTGGTACATTTAGCTTTGTGTGGGATTGCAGAAACAGGGATGGTAAAAGACCTAATCAGTGTTTAAGTTCAAATAAACACTGCAGCTACCAATTGTGATATGATATGTGTCGAATGGAGTAACCATTTCAGACAAATCAGTGTCTTTGGTGTGCTTTTTGGAACTGTCTCATTTTGCCACTGGTAATGCTTCTCTAGCCATAGTGGCACCTGCAGAGTTTTTATGCATTCGTTGGATTGAAAGGAAAATCTCAAATGAATTGATCGGGGGTGTGTATGTATTCGCAGACGTTTCCTCCTGCCAGGATTAATGATATAATTATTTGAGTATAAATCAGTAAAATCTAAGGATGCTTTTTATTATCGCTGCCACAAACCCAACCTTACAGTTTAGAGCAAAGGGCGAATACATTTTTGATGCCTGGAAGATAATCTCTTGGTGGCTCTGAACCATGGAAATGGCTACTCCAGTTATCATTCTGAAACTCAGGGGCTACTTCTCTATCAATGTAGTTGACTTTTGAATGAAAGCTGGAGTAAATAAATGCAAAAATAAGGTGCAAACTTATTTCTTTTTATTTTATCTGTGTTAGCGGCATCACAGATCATGTGTTGAAATAACCATGGCAATTTGTATGGACAGAGATCGTATGACACAAATAAGTCCATGTACAAAGGATACTTGTTAAAACCATTTAAAGCAGGCAAATCAGCAAGTCTGAGTGATTTCTCACACTGATACAACCAGTGAATAGAATTCAGGACTCGAATTCTCATGTTCTCTTCCCTTATCTATCCCTCCTGGTACTAATAATTAATCAAATAAGAACTTAAATGTCCATTGCATTAGAGAAATAAATCATATAGGCTTCAGAAAATATTTTTGCTGTACAGTGTCATCAGCTAAATATGGGAAAATGGGAGGAAGAAAAACCACATTGTAATAAAAAATTATGTGACTTAATCATTTATTGTCATACTAAGTAAGTGATCTATACACTCTGGCAACTTGTGGTATAAAATAATGTAAACATATTTTTCTGTTATTTTTATTATAAAAATGCTATCTCCTACAAAACATTTTCATGTGTTCAAAACCAGAAATATGCAATACACCCTATTTGACTGCACACTTGACATTTATGTATATTTCTGTTATAACTCTATGACACACACGATAGGGTTTTGCTTTATTTCTTTATTTTTTCCATCCCCCGCAAGTCCTCATTTGAATTGTTTTTTATTCTCCTCCTACTTAGGAGTTGGAGTTGTGGGGGAGGGGATCCTATTGCTAGCATTTTAATCTCCCACCTATAAAGATGTGTGCTACAGAAGGTTTTTTAAAGATATCAGCACGTTCTATGTCTAAGAGCAGGAGATATGGACTTTCTGGAAAGCAGTACAGAAAATTCTAAGAAAAAATAACTAATACTCCTTATGTGGAACAGTTAAAATTCATCATTAAAAACCAATCAAAGTTTATTAGATAGAGCAAGAATGATTTTAAGATAGCCAAATCCTGAAAATCTCAAAAATTGCAAATCCATCAGAAATAGCAATTAGAAGAGACAATTGATCAAACTTTGTCCTAATTTAAGAAGAGAAACCTATGTGTTCTTTTCATCTTCATTTTAATGCCCTTCTACTTGTTCAAGCTCTTTGTAGCTGTGATGTTCTAACTCCTTTCCATGTGAATGTATACCCATGTTGTTTGTACTGCATTAGGACATGTTCTGCTTCTGCTGAAAGATCTAACTATTGGATTCCTGAAGTAGGACCAAGTGTACAAAAGAAATCCTGAATTTCTCTTTAACCTCAATAAATTGTATTCATTTATAATCAGCACTTAGAGACCAAAAGATCTTTCTGTGCTAACCAGGCAACCTCTCTTGATTTTGCTCCTGTGTTTCCCTAACCTGGCTTGCTAAGTGTTGCTTTTCCGAAGACTGATTTCAGGTCCTCAGTTATCTCAAGAACTCATGGTAGTGGTTTTGCAATAAATTTTAGTGACCTGGCTCTCACATGATGATGTTATAAAGATAAGTAACTCATTTCCTTCTAGTCCTCTACTGACCTTTTGGATTTGCAACTTAATCAAAGGTAGTACAGACATGGGTTTGCTACAACACATTTTAAGGATTCTGTGTTTGATAAGCATCATGATCAGGTAAAAAGATCAACAGTGAGAACATCTAAGTAACCCTGCTGGCCATGGTGATGAGAATGGAAAACCAATACCAAACCTGTCCTCTCATTAGTCTGGCTTAATGCTGTTCTCATTTTGTTATCAGTTTATATCAATATCTCTTCTTCTTCAATTACTCTTTTCAAGTGTGCAATACAAAGGAGTTAGTTTCAGGAATTATTTATGTTCCTTCCTGTCATATAATTCTATTTCTCACTTCTTCCTCAGGCCCATTTCATTTGGGGGAACTCTCAGCCAAACAAATCCCATTAAAATTCACCTCTAATAATCTGCACCTGTCTCTGTTTTAAGTGATTTTACATATGTTCACTATTTCAAAATAATAATACCTCCTAGGAGGTAGATCATATTACTATCCATTAAGGGTTAGATCTGGAATGTCCCCCAAAAGCTCATGTGTCAGACAATGCAACAATGTTCAGAGGTGAAAAAATAATTTATGAGGGCTGTGACCTCATTAATGGAATAATCCATTTGATAGATTGATAATTTTAGTGGACTTACTGGGAGGTGGTGAAAATGAGAGGCAGGTGGGGCATGGCTGGAGGAAGTAGGTCACTGGGGGCATGGCCTTAGGGACTGAATCTGTCTCTGGCCCCTTTCAGTCTCTCTGTCTCTGTTTCCTGTCTGTCTGTTCCCTGCCCAGCATCTTTTCTCTGCCACACCCTTCCCCACACACTCCCACTGTGATGTTTCTGACTTGTCATTTGCCAAGGCCAACCATGGATGGAACCTCCGAAACCATGAGCCAAAATAAATCTTTTCTTCTCTAAGTCTTTCTTGTCAAGCATTTTGATCACAGTGATGAAAACTGAGTAACACACCATCCCTTCTTTAAAGATGAGGAAACCAAAACATAGAAATGTGAAGCAACATGCCCCAGATGAAAGAACTGTGAAATTTAGAGCAAGAATTTGAAGTCTGTCCATCTGTCATGACAGTTCTCTGTCAGTGCTGACTCTCTCCTGTAGTTCCATTCTTTCTTTAAGGTGATAGTATAGCAAATGGGTCCAAGAAGAGGGTAAGCTGGAAATCCATTAAAGAAAAAGGTAACACAGACCTAATAGCATCCTTGAATACCTCCTGTGAATGACAAAGATGCTGCTGCTGCCCTGCTGATGACAATGATGGTTCCACCTACTAGTACCATTCTGCCATGTGCTAGGGACATCATCATATGTAACCCCAGGACCCTGTGCTCTCCTTGCCACTCTCCAGCTGTGTTAACTATAGGAAAGTTCCTTAGACATGCAGGCCAAATTTTCTCCCACCTCCAGGCATTTATATGGTAACTGTAGTGTTAGGAATAGAATTGAATCAAATTTAAAAATATATTTTGATTAGTTCCTTGATGCAAGATGATTTTCATAGGTCCTACATAGAATACTACAGCAAGTAAAGCAGTCTTTATATTCAGTGCGTTTGAGTTAGTGTGGCAAAACATATTTAAATCATTTCTTAACTTTTTATCAAATTGATTAGCTATGGAGCTTTCTTCACAGCCATAAAAATGCACATTTCCATTCTCTACTGTGCTGGGTGTGATTGACCAGTGGCCCCAGCTGTTATGCTCTAAAATCCATCACTGTGCTGGTACAGAGACCACAATTCCCAGTGGCCCTTCCCGGCAATGAGTCACTGTGGCAGGGATACTTAGGTCTGCTCCTGGGAGCTGCAGGACTCTGCTGACACATGACATTGCCCTTGCTGAACTTTCTCACAGCTGCTCTAAGGATTGTGACTTCCACTCGACCTTCCTCCTTTCCTCTGTTCTTCACTGTGGTTAGACCTGCATCCCAGCCTGAAGGCTCTCTCAGCCTCCTTTGTCTGATTCCCAATTTTCCCTCATGGGTATTTTCCTTAATAAATTTCCTGAATGTCTAATCCCATTTTATCATCTGACTTTTATCTGAAGTCACAAATTATCATACCTGTTGTTGGACCACAGTTAGAAATTTGAGGCAGTTCATAAACAGTTTGTTGAACAAGCATGACTCTCTAGGCAAAAACAGATCAGGTCTCATATCTACTCTCAAAGGGCAGCTCCCCAAGTTGAACCTTTAACTTGATGAGGGAATTAGTTAAATAAACATTTAGCTAAACAAAATGGTGGTAAAATAAATTAGCTAGGTGGTTATCCAAAGAAAATGCCCTAGTAATTAATTTCTTACAACATCTGAAAAAGTGTTTGATAAGCCACTAGGAGAAGGCTCAGTAAGCTAAGGCTCACTATTTGTGTTGGGCTGGCTATTTCTTTTTCTAAATAAAGTTTTATTGAACCCAGCAACGCTCATCTATTTATGTGTTGCCTGTGGCTACTTTGTTGGTAAAACTACAGACTTGAATAGATATTCCAGAGACCATAGGTCTGCCAAGACTAACATGTTTGCTGTTTGGCCCTGTACAGAACAATCTAACCAGTTCCTAAAAAGGATCATAAACTCTGAGAGAACAGGGATTTTGTCTATCTTGTCTTTGTCCACTGCCCTGTCATTAGGATTTAGAGCAGAACCTGATACATAGGAGGCTTTCATTAAGGGCTTGTTAAATAATAACTAATGTTAATCCCTTAATGTCTCTGGATTTTAACACAATGAACCCAAGTCCACAGACAACATGAGAAGGGTTGACTGTTGATGGTAAAGTTGAACCTTTAACTTGATGAGGGATATGCATATATATGCACAAGTAACTGATTTGTCAGAATATGACCAAAGAGAAGCAGCCTACTGCAAAGATGTTCTGACTGACAAAGAAATTGTCTGAATATATTTTCTCTACTCTGAGGAGCATGAGAAATTTGAACATTTCTTACCTCATAGTGCTAACTTAGTTTGTACTTGGAAAAAGAAATCTGATGTTATTAACTGCAGAAAAGCAGAATACCTTATGGTGATTTGAAAGAAACGATTTTGATAAAAGTTTTGTTTGTTTTGGTACCAGAGGTTGAACCCAGGTGCACTTAACCACTGAGCCATATCCCCAGCCCTTTTTTTGGTGTTTTATTTAAAGACAGAGTCTCCCTGAGTTCCTTAGGGCCTCACTAACTTACTGAGGCTGGCTTTGAACTCAAGATCCTCCTGCCTCAGCCTCCCAAACTGCTGGAATTGATGAAAGGTTTTATTCATTAAGGGAGGCACCTTTCTTAGCCAGAGGGAATGGTCTTGTTTATAGTCACATGAGTCTATGGGAGAGAATTTAGACTCTGAAAATTGACTACCAGGTTTCTCTTCTGACCCTGGTTATGTGCTAGCTGTGTTGAGTGAGTTACTTCAACTCATGATTTCTGCATTTGTAATGTAAGTACTGTCTACTAAACTCCATAAACAAATGAGGTTATTGCATTAAAAATGTAATATAAAATTGGATTGTTATAAATATTGTTTATATTCAAATATAATGAGGTTATTATATCATAAACATTGCATGTTATGTAAATATAAAAAATTATACATAATTATTATCTGGTATTAATTTCGTAATGTTATATCATAACTAAGATAATAATTTTATAAGATTATTTAATTTCCATATTCTTATTTCCTCAATGGTTCCACCAAAAATTTCCTAGTTGTTTGGTTTTTCAAGGTTTACAAGTTCCATTTAATTTATAGTGGTCTTCTACTTTATTTTCCTTGAGATTTGCATTGTTTAAAGAAACTAGGGTGATCATTTGGGCATTTGTCTCATATTCTAAATTGATCTGAACATTTATTTATCATGTCCTTTATTTATTCTTCCATTCCCTGTAGTTTCTTTAGGCTGGAAGTTACCATATCTAAAGAGGTGACTGGGTGCAGTTGAACCCTGAAGTAGGCTGTGGAATTACAGCTCACCTCTTCTTGCCTCTTATCAGGAGGCAGGAAAGCCAGCCTGCTGCACCCTCAGTGATGTAGTGGATGAACTTGGTTAGGGGGATAGCCTCCCTGTCACTCCATCCCAGGGGTTCACATTTCCTGTGGAAATTAGCAAATAACCTTGTAGTATGATTCCTCATGGCAATGTCTATCACTGACCCAATAGTCACTTCATCAATTTGGCAAATGGTGATTTTATAGCCCTTGATTCCCTCTACCATTGTCAGTTTTCACTTTTCTGGAAAAATCTAACTGCCAACCATCATATTTTATGTTGCACTTTTTGTTTGAAAACAATAATTAAAAGCAATTAAGATTGATAAGTGAGGCCAATTTCAAAGTTAATGTGCTGTTCAAAGAGACTTCCTTTCATGCTCTGTATTTTTCCTCACCCTCTACTTTTCTTTCAGTGGCAACATCAATTTAAAGGCTAGAGTCACTCTTAAAAATATTAAGCGGGGCCAGGTGTGGTGGTGCACACTCGCAATGCCACTGGCTCTGGAGGCTGAGGTAGGAGGATTTCAAGTTCAGGCCAGCCTCAGGAACTTAGTGAGGCCCTAAACAACTTAGGGAGAACTTGTTTCAAAATAAATAAAAAATAAAAAATAAAAATGTCTAAGGATGTGGCTCAGTGGTCAGTGGTTAAGAATCCTTGAGTTCAATCCCTGGTACTGAAAAAAAAAAAAAAAATGCAGCAAATGAGTAAATGAGCAGAACTATCTGTGGTAGTGATGATTCCATAAGGAAATAAAACACGGTGCCCTGATGAACCATGGGAGCAGGGAGAGTTGTACAGAGGTTGGCCAAGAACACTTGAATGGATATGAGAATTCCAGGCAAGTGCAAAGGCCCTGCAGGGGTGATGAATTTGGCATGCTGAGGTGGCATGAAAAAGGTTGTGGAGCTGGAGCATGATAAACAAGGAGGAGAGTGGCAGGAAGTGAGATGTGGGAGGTAAGGAAGTCCAGATCACAGGCCAGGCTGAGGACTTTGGAATGTAACTAATAGCAAAGGGAAACCATTGGCGTATTGAACACAGGAGATGACTTGATCTGATGCGTGTTTTTAAAAGAGCTCTCCAACTGCTCTGTGGAAAGGGACCGTAAGTAGGCAAAGAAGCAGGAAGACAGATTAGGAGTTGTAGTGGTCTCCAGAGTCAGATACGGGCAGCTTCCGCGTCCATTTCGGATGGTTCCATTCTGTTTTCACTGAAAGTGGAGAAGAACTGTCCTTTGTAAAATAAGACATTTTGGTGTTTGAGAATGTCAGGAAGTGTGATCAGAGGATGCAGTGAATAAAATAGAGAACGGCTTTTGTTGAACTGCCTGTGAGGTGCCTGATCCAGTGACACAGTGTACCTTTCATTCATGAACAAGTCCTGAGAATCTTTTCTGTGCCAAGCACTGTTCACCAAAAGATACCGAGGGTTTCACTCCTTACTTCGCCATTTCATAAACTGTCATTCAATAAACAAAGAAACAAAAAGCTTAACTGGATAAAATTGTGGTTATTAATTGACAGTTGCATCTTGTGTATCCTCAATCTTTATATTCTCTACCATTTTTGTCCTGAGTGGGTCCTAACTCTTTCTTCTACCTTGTTTTTCCTTAAATGAAATGATACAGAATAGAAAATTATAAAAAAAATCTAAAATACTTCACAAACATATGATTATTAGTAATAATTTTACGATTGACTTTCAGAACCATATTAATAACAACTTAATATAAAAATGAATCGTAGCAATTTGAACTTTTTAAAGAACAAATGTCTCATCTCACTATTCTCTGCCCAGCTCTCTCCCCAACCCCATCCCATCACCCATGCCTTGCAGGTCTAGAAGTAGAGTAAGGCCAATGGGACCAAGGGAGACTGAATCATGTATGTGCAGGGTGAGAGCCTGTCTTCGTTTAAAAAGGGTATTCTCTTCAATGTGGGTTTTGCATATATTTTGATTTTTTAAAATGGTGCATTAAAACATTACTTATATAGATTACCCAGGGGTTTTTTTGCACTTATTTCCATTGCTTTTAGAGTTGCCTCTCTCTCCTTAACCTAGATCCTACTTGTCCACCTGCAGATACGCCTTGCTCCTTGGCAGCACCCCATAGCCCAAGCACAGTAGACAGTGAAAAGACTTTCTATGAACATTTGACATAATCCATAATTTAGAATGCTCGACAGGAAAGGAGCATTCTAAAGGTGTCCTTTAGAGGGATCCCTGTACATTGATGCTGATCCTGCAAAAGTTTTCTCAGTCTCTTTTAAAAATGAGATCCAAGGAAAGTGTGATAGCTGTAAAATTTTTTAAATTATGAAGGGAGTTTTGAACTAATATTCCTTCTTCCTTTCTCTTAATACCTCCGGCAAGGAAGAAAGGGAGGGGGCTTTGAGGTGGAAGCAGGATCAGAACAGTGACACAGCCTGAAGACTTCTGCTGGGACTGCCGTCTGTGTTCTCTACCTGGAGTATGGGAGGTTTGGGCACGTGGCTCACAGATTCATGTCATGTCAACATCTGACTGGCAGCATGGGTCTTCGTGATTCAAAAGGAGTTGAGCGCTTAGAGATTCTGATGGATCCACCAGTGTAGTGGAGTCGAAAGGATAAAGACAATCTGTCTCCAGTACAATCTGAGTCCCTGATCATCTCCTAAAATTAAGGCTGCAAATGGTTTGACTCTCCCTGTTAGTTTTCTGTGTAGAGCAATAAATCAAGCAAGACTTTTGGTTTGAACCTCAGCTCTTCTCTTGGTTCTTGAGTGAATTTGGGCCTCTCTCTGAACCTCAGTTTCCTCAACCATAAAGTGACAATGACAATTCCTCTTTTAACTGGTGGCCACATCTAGAAAGCAACGTGACATCTTGGAGGCTTGGCATGACCTAACACGACGGATGTTCAACCAGTCTGTGATCATGAATCTCTCTAAACTGTATCAAGGTTGTCGCATATTCCTATTAGGTTTTTGTAAGGTGGTGAGTCTAGGAAAGCCTGTTTTATGTGCCTATTAGTTATTCTAATTATCCACAATGTCCAAAACCTTGTGCTAATACCCACTTTGCACTTGCAAGAGTTAGAGATGAGAAACAGAAAGCAACTCCATTTTAGAGTAGCCTCTACCATGGTGTCAGGACACAAAAACTGAAATCTGAAAGTGAATTGAACAACTCAGTGTCCTCACTCAAGTGCAAATTCAATCCAAAACCAACAGAGTGTGCGAGAAACATACAAAGCAGTAGCTAATAGAATGTATACCATATGATTAATTATTGTTGAAGAAATATGTTTAAGAAAAAACTCAATGTAAAATTCATTGTTTTCTGCTGTTCACTTTGTGATTGAAGTTTGAAATGTTTTTCTTTTAAGGTACTAAATCAAACTTCTCGACTTGAAATTCAACTGTTGGAGAATTCGTTATCAACATACAAATTAGAGAAGCAACTTCTTCAACAGACAAATGAAATTCTAAAGATTCATGAAAAAAACAGGTGAGGACTATTCCTTTCCAACAATATTTATGTATATACTTTGGTATCCTCTACCTCTCTGCCAACTCAAAAAAATTAAGATAGGAGTAGTTCAGAAGAAAAAAAGTATAAAAACAAATTAATTTTAAATATGAAAAGCACAGAGGGTTTGGAACAAGTGTAGTAAATGTATCAACAATATGATCAATGTTTAGATGTTTACATTTTTTAGATACTTGCTTTTTTATAACATTTAGCATTAATTTCTCTAATGTTTGGGTGTTCAAATCTATAAAAATTTCTATAACATTTATGTGATTCTATACCTAAATTCTAAGACACAAAATATTGTCAGCAGAATCAAGGTTTATAGCCATAGAGAAAAGAATAGAGCCTCTTGAACCCACTCTTAAACTTTTGCAAAGTAAGAAGATTGTCAAATTCAGAGATCTTGTGTTAGAGGGAGGAATAATTCATATTTTTCTAGAAAGTTATTTGTCAATAAAAGTAATCGAGAGGGGTTTTTTCCCATTTAAAACCATTATCTTGGACATAATAAATGGTGGTTAGTTTTATAGATGTCATCCCTGATTTGTGTTTTGTAAATTATAAAGCATCTCAGGTAAGAGAAATGGGACTTGGAGCTCTTGACAGCTGGGACAGCTCAAACTATCTTATTTTAAAGTCATTAACAATTGGTAACAGACAAATCAATCAAAGCATTGACTTTTGTAAGATGAGTATCTCGTATTTAATTGCATTTCCTTTTATTTGGATGACTAGAAGTCAAGTTTCAGCCTTTTTGCAATAGTTCATTAAAGAACATTGTACTGGTAGCAATTAGTGAAATAACTTTGTGTTGGTGGAACCAGAGTTTCTGCCAAATTCCACAAAGCAGGGGGGCACCTAAGAAGTCTGCTGTTTGTCCTCTTACTTCACAGGTGAGGGAACAGAAATTCAGAGGGAGTGACCTGTCCAAGGTCACAAAGCTTACCTATGGCAGAACTGGGAATGTAATCTAGGGTTCTTTGCTACAATCCTCCTCTTTCCACTTTCACATATGGCTTCAGGTTATCTACAACTGAAAAGAATTTCCCTACTTCATGCTAAAAGTAGACCTTAATGCCAACAATTACAATTAAACTTCTGGATGAAAAAAACAAACCTGCTTGTAGGTTTAGAATCAGAAAGGGGTCACTCATGTGCTATGACTTGTATTTCTAAGTTTTATATTTATTTATCCTTGTGCAGTTTCATGGGGTAAACTGAATAACTATAAATAAACTTGACAGGACTTGACCCTGAACTGGCTGCCCGATGAAATGTTCTGGAATTGAAATCCTATTGAAAAACACCACTTATCCTACTATAGTCTCACATAACCAGTTCTATGCATGCATATGACAAGTCTACTTTACCTCAGTCATCCCTTGATTTAGGGTCCCCAGCCTGTACTTTACTCCTGTTGCTAAAATGAATCCCATATGCATTCAGATACTTCAAAATCTGTCAGGAAAGCTTTTTCCAGGGATCTTGAATAAGGTAGAACAATGGCAATTTTAGTCATTATTTGTTTTGGGGATTATAGAAATAACACACATTTTTGAGTCATTATTTGTTTTAGGGATTATAGAAATAACACACATTTTTGTAGCAAAAGGAGAAAATACATAAAAGAAAATTAAAAGCCCTAGTTCCACCACATAGAAATGAATACTTTTCTGAATAGCAAATATATTTTTCACGAAAGGTTGTGTCATACTGTACACACCTTTTCAGCTTGCTTTCTTTGGAGATAGGTATCTTTTAATACCAACAAAATGTCCTTCTCATCTCATTCTTAATTACTGCATAATATTTTGTTTTATAGGTATAACCTAGGGTGGTTTACACCCATCTCTCACTGGGTACATTGCCACCTATGATTTATGTTTTTAAAAGTTGCCAGCAAGATCTCACATCCGTCAGTCCTTCCCCTGCTGATGTGTGCATTATCTCTTGGTCTGTGTCTGGCACTTTGGCTGACAGGATCCCATAAATTCAATAAGTAACCTCGAAAGGTCTGATCCTTAACTATAAAAACAAGTGTCGTCCTTAAGTTTTTGTTATACTAAGGTCTCTCTGTCCATTCCTTTCTCTTTTCTTTTCTCTGTCTCATATTCATTTGTTTTTTAGAATTATTATTCTTTTAAAAAATCACTTCTATCTAAATTCTTGGATATTTTGCCTTCCCAATATGATTTCTGAGCTAACATCTGGTATCATTTGCTATTATGGGATTTTCACTAGGAAACATTATATTTTTTAAAGGCAAACTGATTAAAAGTTGTTCTTTCTGTTCCTTCAGTAAAAGTGAGTCAGAATGAGTTCTCAAAAGTTCCCTCTGGTCAAATTCAAAACCTTCTCCTTGTGCTACAACCTCTCAGAGGATTCTGATTCCTGACTCCAAATACACACATGCCTTCTGCTAAGACTTTTTCCCCCAATTAAATTCTAATTTCTATTGAAAACTCGTTTCCTTTTCCATGCAAGCTCTATAATTTAGTACTCATGATAATTTTTCAAGATTATGACAATTTGTTTTTTCAATAACATATGCATTGCACAAGGAGTTCAGGTATCTAGGTTTTAATTTCAATATAAGACATGTGTCTAATATCCATCTCCACACTCTTTTGACTCTGAGCTCCTTAAGTATGATGTTATCTTAAATGTGCCTTTGGGGGTATTTTGGGGGCAGGTATTTTTGGGGTACCTATTGTTGTACCTCTTGGCCTTGTTTGTATCTCTGAAGTTATCGTCTGGCCTTCTGTGGAAGGGAAAGTTAGTGGAACATCTGTTCTTAAGTCAGGCATATTTTTCTCTGAATCACTTTTTAAAAAGTGTTTTTCTTTGTAGAAACAAAATATATCCATTTGCGGTATGTAGCTTATTTCCCTATTTTGTTTATTGTTACCATTTATTTTTATACATGCAATGGAATAAAAGGAGTTCTGCCAACTACTTTGTAGAGCAATAAAGTGTTCCTTCCATTCAAGTGGAGAGAAGGCTAACGTCAAACATAAAGCAGTTTGTATTTTTTTAAAAAAGTTTATTGAGCATCCCGACCTGTTCTTTATATGAATCTTGAGTTCTCCAAATGCAGGAAGAAACTACTTCTACACTGAAGCATCTCTGAAAAGTAGGAACAACTTGCCTTTAGTTAGCCATGTCTGGTTTGGATCAGCTAATACACTTTGCAGAAGGGATTATCTAAATTAAGCTTTTCTTCCTCCCCAAGGAATGTTAGGGGCTGTATCTGGGTGTGTGACTTACTAACTTTGAATATGATGGGCCCCTTCTCAGCCAAGGCAGTGAGTTGGCCCTTAGCAGTGTCACCATCTCTTTGGCAGAACAAGGAGAAATATTTTATGGATAGGATTACACTACACAAGCATGCTGAGAGTTCCTGCTGATTTACATCCTGACAAATTAAATGCCTCGCTTGTAGGATTGAAAACGAATTTTTGGCCTCATTAGATTCACTTCTTTACCCCCTAGATAGCCAAAAGCACAAAGCAAGAATGGGATTAGCAATACTTATTCTATTGTTTGTTTTCTTACCAATCTAGTGGGGGTGATTCTGAGAATCTTCCAGTTGACTCTCTTTAGGAAACATTGTTTTTCTTTTCTTGGACGCGACACTAGTCACAAATGTGGTTTTACTTCTTACCTCAAGGAAAAAGCATTTGGAAGTATATATAACTCAGTTATATAATTGAAATTACACAACCAAGGACCAAAGTAAATGGAAAACATTAATATTTACCTACTCATGAGAGGGTAGGAGCACAAAGTTGGTATGCATAATTGTCAACTTTTATTAAACTCCTCCAGTGTTAAAATCTTCCATTGCTTCTGTTCAAAAACAATGGAAAAGAGAGGTGTACAGGGAAAGATATCACAATGCAATTTCCTTCAACAGAACCAAATGTGAGACTGGATCATTTAGTCTAATGGATGGATCATTGGGCACGTACACATTCTATACACAATCCCAACCTTTTGTTGCAACAAGGTACACAAGAAAGGAAATAAGCACTCCTTGTATATAAAAATGAAACATATGGGTTTTCTTGATAACTATGTTGAACATGCAGGTGAAGATGAGGGAAATTGCAGAGTGAAGCGAATTATACATATGGTAGCAATTCCAGTGTAGTTCAAGCAATACTAGCTTCTGCCTACCTCTTTATTGTAACGTAAATGTCTGGGCCAGGTGCTTTCCATGCACTATTGGTAAGCCTCTAACCAATCTTGCAAAGATGTTTTTATTATTTTCTTTTTGTACATTAAAAAACTGAAATTCACAGAGATCAAATAACTTGCCCTTGACCAAAGAGCTAGCATATGGCAAAATGAAGGTTTTAAGTTCATGACAATTTTAAGCATTAATTATTATAAAAATATTTTCCAACATGATTCAGTCTAAAGTATAATTGATGCAGTTGTCAAGTTACTCTCTTAACACAAACAAATATAAAACTGAAGAAAGTGGTGGGCCAGTTGTTCTTGGCCTGCCACTGTACACATCATTATTTAGACCTTCTAATATTGGCATAGGAGATATAAACTATTTATTTTACATTGGAAATTCACTGAACTTTTCTTGACAAGCCTCATCTATCTTCCAATTGGAGTTATGGGAAATTATTGTTAATTAATTGTAAGTGATTGTCAATTTCAATATATTGAGTTATGCATTACAAATTACTGAAATGGCATAATAAAGTGGAGGTGCTTTCATTGTTACTATGCCTAAAGAAATGAAAAGTCACATCACTACCTTTTCAATTAAAACTCTCCTCCATTTGATAAGTTCTTTTCAAAATACTAAATTAAAACCTTGCTAACTTCTAACATAGGACTAGGTTGAAATATATTTGCTGTGTATAGTAGGGATAGAGGAAAAGTGTCTTTTAAAAGGCATAAAACTCTATTTTGTTCCTTGTGGATAGAACATGTATAGGTTGATTGCAGAGAACATTATCTCTTTTCCTTTCAATTTTCTTTTGTTAAAAAGGATTTTTAGTTGTAAATGGGCACAATACCTTTATTTTATTTATTTTCATGTGATGCTGAGGATTGAACCCAGTGCTTCACACATGCTCAGCAAGCTCTCTACCACTGAGCTACAACCCCAGCCCTCAATTTTCTAAGTAATGAAATTAGTGGCATATAGCATCTTCTTTTAAATTTCAATTACCTCAGAATCTTAGAGTGAAAATAGAATTCTGATTAAATTGGATATTGGAGGGTCATCCAAATTCTTCCCTTTCCCTGATACCCTACAATTCACTAATCACTGTTGATGTTAGCAATTCTCCCTCTTAAATATTTTTTCCAATCCATCCTGTCCTATCCATTCCACTGACTATGCCTTAGGTCACACTTCCATTAACTCTTGTCCAGGCCATTGCAATGACCTCTATGCCTCAAGCCTTGTGCCAGCCAAACCTACTACTCAGACACTGCCAAAGTCTTTCCAAAATGCAAGTCAGACTGTTGCTCGCTTTTAAGGCCCTTCAAACCCCATAATGATTCCCTGTTACTAACTGAAGGTTCAAGTTCTTTAGCATAGGGCACAGGCTATGATGACTGTAATGATAATTTTGCAGTGTTACTTTAACTAGTCTTAATTTTTGGAAGGTAAGGCTGAAAAGCTCAGAGAAATGAGTTGGGAGGCCAGACCATCTGAGTTCCACTTCCCCTCTGTCCCTGCTGTAACCACCATACATTATTATGTGACTTGGGGCAAGTTAATAGACTCTCCCTGATTTGATTTACTAATTTACAATAAAGGGATGATGATAATAACACTGTGTGGAGGTGATGTGAAGATTGATTGAGTGACAGCATGCAAAGCACTAAAAATAGTACCTGCAAGCACAGTAGTGTTGAATTATGTTACTTTGCCGTGTCCCACTAAACAGATGTTATCTCAGACAGAGCTGATGTTTGCCTTGCCTGACATGGCTGATGTTTACTATCTAACTCACAACCTCCTGTTCATTCTTGAAAACTTGGGGCACATGTCACTTCCTCTGAGAACCCTTCTGTGACTTCCAGGTAGACAAAGTCATTGCAATTTATGTGATAGCACCATACCTGTGTTTCTCCCTAGTTTACTTTTCTCATGACGTTATAACACATGTGCTTCTGTGTGTCCATGTGTTTATCTGCATCTATACTATTAGGCTGTGACTTTTCAATTAATAAAACAAAGCTTTCCTACTATTGGGCACAATTCTCTTCACATAACATCTATAGCATTAAGTGTTTGTTGAATGCCAAATGAATAATGCACTGAGCAATGTCCTAGTAGCTCTGTCCCAACAAATGCCATGTATACACAAACACACAGACAGAGAGAGAGGTAACAAAAAATACTTTTAGTGGAAAATACAAATCACATATTTACATAAAATATTATAAATCCATTAATTGCTTGTAAATCAAAGAGCATTTACACCATATTCTGCATTCCAAAAAGCCTACTGCATGGTATGCAAGGTTTTCAATCCACACTCTGAAGTTGCCTAATTCATCCCAACTTTTTAACTTCTGACAGCTTCTGCCCAGTCCATTTTAGACTCATGGCTGTTTACCACAATTCTCTGATAAATTTTTAAAAAGTAAATCAAATTTAATGAAAACATTAAATTATATACATGTACTCACAATTACAGGTTAAAGTCTCACTGATTATACATGAAAATCACCATCCCCCTTTGCCGAGTATCTTCATTCACAGATTAGCAGTTTGGTATTTATTCTTCCAGACTTTTCTTAGAATATACCAATATGTACATGTGTGTTCATATTTCTCTGTGTGTTTACACAAACACACATCCATAAACAATTGCAAACATGTACATTTGTATATGCTGTGTATATATGCATATAGACTGAATATTATTATAAATGCTGAATTTATTTCTACTATTTATTTTACAACAACATGAATATTATACATATATAACTACATGCAGGTTTGCCTTATTTTTCTTAAAGAACAAATAGCAAACCATTTTTGTAGACACACCATATTTGATAAGTTGTTATATTTTATATTAATAGATAGATAAATTACTAGAATTAGAATTCACAGTCTGATTATTTAAAATTTTTGAAAATATGGGCAAGTTATCTGTGAACTTCATGTTGTCCCCAAATGTGCATGTGTTTTATAATTTCCCCAAACTTGGCTACCTGCATCTTTTCATGTTTACTAAGCATTTGCATTTCTTCTATGTCTAGTCTTGTCACACGTTTCTCATTTTTCTGAGATTACTTACTGTTGCTTTATTAACTAATATGAGCTTTTAAATGAATATTTAAACTTTGTCTTATACATTGGAATTATTTTATCATTAGTCATTTATTGTCCAACTTATTTTTTAATGGAAGTATTTTTTATGTGATGAAATTTATCAGTCTCTTTTCTTCTTGATTTCTGGCTTTTACATCATATTTAACTTATTTACCCCAAACCTTAAAAAATTTATTTGCTAATGTTTACTTATAGCACCTATGCTTCTTCTACTGAGCAAAAGTGACTTCAGGTTTTGAAAGAAAATGTATTATTCAAATCAGAAACTTAAAAAATAAATTTAACCTGGAAAAACAATTCACCCTTTACAAATCCATATTTGCAACACATGTAGACACTATATGTATTAAAAATAATGAAAAGTTGAAAAATTTGTAAATAAATTCCAGCAGAAAAAAGTGAGCAGGTTTGTATATTTTAACATCTTCGCCCTTGTTGGAAGGGCTATATTTACACACACAGCTTAGGCAACCCTCACCCCATGAATTCATTGGCTGCTATGTTAAGAGTTCTATTGTGGGAAACAATTTGAAAGGGAGCACTTTTTGTGTGAAAGTTTCAAGATGTGTTCAATGATTTAAAGTATTTCCAATAAGATAAGTTGTGGAAAATGGACGTGTAGAACAGGGCAAAGGGAAATCAACCAAAAATGTCAAATGCGACTTTGTGTACATTCATTTAGAACCTTTTACTGAAGTTCACGTCTAGATTATTTTGTTTATTTTATTCTTCATTAAAGTGCACCTCTGCCTCAAACTCGAAGTTAAGTGCCAAAATCCTATGCATGTCTCTTCTCAGAGTGTTTCCAGAAAGATGAGAAACAGGAAGTACTGAAAATCCTGTGAGAAACTCTCTTTTTGGATTTCTAACTCAGTTTGTATAGATTTAGTGCACAGTTTCATAAATTGTTGTTCTGTGGAAAACTAATCCTAAAGATGCATCTTAATAAAAACTGTTTATTTAATGTAGGCTACCAAAAATCTTGACAATGGAATTCTTGGTTTGCTTTTATGAGATATACTGAATGAACTCTATGAAATGGTCCACTAGAGTTTGAAGTGAGTGTCTAGTTTTGCTTTATATATTTCAGACCAAGCTCCTCTTGTTATTGAAGGCAATCATCAGCCAAGCTGATTACTTTGGCTACCTAATTTTAGGATAGTGGAGCTGTAATGTTGTCTTTTAAGATCAACTCTATATCTAGAGGTCTGTGTGCCTAGCTGAGGTAGCATCTTCCCAACTCACCATTAGGAGAAATTATAAAGAATCAACAAAAACCTTCAGGGTCAAAATGGAACATGATCAGTACATTGAATATGAAAATTAAATTTAATAATGGCAGAATGTTAAGGTAGAGTAGTACTTATGAAAATCTAAGATCAGATTTTTGAAACTGACTTAACAAAGAAATTTTGATTTTCATACATGGGAAAGACGGAAACTTCAAATATTGTGAAAGACAAGTTTCCAAAATAACCAGATGGAGAGAAGCAAATGTGAAGGCAATGTCAAGGTGGTGCCTTGATTTCTGTTAGAACATAATGGGTGGACATATTACACTTTATTAAATGAAAGAGATGAGATGTAGACAGGCATGGTGGCACATGACTGCAATCTCAGATACTCAGGAGTCTGAGGCAGGAGGGATGACAAATTCAAAGCCAGCCTGGGCAACTTAGTGAGAATTTGTTTCAAAATTAAAGAACAAAGAGAAAAGGGTGATAATGTAGCTCAGTGGTGGAGCCCCTCTTGGTTTGATATCCAATACTAAAAAGAGAGAGATAGAGAGAGAGATGAGACTATGTAGTTAGTGCTTAGTGCTTATTTTCATAGCAGTGGGATGTATCATGGCCAGATTTCTAGTCTAACAAGTTAGAAGACATAGCATTTGACCCTGGTTCTGACACTTAATGTCTGCATGATTTGGGGATATTTAGATTGTTACCTATACACTAGAGCTTATAAGATTTACTTGGTCGGTATCACTCTATTACTCTAAGAATCAAAGGACATAAGGTTTTTTTTTAAAAAAAATGCTACATGACTATAATGATATATTACAAACGTGATGATAACTAGAGATAGTATACAGACATTTTCTGGCAAATAAGTTTTGGATGCAAACCATTTTGGAAGCAGTGAGGAGGAAGGGCTGACTTCCAAAGTAGATAATAACCAATGGATTAGAAGAATCAAAGATGAGAGAACAGTGTTTTGGATGGCTAGGCATGGAAAGAAGAAATAGTGGGATGAAAGTCCTCAAAGGAAATGCAAGGGTCAAGAAGCCAGAGGTCCCCTGAAGAAGTGTAGAAAATTATTATTAACATGAAAGATTAATGAATAAATTTAGAGAATGATCAGAATTTAAGGATTGTTAAAGAGTTTCAAATGAAGAAAGGAAATGGGAAAATTACTAGAAGAGAAAATTACCTGGTAGGACCTGCCATTTGAGAAACAATGTGCCTGTCATGTGACACGTTGCCAATGTGCTTGTGGTTGTCATCTTATAAGCTGGGTTTCTAAATCCTGTGAGATATACCTGCCAGCAGAGCAGCTTCTTTCTGAGACAATCCCTTCTTCACCTGACCTGAATACCTCCTGTAAGGCAACAGGCTTTGTGAATGTCTTTTGATACCAGGTAGTGATGGCACATTGAGGTTTCTTTAGTAAGTTAGGAAAATCAGTGTTTTTTTCCAACGCACTAATGCAAGTATTTTCTTCCACAAGTCATTGTCCAGAATTGCTTCCTTTGGTACTAGGACTTCTTTGATCAACTTTCAATTTTCAGGTCTTTCCAAATTATGTTTAAAAAATAAAACAAGCAAACAAACCTACCTCTTTTTTTAACATCTCAGATAGCAGCTATCTGTAAGTATATGTCCTCTTACATAAGGCATACATCAAGAGTAGAAAGTAGAAAAATGATATTAATGCAAACTATGGGAAAAATATTTTTTGTCTCAAAAGAAGTTTCTTATAGTTTGTGTTTCTTTTTTTAAATTTGAGGTTTCCTTGCTTAAAATAGTTAGACCAGGAATAGTATCATTTTATATTTTGCATAACTATTGGCCCTTAGCAACTAACAAACATAAGATAAATATAACACATGATATATTATCACTGATTAGGAAAACTGGAAGCCAGTGATCATCATATTTCAGACAAAAATGTTAATTCAGAACTTTATCCAGTATTATAAGGCTATAACTTTCAAATTTTGAGCTGTACATGATCATCATTTTAATTATGAGTGCTCAGCTTTTCCACTAGGATACTTTAACTCCTGTGAATTTGAAAGATGATTTTTTAATAAGTTAATGACACTAGTTATGAGAATCTTGCATCTGATTATTATTGCAGAAACAGAAACAAAGGTAATGAAAAAGTAAACTGAGAATGAGCTGAGGCATCAGTTGTGGTTAATTCTCAGAGGAGAAAGCCCAAATTCAACAGACACAGAGAAAAACTCCTTTGCCATCCACAAGCACACTCGTCACTTTATTAGTAGGTGGGGTGACTAATAGAGACAATAAAGAAGTTGTTTTCTCTTTTCTTTTTACTACAAACATCTCTAACAGCACCAAGTTATTGGCACAGAAGGAACTACTAAAGGATGAGTCATAACTCCCCCTTAGAAATACTTTCATCTTACTCTGATTTCCTTGCTAAAGTTTTTCATTTCCAAAAAATGTTTTCTGAAATAAAAGTGACTACCACATTTTCCTCAGTCAACTATAGCCACGTTCTGTCCAAACTGGGTTTGCTGTAAGGTCAGTAAAGGGAAGGGCTCCTTTCTCTGCTGATGTCCATTAGAATGAAGGCAGTTCAGATGAGAAGCTTGCCTTTTCTGACCTTGCATAAAGCACCAAGTGTCCCCTGGTAGGTCTCCACGTGAATGCTGCATATGTGAACTAGACACACTATACAGAAGGTAGTGTAAGGTAGGGTCTTCCAAATAGGCTCAACTCCACAGGAAACTTTTCTGGCACATTCTCCTCTGAAGAAAGTTTTTTTTTGTTTGTTTTGTTTTTGTTTTTTTTGTTTAGCAAAGATCTGGAATGTCCAAGGGTACTTTCTTGCCACATTTCTTCATGTGTGTAAAAGATAACCAGATATTACAGTTTGCCCCCTAGTACATAGAGTTGGAACGCTTGAGTCTACAAATACACTCTATTGTACAATTTAAGTATTAAACTTAAAATACTCCCTAGTGTCTTCTTTTTGAAAACTTAAGGAAATGACTATTTCTCTAGGTATTAAGTGCCCATTCTGGTATGCTGCATTTGAATAACACCTTGTAAACTAAGGACGGGTTGAACCCTCTGCAAACAGAACTGAGAAAATCAAATAAGACTTTCTCCCGAGGAATACAAGTATATTGAATACTCCATAAAAAGTAAATGCTTTTTATTTCAAGTCATTTTCTAGGATCCAAGGGGGCTTCTGCATTCTCTATCACTTTTCATGTGCAATATGCTAGGAGAGGACCATTTAAAGAACTCTGAGAGGAGGCAGTTTCTCAGTTAAAGATCACATGACTTTGAACAAAGCATCCCAAGTTCTTTTGTAAGGCCCTGACAGGCCTAATGAAATCTTTCTTTCCTGATTTACATAGTTATGTCACTAAGCCTCACCTGAAAGCTCAGATATTGGAAATACAGGATATTAATAGTTAACATGACCTGGTATGAAAAATACCAAGAATTTTTTACCTTAGATGGGTAACTTTCTGGTCCTATAGTGTCTACATCGATTATATTCTTCCCTCACACCACAAAACTATTGTGAAATTTAATCAGTTCAAAATTTAATTTAATTTAAATCAATGTGAATGTTTCAAAATCCCAAATGAATGAAGAAAAGTAAATGAAAAAATACATTCTGTATTCTGTTTGTATTTTTTCTGAACTATTTTACCTGTTTCTATTGCACCATTACCTTAATGAAAACTATACTGTAACTTCTCTTGGCTATAATTGTCTGAGTCTAAATCAGCAACTCTGGTTATAAGAGCTACACCCCAGGAAATTAATTGTACTTAGGGAGGAAATATTACTTTGACAATATCTGGCTTAATAATTCTTCATTTGACTGTTATATATACAACTCCTATTTTTAAACTATATAGATTCTTGAGCCTCTCAAAAAAATAATAATTTTCATAGTGAAATACCTAATTTAATTTTATCTTACACTCAGGAACTGGTTGAATTACTGTTTATTTTTGTATAGTATTTTAAAAAGTAAGTCTAATTTTCTCTTCCATGTAGTTTATTAGAACATAAGATCTTAGAAATGGAGGGAAAACACAAGGAAGAATTGGACACCTTGAAGGAAGAGAAAGAGAACCTCCAAGGCCTGGTTACTCGTCAAACATACATAATCCAGGAGCTGGAGAGACAGTTGAACAGAGCCACCACCAACAACAGTGTTCTGCAGAAGCAGCAGCTGGAGTTGATGGACACAGTCCACAACCTCGTCAGCCTCTGCACTAAAGAAGGTGGTAAGAATTTCTTCCTTGCTTCCTCCTTTATTTTATATGAGCAAATAGTGATTCTATATGATCTTCTTCATGGCATGGATTGCTGTGTGAAACCAGCAGGTGAAATTTATTTTTGGAAGCATATGTGAGGCTTTGTTGACAGTTTCGTTAGTTCCTAATTTCAGAGAATATATTCCTAAATTCAAATTTGTGAATCCACACTATTTTTCTAAAAAAGTTTTCTAACTTCTTTTGTTTTTCATCTTTTTTAGCCTTAGGTAATCTATTGCACTGTCATGGATATAAACGTGATATTATGGTGTTAAACACTTAACCATCTAGACTAGAAATTAGCCAAAGCTAAAGATTACTCCAGAGGGTTTGGAAGAGTTTCAGGAGTGTCCCCATTTTAAAATTAATGTTTTGTGGACCTTCTTTGAACTGATAGGGTGCTACCAGCTGATAACTTTGCCAACACAGTGGATTTTTAAAGAAAAAAAGATCTTATGAAAACTCATTGTTTGCTTTTTGGGAAGAGAGGTGAAAGAAAATGTTACTTTCAAAGAAAAAGAAATTAAAGACAGTTCACAAAATTAAAATGCATGATAAAAATGATTATTATTAAAAGTATTTTTTAAGATCACTTCTTTAGTCTCATACAGGGAAGATTTAACTGAGGTATCTAAAAACATTTTTTTTCTGGGATGTCTTTGCGATGGTAGAAATTATAATTTTTGTTTATCTCGCTAATGTCTAATGTAGCCATTGGAAATATCTGCAGGCTTCTCTCTTTTTAGAGTATATCCATCTACCCACTTATCCACCTAGCAATTTTGAGTGAGTACCTCTGTGTGCATCTGTCCATTGCCAGCAGAACTTCTTTCCCAAGACCTAATGTGGGTCTTCAAAGTTTGGGGCTTGAGGTCACTCTCTGTAGTCCTGCTGTCTAACCAGCCTTTTGCTGAGTGAAAATGGAATCACAAATAGTGATGAGTGAAAGTTCCAATAACTTCTGGAAGTTATTGGAGTCACTGAGCTGTGACTCATGTGACCATCATTTGCTGGGTCATGCATATACAATATACAAATGTGGGGACTCCGTTAACTTAATTGTGAACTTGAGTGACATGAAGAATTAGCACAATTTCAAACTTTCATGTATAGATATGATTATAGAAGATAACTCTGTATTAAGTGATCTTGTTTTAACGATATTTCACATTTCTCGGTTACACTCCATTACCTTGAGTTATATCTCCTTTAGATAGTCTAAACAAGCCTTTAATATACTTTGTAAAATAACATTTTTTCTTAAACAGTGAGTCCCCAGAGTTCCATTTGGGTGTGCTCTGTAATGTGATTGGGAAGGGAAAAACCTGCTAATCAGTCAGAGCCTGCCAAAACCCAGAGTTGAAGCCCACTGGAAGAAAAGCTTGGTAGGATTGTGCCAGAGAATTTTAATAGAGCTCATGAGTATTTAGAAATTAAGCATTAATATGAGACATATCTACTCTCATATTGAGATGAATACATTTGGGGAAAAATTGAAAACACATTTTTCTTATCATCCTGAGACTTAAAGCACATGGAGTTGGGTAGTGGTTTCTTTTTTTCTTTTTTTTCTTTTTTTTCACAATTTTAGAGATGTCAAGCTCTGGTGATTCTCACAGAGCTCATATGTCTGCCTACTTATCATAATCGAACTCCTTTTTTGAGTATTTGTCTCATAAATATGTCTGTAAGCTTTTAGAGGCAGGGAATGTGACTTTGAATTTTAACATCAAGTAACCAAGCATCAATTTAGCTCATTTATTGAACAATTATGAAGGCAACTGTGATAGTGGTTACCCTTCTCATACGCTCAGGGTGTGAGAAAAGTAACTGTGTCTCCTGAATGATTTAGCACATCCAAAAAAAAAATAATAATAATAATAATAGAGACTGAAACTCTCTAATACTCTAGGCCTCCAGCTATAGTTTTTTCCTTTTAATGATGCAATCATAAAGCAAATCATCCTGCTTTAGCTGCAGGGTCTTGACCCTCATGTAAGGGTATTGCCTGATTTTCCAATGGGTTCTATGCTCAGAGCCATAGATTTTATTTGCTTATTGTTACTCTTTTGTTCTCTTTAATCTGAGTTAAATATTCTAACTAAATACTTACTTTAGGACTCACAAGAGACACAAAACTGGGAAGTTAACTCACAATAAGGTTTATATCAAGATGTCAATTATCCTTATTTTCACTTAGCCATAGTCTTCACTTACTGTGAATTTAAAATTTAAAATGACTAATAGAATAATAGTAGTTTAAATGTCAATTAATAAAATGAACTTTGATTTCATTAAGTCTCTCATGTATGACCCAAATTTTATTTATTTATATATTCATTATTTATCAAAGAATTATATGCAAATATTTTACTTTTAAGTTAGTTTGTATGCAAATATTCCAAAATCAACACCGTCACAAATCCACCAAAATTTCTAAAATTCACATTTAAAAGATTTTCTGAAAATATCATAAATTGTGTCACAGTCCAAAAAACCAAAAGCCAAATATTTTAATTGAACCTAAAAGTCCTCTTGTTTCACTTTGACCCGGTCATTTGTGGAGAGACATCTGCATATAATTCATACAACACAAGAGAATAACTTAGTGGGTTTTCTGTTAATGGCAATTAATTTAACCTTTATAAAGCTATCTCAGCATTTATAAAGCCAGGATAATTATGTCTATTTCACCATGATCACTAAATGAGATGCTTAGTATAAAAGCAAATGGCCAAGTGTTGAGGACACAGTTGACTCATTAAACTTTAATGACTTCTTTCTTCTCCAAGGGGCAAGATTTAATTAAACACTCATTAATGAAATTATTTATATAAGCAACACTTTTTTTGCAGACAATGTGTGAATTTAATGCCCTAGAATGTTTAGTTATTGATAGGCATCCAAGGGGCTTTTTTCGGCCTCAGTTTTCTTATCTCTAAAATGGTATCATCACATTTACTCAATGAGTTTGTGGCACACCATAATTACATATAATCTTTACCTGTCAATTGTATAGCTCAAAATTGCTACAAGAGTGAATTTTAAATGTCTCATCACAAAGAAATGATGTTTGAGAGATGATGGTCATGTTAATTAGCATGATTTGATCATTGCACAATGTGAACATGTATCAAAACATCACACTTTACTTCATAAACACATATAATTATTACTTGTCAAAAAAGAAAAAATAAAATCCCTAGAACAAATAAAGTACTTAATTAACACAAATGCATATTTTAAAAAGAATTTTAAAAGATTAATAGAAAACATATAACATCTGTACCTGTTCATAGTAAATACTCAAAGTATAGTTTTTAAAATTTCATTTTCATGCCTTCTAAAGTGCTTATAAAGAATATCATGCTAAGTGAAATAAGCCAAACCTACAAAACCAAAAGCTGAATGTTTCCCCTGATAAATGGATGATGATTCATAATGGGAATGGGTTTGTGGAGGGTAAGAGAAGAATGGAGGAACTTTAGGTTATGTCGAGGGAAATGAGAGGGAGGAGGGGGCGGAGGTATGAAAGATGGTGGAATGAGACAGACATCATTGCACTATGTATGATTACATGAATGGTAAGAATCTACATCGTGCACACCCATAGAAACAAAAAGTTGTACCCCATTTTTTTACAGTGAATCAAAACGCAGTCTGTAAAAATAAAAACCAAATAAATTTAAAAAATTTTAATGTTACATGATAAAGGAATTCCTAGGAAGTAAGTTTGGGCTTGAAATGTACTTTCTCCAAACATTTGCTTGATCTAGGAACAGTAAATATATTTTGCACAAAGGGAGCACCTTGGTGTAGTTCCACAGGACATTTTCTCTTAAAATGTCTGATGCCATGAGATGTACTAAAACTGAGCAGATCTGATGAACAAATTTTCTGAAATAATTGATCAAACTTGACTGTGCATGTTCCAAATAGGCAACAGTGATGTCTTAGGCAAAATTCATTTTCAACTGAATTGTGTTCATTTTGTGCTGCTTCCGGGTAACACATTTATTTTTGTCAAACTTTAGTCTGCAAACATTTGGTCGCATTTATTCTTAGAAACATAACCCGCTAAAGAAATATGATCCTCAGTGTTATCACAGTGTCAAAGCTTAGCTGATTGCTTCATGCTTTTGGCAATTCACAGTTATTGCTGGAATTAAATAGTTTACATTGATAATGGCATGGAAACAAGGTTGGAATTCTTTGGGGGAGGATAATTGAGCACTGTGACTGTCAAAGAGTCACTTGTCATCTATGTGCACTGGTAATTAAAACATCATCACATATGTTGAACACACACAGGCAAACATCATATTGTGTGATTGAGAATTTAATTTCCAATGAAACATGCACAAAAAAAGGAAGAAGAAAGAGCAAAAATTAAAAAAAGAAAACAGTGTTTAGGCTCCATCATAAAATGACGCAGACTGAATATCTCACTGTCCTAATCAGCTTGGAGTACATTCCTGCTATACCAAAATGTGATTCATAAATTTCTCCATTCATTCAAGAAATAGTTCTGCAACAACTGCTCTGTTTCACATTCTCTTCTGGGGGATAAGGATGTTTATCCATTTTCATTTAACAAATACTTGCTAAGTGCCTATAGTGTGCCAGATGCTGTTCAGACCACTGAGAAGGAAAAAATAAAAAGAAAGATGTATTTCAGTCTGTGACGTTAAGGAACCTGGAGTCTGACAGGAGAGAAACTGGTAAATGACCAATTATATTCTAGAATTTATCATTGGAGGTGGAGATACTGCAATAACGAATCACAGCTAAAGAATATTAAAATTTCAGCAAGGACACAGGAATGAAGGCAGAATTGAGCTTCTATAGAGTCTTCTTGGGGATTTTATTGAATGCTTAGTATGACTCTAGCCATTCTTGAATTTTTCTGTTTGAACTTAGTCCTCACTACAGCAGCAGCATGAGGGAGCTACCAAGCCCAGAACGATTATAACTTCTACAGGCAACCAGAGAGTTTGCTCAAGGTTGCAAAGCTGGAAAAAGTCGATTCAGCATAGGTAGGTTGGCTCTAATGGAAAGATAATCACCAAGCCTTAAAAATGAAAGAGGACACCCCAGGGAGGGCAAATACCATGTTCATTTTCCAGGAATTGAATTGTGAGAGCATGGAATGAGGATGGTATAAGTAGATGAACAGCTTAAATCTCAGAATCAAGGGCAGGGGGACTGCAAAAGATGAGAGTAGAAAGGGAAACTGAGGGACATCAAGGAGGATGCATTTTTGTTTTCTCATAAAGCAATGAGGAGTTAATATATAAGGATGGTGAAAATATTTGCATTTTAGAAAAATTATCCAGTCACAATGTAGGAAGAATGTACTGGAAAGTTGAAAATCTTGAAAGCAGGGAGACTAGATAGATGTTTTTGCCATTATTTCATTAGAAAAAATTTTAACACAAGCCAGTTTTCTGAGCCCTGTGCAAATATTAGTTCATTTAATTCTGATAACATCCCTGTAAGATAAGTGCCATTACTCACTTCCTATGAAAAATAAAGAAACTAAGCACATAGTGGCAAATAAGTTCTAAATAACAAACTGCTAGCAAGTGAGTGGGCTGAAATCTGGACCCAGAGTCTGGTTCTGAAGTCTGTATATTATCTACTGTATTACATTGGGAAGGGAAGGTAGAGTTGATTTCCATTAGGTTCTCAAAGTGATTCCTTAGGAGAGAAATAAGGTCAGAATCAGAGGCAAATGGAAAGTAAGTGAGGGAAATTAATAATCAAAATAATTATAATACACAACAAACAATGACTTTAAGAAGTAGAATTAAATATAACTTCCAGATTTCCAGGTTAAGTAACTGAGAAGGTGTTGATGAAAATCAGCAACCAGTAAGGAGAGGTAGGAGTAAGCTGGAAACAGAATGAGTTTAGCTTTGTGCCTACTGACTGAGGAGCCTTGGAGTCCCAGCAGGCAGGGGAATAGGAACCTGGAGTTGAGAAGAGAAATCTGATTGGTGTGTTCTCAGAAGAGACAAGTGATAAAATCATTGAAGGTGCATGAAAAATAATGACTCCTAACCATATGGAAGGGTCACATATCCATTGGGAGTCTGACATAATTTTTGGGATCTATCCTTCCTACTTACCTGACCCTATAGTGCAAGACACAGGCACAGATTTGTGTACAGTTTCAAGGAATTTACATATCATGGATATGAATCCATTTTATAAAATGATGCACATAAAATCAAATCAGAACAGAAATTTTGGAGTTATTTGTGGGACAAATTAAAAGAGAGAGAAAAGAAAACAGTGAATTAGGGGGAAACAGCAGTGAGCAGTGTGGTAGGAAATCAAGACTATAAGGAAAGGTGTTCTTTTCAATAGAAGTGAATTTTGGAACTGGGATGTGGCCTTTGGTAGCAAGACTCAACTGCGCCATTCATATGCATAGGATGAATATTAAAATGAGGGAGAGGGAGTGGAAATAGAAACCGAGATGCTCCCAGATTGGAAAAACTTAGATGTGAAAGGACAGTAATAGGTTTAGGTAAACAGGCACTCAGGGGAGAGAGAGAGGAGTAAAGGAAACTTAAAAATAAATATCAGGAGACACATACGTTTACATACTTAGTTCCCTACTAAGAAATTCAAATTTCAACTCAAAGGAGCCTCTCATGAAGTTCATTTCAAAAATTCCTTCACCTCATCTGAACGACATAATGACTGATAGTAAAGATTTTTGAGTGATCTACATTATTTGGGCTGAAGGTCTTTCCCAGAGGCTGATTGCAGTGGTATGGGACATTTGATCATTATTTTCTGTCCTCTTAAGAGGGGAAATGAAGCATTTGCTTTTTTCCTGGTGCCAAGGAATCATTTGGCTCTGTTCTCAGAATAATTCTACCATCTGAAAAGAATTTACCTCCTATGCAGTGTCTATTGAGTTCGTGAAGTGAATCATTCAGTGAAGGAATGAGATAGGTTGAGCTGCAAGTCCCTGGAGTTAAGAATGACTTTAAAAACATCAGAAGCAATGGGAGGAAATTAAAACTCCTTGAAATTCACTCACATAAACATTGATAAAAATGGGAAATATCATTTTCATTGACCAAGTAAAATGCTTGGTTTTTTTGTCAACTACTTGTAATGCACAATTTAACATTAGGTAGAAAGAGAAAGAAAAATACAGGAAGTCATCTGTTGAACACCACAGTGAGTACTTGTTCCCATTTAATGAGGGAAACGCTTTATCTTGACAGAAATTTCTATGTCAAACATTTACAATTTCCTTAAAATGAACTACATTATCTAGCACTTCCTTTCATAAAACCCAACGGCTTAAGTGGAAAGGGACTGTTTATTTTTGGAAATAGTATATTTCTCCTTTTTGATGGAGTCTGCTATCTGCCTTTTGAAAAGTCTTAATTTCTGTAAAAAAAAAAATTGTGTGAAGAGTAGATAGCTAAACTAATGATAACAAAATAAAAAATAATACAGTCCTTGACCTCTCCCATGAACTATTTCTAAACCACATCTTGTAGGGTAGATTTGAAAATTTGTGGTTAATTCTCATTTAGAATTGGAATTTCAACTTCAGAAACCAGATGAACTATCTGCAAATGATATATCTCCTGGTTCCAGCTGGGCCTGGAAGTGACCAAAAAGACCACAAAAAAGAGTGTTTCTTTGAAGTTCCAACATTACCATGAGCAAACTCCAGTCCTTTTCTTGTGATTTCATAGCCTGGCTAGCTAAAGAAAAGAAACACAAACAGTTTGAATAAAATTTAACTAAGTCATTTCCTGGATTCATCCACATGCAAGTCAAATTCAATAGATATTTTCTAAATCCAAGGACAAAATTGAACAGTGGGCATTAGCTACAGATAAGTTACAGTATTTACACAGAACCAAATGACACCTGGGATTACTTTGAGAGACAATAAGAAAAAAGTTTCATAAATATTTTTCAGTGTTTATTCATCTCATGAACTATGGAGTGAAAACTTCTTGAAATTTCTTGTATTTTAAGGGAGAAAAAATAAGTAAAATCTGAGAAATGCTGCAACTGTGCATTTAGCTTTATATGTATGTAAATAAATATTTATCTTTAGATTAAGATTTTGCTAAAAGTCAATTTAAAGAACATTTAAAACTAGTGGTTCAGGGAGCTGGGGATGCAGCTTGGTGCAGAGTATAAACTAGGCCCTGAGTTCCCTCCATAACACTGCAAAAATAAATAAATAAATGAAACTAGTGATGCAGGACATTTTAAGCTTCCTTTGCAAACTCATCATTTATTTAAAACTCAAGAATACCAACATTATAACTAATTTTGAATCTCACCCTATCACTGGCTAGGGTTTTCACATTCCAAGTGGAACCATCTCTGAGACAGAGTCATACAAATATGGAACCTATCAAGGAAGACACTCCCCTTTAATGGGTTTACAAAAAAGTCAAGGTTTTAAATGTAATATCAGTTAAATCAAATCCTTCTTCTTTGTGTATATATCATGTTTTTGCATGAACTCACAATAATTTTTAGGTGTGAACATTCTGGTTTCAAGACCAGGATGAGTTCTTTTAGTACAATGAGTTTGAACTTTGGGTTCAGTTTTAAGTAGAGACTGGGTTGCAAAGGGAGGCTCGCCAGTTGTTTAGAGCTCTTGTTCACACAGACACACACATATACACATAAAGCTAGTCCCAATTGTAATTCACCCTCCAGCCCATGTCCCTGGATTGCAATTGTGACGGCTTCCTCACCATGTCTTGGAGCAGCTATGATGAATGCCTTCAGAGTGCAGGATGTGGGGTGTTTTAGAAGCAACAGGAATCAGGACACCTGAGTTCTAGTCCCATCTCTATTGCTCTGTGGTCCATAAAGTACCAGACAGAATTTGTCTGGTGTCTTAGACCTGCCCCCATGCTTCGTGATTCCTATCAATCATTCCAAACCTTCTCTTGGTTTTGCCTCGGGAAGTCCTACGAGCACTGTAGAATCCCAGGTAGAAACCCAACTGGTAGTCAAATACTGTTCTTCAAGTGTATTACACCACAACTATAAGAATCAAAGTGACATACAAACCCTCATTTACTTAAAACTTGAAAGTGAAAATTTTTGTGTATGTCAGTTTTCAAAAGCATCTGACAGCTACTTTCTGTGCCTACAGCAGTGACTGAAGACTTTTGCTCCATTTTCATGGCTTTGATTGAAATCGGTTATTTGTCCTTAATAATAAGAGAAACGAGCTGGGCGTGGTGGCGCACGCCTGTAATCCCAGCCCATGGGAGGCTGAGACAGGAGGATTACGAGTTCAAAGCCAGCCTCAGCAACTAAGCAAGGCCCTAAGCAACTCAGTGAGACCCTGTCTCTAAATAAAATACAAAATAGGGCTGGGGATGTGACTCAGTGGTGGAGTGCCCCTGGGTTCAATCCCCAGTACCAAAAAAAAAAAAAAAAAAAAAAAAGAATAAGAGAAACCATAGAAATGAGTGAGTGTTATGAAAAATGAGTGTTTGATTAAACAAAGTTTATATGTAATTCCATTTTTAGTTTTTTGTCCTTGGTTGCTTTAAGTAGTAATACATATTGAATATACATTAAATCACACACAAGTCATTTCACATCAGAGGAGTTTTAGAAAACTTACTTAGATATACTCATCAAGTTCTAGTAGAAACTTGTAGAATTACATGATATTTTACTAATCTTCTGCAATAAAGAAGTACCACAAAATTAGAGATCTGGCATGGCATAGAATGCTTTGCATGATCACATAAATTTAACAGTTTATATGCTTTATAAATGTATTTCAATATTATGAAATTTCACACACTAAATTCATTAGATATCATAGATAATACATTCCACACATAATAGAGAGGTATTCCTGTAACTAGTAAAAGTTTTAAGAAAACTCAATCATATTGTGATGATAAATTTTTCATTGTTTTTTTCTCACCTTTTCAGAAGAGAAAATTAAATACAATTATGACTTTGCTTAATAATTGAATTCATTATCATCCCTATGAATTAGTTTATATCATATCACCCTAGTGCCTTTGGGAAAAGTATATAATTTGTCTATCTTATATAATGCCCAAACTATTATTTCTTAGTTTGAACTACTTTTTAAATTGTACTGTCCTTCACATACACACACACACACACACACACACACACACACACACAAGCTTTCCATTGTCAGTTTCCTGCTGTCTTCATGCCTGATACTAGAAGAGGAACAAAAACACACACATAGTCACACAAACATACACACATACCCACTCTCACCTCCCCCACCAACCCTTCTTCTAAACTTACAGCTTTTAACAATAGTCCATAGGGTCAGAGACCAAGTTGCAGGTTTATGAGAAACATACCTTAAATTAATGGGAATTAGTCCTAAGTCAGTGGACTGAGTCAGTGTGACTTTTAGGCATGGACATGAGGAAATTCAATATGGATGAATATGAGCAGTCAGAGTGCTCAGGGACCTCTTTCTTCATTCTTGTCATTCTTCTCTTCTTTTTTTACTTTCTCTTTTTCAGTGCTGGGGATTGATCATGCTAGTGCTCCACCATAGACCCAAGGACCTCCTCATTCTAATCCTCCTTTGGCTAGCCTTTGCAGTTGTGGGCAGTCATGCACTCATATCTCTGCTGAGGGTTCCCATCTCCCAGATGATTTCACTGCCTGTGGCTCTCTTTTATCTTCATGTCAACATTTTTCTTCTTGTTATTTCTGCCTCATGTCACTTTCCTATATAGCCTGCTTCCGTAAGAATCATCAGTACTCATTCAGAATTAAGGCCTGTGCTGAACCACCCAGGACTCTGGATGTGACTTTGTCAGCTGAGAGAAGTATTGGTGGGGAATTTGTGACAGATGACTCTCTGGAGTTCTGTTTGGGTTTGGCTTTACTCCAGATGCTGATTAAAAAGTCATTAAGATTCTCATCTTTATAATCAGAGTGTTCTCACTTGTAAGTTGTGGTGAAGTCAGATAGCATCTCTGGGCTTCAGTTTCCTCTGATATAAAAAAAATTAAAAATTCACCTCATAAGATATTTATGAGGATTAATGAAGCATGCAAAACATACTTGGCATACAAAATTCAGAGTTTAGCACATAGTAAATATCCAATGAATATTAATTTATTATGATCATGATTATTATAGTCCACCAAGAAGATGATAGATAAGATTTTACTAATTATCTATAACATAAAAGCATACAAAGAATTTAAGAGTAAGATAAAGCTCATTTTCCAAAGCATTGTAATTAAAATAATAATACATGAAGTAAATTGTGTTCAAGTGTTCCCTTATGCCAAAATTGAAAGGACTGTGGGGAAAGACAGTAGTATCGAAAAAGGAGAAGCTTTTAGCTATACAACCAAAGACTTCAAATTAATTAAGAGTATATGGAATATAATACATATGCTTGTTATATTGTAGCATACTATTTATATATAAAACCATATGCAATTGCCTTTTTTGTAGGCTAAGAACATCATGCTAAGATATCAACTTGCAGAGATCTAGGTTTGTACACGTGTTTTAAATGAGAAAAAATATCAAACATGTAATTTTCAGTTTATAAGCTTTTATGAATATATAAGCTAAATATATTTATATATGTATTTATATACATATTTATGTATAATTTTATGTATATGATTACATATCATACATATATAATTTATATATTATGTATTTAAATATATAAGCTAAATATAATTGTATATATTAAAGTCATTGGTAAGTCTCCCTCATACCTGCTCACAGGATACTGAAACTTGGACTGTCTGGAAGTCTTTTCAGTTTTTTCATATCTGTGAATTGAAAGGTATTGACTTCTTTCACTTTTAAAAGTTCTTTCAAATTAGTATTCTAGAGAATGTCTCCAAAATGGCCGGTGAAATGCCCACACACCTGGCTGGAGTGTATGGAATCTTATCAATCAAATGTTTGCTTGTTTGCACCTTGTCAGATTTGCCATTTGTACTTAGCCATATGCTCAGTGAACTTCAGTGACCTGTTGAAATCACAGATTTAGGGTCAATTTCTAATGCTATGATCTTCCTAATGATGGTGGCTCAAAAAATTCCATGAGGATTACCCTTGAACAAATAACTTGATCCACATGTATTCTAACGTTTGCTAAATACTGGAAAGATATGAATCATTAGCCACATTTAAGGTTTAAAAAGAATGTTTGAGTAATTGATTTCTTACAGCAACTTTTTGGGAAATGGTTAGGAAGAAGAAAGGCTTTGGTGTTTGACATTGTCTCTGGTAGCAAGGCTAATTGCTATTTGTGTTCTCTGCTAAGGTTACTGAGACTCAGAATTACCAATTCCACATTCCAGGAAGTTTTCTCTGGAGGGTTCATCTGAATTGAAGTGACCCTCTGCCTCAGCTTTTATGGTCCTTCCTTGAAGTCAGACTGGTGGAAGATATACCATCTGAATTGAAATTGGTGAAATGCAGGGAAGAGCAGGATATAGCTAACAGCTGCTGGGATTGGAGTCTCAGGTTGTTTATTGACTAAAAGTTGGCTGGTGAAAGGCAGACATGCACCTGCTTATGCCCCTATTCTTTCCCTTCGAATGACAAAGGTTTGGATGTACAGATAAGGCTAAATGAAAAGAATGAATGATGATTCTTTTGAAGACTTCTAGATTTATTTTCTGATATTGGTATGAGGGAAGTCTTTGAACTGACATACCAGACTCTTAGAATTTAGCTCAGATAAGCTTTCTACATGTTGTATTGTTTATCTCTTCTAAGCAGCCTTCCCTGGGTCCTCTTGGCAGATGGAGTATGTTTTCCTTGCATGTTCCCAGGTACTTGACACATACTTCTAAGACAACAGTTGTCCTCAGTCTCTTTTATATGGTACTACATTGAAACTGGTAACATTGTAGGCCTAGAAGGTGTGGCCAGCTGTCTTGCGACCAGGTAGTGACCCAACATATGTGAGTCAGGGCAAAGGTACAGAAACCAATTCCTGGTCACATTGTTTGAAACCTGATGTCCCACCTCACCTAGAGTTCTACTCTGGATTGTTCAAGATCCAACAAATTATCTTTTTGCTTAAACTGGCTTGAGTTGAGTCTGCCCCTGCCATGGATACAGCTATCATGAAAGATGCTGTGATCACATTAAGGGTAGGTTTGCGTTTTCTTATGTCTGGATCTCTGTTGCCTAGGACATCTCATGTATAGCAGATGGTCAATCAATATTTGTGGAATTAATTAATTAACTAAGAGGGGACTGGAGGCAATAAAAATGCCACAGTCTAATTTTCTTATATTTACACTTGCATTAATTTTTAACTGATGACAACTGGGAGAGGGAAGCAGGATCAGTGAAAGAGAGAACACAGGGTTTGGAAAGAAAGATTAGCTGACAAAATGAATGAAAGCTGTGGAGTAGTAGGGACGGCCTGACAGAAATAGGGATCATGAGGTCAGGAGAGGCAAATTCGGAGTTCATAATGCTGTGTATCTTAGAATTCTCTCTGGAAGTTCAAAGCCATGTTAGATAGTTTGCAAAATGAGTATATTTATAAGGAATAAAGATCCAAGAATGGAATCCTTCTAAACATGTGCCTGGTGGTTGAGAAGAGAGAGCTGTAAAGATGAAGGAGAAAGAACAATCAGAGAAGTTGAAAACTAGGAGTGGCCAACACAAAAGATGAGAAAGAGGCAGAGATGACTTCTGAAGTGTAGAGGGAGTAGAGGAGATATAGCCCCGTTCCTCACAGTAAACCCCAAATATCATATAAAAAGTGAGAGGAGATTGGAGTGGGATTTTTTTTTTAAGTGGAAAATTTAAAATGCACTCTGCAGGAAATATGATAGAAATCTATTAGAAATGACTTCATGTTTGCATCTAAGAAGTGGGGTGAGAAAGTGAATGAAATCTCACTTGTCTGCAGGCCAGGATTTCCCCAGGTAAGGATGAGTGCGTGAAAGGAAAGTCGATGGGGATTGCAGTGAAAGCCACCTGTACCATTCACAAATGTCTGAGCCAAAGCTAGTGTCTAGGAAGAAAGAAAGGGGAGGCTCAGAAAGGGTTGATAGAATGGGATGGGGATCTAGACTCTCAAGTAGAGGAAAGACATACTCAACAGGGATTCAAGACTAGAAGAGGAAAAGATGAGTTTGTGGTCAAAGAGGGAACTTTAGGTGTAAAGATCAATTTTTAAATTCATTCTATTTTTACTAAAAGTTCCAACCTCTTTGAGAGATAGATGAAGACCTCTATCAGGTCTCTGGATCACTGGCCCTGCTTTATCTAGTTGGTACTTGTATACTCTTCCATCAGGGATCCTGTCCCTCTCTTATTTCTCACACATTCCTCCAGGCTATCTTTTCCATCTAATGAAATCATGAGACTTTCTAAAAAATTTTTATAACCAGTGCTGATCCTTGCAAAGTTCCATAAATTCATCTTTGTGACTGTCTATGTTTTAAAATATTTTACAATATCTAAGCATGACGTTGAGCTTCAGAGTGCTCCAGTACTCAATGAAATAGGCCTGCAAAGAGCTACAGCCAACATGTTGGTAAACGCATCATACATCATTTTAAATCTTAAAAGGTTTAAAAATCTTAACTACTAAGGTGAAGTTTACCTGATTAAATTACCTGTTTCTTTTAGGCTAGAACAACAATGGTATAATCTGACTGTTTAGTGAATGAAGTAAGTTAATTATTCAAGTTTGATGAGGAGAGGCCAGGTCAGTACAATTTTACATATAACCAGGCAGTTCCTCTTTCCCTAGATTCAGTAGATGCAATGTCTGAACTTAGGGCGACATGCTGGGAGTGCAGCTCCCAGCACTCCATAGACTGAATTGACTGTCCTTCCATTCTCTGCTAGTGTCTCAAAGTTGCCAGGAACGGTGTTGCTATCATTATCATGTCAACAATGATAATTACCATTTCAAAGGCTTCACTCACTCTGTAGTTCACATAGCTACATCTGAAATAATTACTCCACTACTTTATAGATTAAAATAAATCAATAAATACAAACCCTGGACATCAACCTGCCCTTATATGGGGAATCTTCTTTAAACCACAGAATATTCTTAAACTACCAAAGGTAAGCTGTGCATGAAGCTTTTAAATTGATTTTTAATGATTCAATGCTCTAAACTGTAGCCTGAATCAAACTTTCAAGCATAATGTTGTCTAACTAATAAGTAATTAAAAGCAAGCAGTCTAATCTTTTTGGATAGGCTATATCTGTGTCTTCTGGAAAAAATATATTTCATTTTTTTCAAAAAATAATTAAATTTTAATGGAATGAAATATTTATGTCATATATATTATCATTGAAGTAACCAAAATTGCAGTATATCCATAGTACTAGTTGTACCTTTGACTATAGAATCTTCAAACTATTTTTCCAGGTATAGATATGATTTAGAAAACATATTTATAGAGTGAGTTTCCACAAAAACAAGATAATAACCAACTTTCCCCTTTTTTGTCTATCATTAAAAGCATATGTGAAATAGCTTCCCTCTTCCCACACAATAGCCCCTCCACTGACATCTTCCTGAAGAGGAAAAGAAAGAGAGGGGGAGGTGGCTGAGAGGAGGGAGGGGGAGGTGGCTGAGAGGAGGGAGGGAATGTACTTTCCTGAACCACCACTTATGGGAGAGCAGGAAGTGGTATAATCAACAAGAGAAGCATTTTCTCCTTAGATAAATGATTCTCTATCTCTTGCCCCCAAAAGAAAAGTGGGTTTACCAGTGGGTTCCTGTTGACCACATCTTCCTGTTTTTTTTTTTTTTTCTTTCCCACTTTTAAAGAATCATAAATTTTAGTTGGTATTTCTTCATGACCCTATTTTGGGCATCTAATTTTTTTTTTTAACTTTACAACATGAGAAAAGTATTTAGCTTTTAGGAAGGTTTTGTTTTCTTACAAATAATGGTCCACAAAATTGAAATAAGTAAACGCTATTGAACTGCATTGATGCTTTGAAAAAATACCTTTAATTAATTAACAGGCCAATGTCATAAATGTGGCTTTCAAGCAAGTGCATATGTATATATTTTTAATTGATATTTGCCTATATTCTGTGCAATACTTCTTCAATATGATATGAACCTATGATATGAACAATATGATATGAACTAAACCCTTTAGTTTACTTAATTCTATGTTGATATTGCAATTGTAATGGTATTTAGCTGTAATTTTTAACACATCCAGGCAAAAACATGACTTTATAGAAGACATGAGCTTTATAGAAAACTCTAATGTTGTTAAATGATTTAATACATTTTTACAGTTTTTGTTGTGGCAAAATATCAGATATGAATTTTCGTTTTCTTGAAAAATAAGTTAGTATGTTTGAAAAATTAAAACATTCACATTGAGGTAGTAATTCTTTCCACAAAAATTAGACTACTTGTTACCTAGAAATTAACAAACATTATGTAAGTAAAATTAAAGTCAGGTTATGATTTTTGATTTTCCAAGCACTTTTAAAATCAATTTAAAAGCATTAATTCATAGTTTACTTTTGACATTTTTATTATAAAAGACCATTGTAAAACAAACTGATTGAAAACAGATACTTACTAAACAACAGAAAATGTTAGTGGTGATATTGCAAAATATTCTTAATCACAATTTCTAGAAAAAAGTTAAGTGAATTGGATGTAGTATCCCACATCTGTAGTCCCAGGTACTCAAGAGGCTGAGACAGGAGGATCAAAAGTTTGAGGCCAGTCTGGGCAGTGCATTTCAAAATAAATTAAAAAGAGGGTTGGGGATGTAGCTCAGTGGTGTGAACTTGTCTAGCATACTGACTAAATTTCCTGTCTTCACTTGACTTCTAAGTGACTATTTCCCTTTTAAAACTCAATTTCAAAGTCTTATTCATTCTATTAATGGTGTTTCCTTTACCTGATAATTTAGCTTCAGGGCATTAAACAAAAAACAAAGTACTATTATATTTTCTTTCAGGTAGTTAAATTGGATCATAAACTCTTTTCCACCTCCCAAATCTAATTATTTTGAGAGTTGCTTTGTGTTTTGGTTTTGGTAAAATTTCTAAGAACTCATCAATGTAAAGCCACAGAGGAAAGGTGCTACCTACTTTTAGTGCTTTCAGCTACCATATTACATTTTTATGCTTTAATTTTTATTCATCTCTTCCCTCTCCAAAAAATATTTTGGCCTCATTTTGAACTTTCCCAGTGCTGGGCATATACCTCAGTGGTATAGCACATGCCTAACAAGTGTGAGGTCCTGGGTTTGGTCCACACAACACAAAAAAATCAATAAATAAAACTTTTCTATGAAATGTAGATAAAAATGGTTTAGACATTTTGCAGGAAACATTCACATAAATTGCTACCAGTTAGAAGTATTGCATGACCAGTTTATTTGTCCCTGGAATTGATGTTTTAGAAAAGATACATAGAGAAACAAAAATTCAGAAATTAAATAAAATATAAATATTCAGTTAGAAATTGCCTTATAGATTTTTTTCCTTCAGTTTTTAATTTTGTAAATCACCTTAAAATCTGATATTGTCTTTATATTTGGTTTTCAGTAAATGCAATATTGATCTTTATGCGGGGATAATGAAGTCATGCTTAGCTACTCTTGGAGTCCATGTGGGTGTTAATGGTACTGATATTCATATATTGCAATCTTTTTTTTTTTTTTTTGCAGTTTTGCTAAAGGGAGGAAAAAGAGAGGAAGAAAAACCATTTAGAGACTGTGCAGATGTATATCAAGCTGGTTTTAATAAAAGTGGAATCTACACTATTTATATTAATAATATGCCAGAACCCAAAAAGGTAAAATCAGAAGTGTTTGTTTATGGGATGTAAAGCAGATCCTAGTTGAATTGCTGGATGGTAATTGGATTGATTTGTGAGCATGTTAAACTGAAAAATAAAAGTGTGTGTGTGTGTGTGTGTGTGTGTGTGTGTCTGAGCTCTTTTCTCCCAGAGATACTTTGTTTCCCAGCCCCATAAGGGACAAAACCCTATTGTACAGACATTCTCTAACCCTTGTACCTTTCATTCCTTTTTCACATTACCTTCCCCCTTATTCTTTGCTATTTATTGGATGTCCCATTGCTCAGAAATGTTTGTCAAATGTTGAAGTCACATCTACCTTGAGTGCATGGGAAATAACAGTCATCTTCCAAAGCCCTGAAAACTAATAGGGCTCACATCCTCCACAGGGGATGTGGGGGAAGCAGGGTACAAGCTATTTACATGGCACTGCTCCCATTCAGGTGGGAGAATCATATCCTATCTCAAACCATAATTTTGAAAGGCTTTGTTTTTCATATTTATATAAAAGAGCAGTTTGGAGAACAGATTGCTCCCTATGTTGAACAGGCCCCAAAGTAAACACTGAAGTAAGCAAACACTGTCTTCCTGCTGTCACATCTCTTTTACATACCACCCTGCCATTTATTCATTAAAACATCCATGCCTTCATTCAGTACTATTAAGTGGATGCCATTCATTTGTCAGTTCACTATCCAAGGACATCAATATGAAACAGTTTCCAGTGTAGAGGAGAAGAGAGATCTTTACACAGATAGCTATAAGATATGGTGGAAGAGTCATGATGCAGATGGTTTTTCTGAAGCAGTGTATATGGGGAACATCGTGGTGAGGCAGCCAAATAAAGTGGGATTGGAGGTGAGAGCAGAGGTCTTCAAGGTGTAAAAGCTTTAGCTAGATGCCCAAGATCCAAAGCAGACTGCCTGCTCTTGCAGCACAGATGAACTTTCCTCCCCTCTAAATTATCTGTCACAAGTCCCCTTCACTCTGGGTACTGCGCAAATGCTCCTGGAAGGCCTTCCTTGATTCCCCAAGCAGCTTTGCAGGACTTTCTCACTGAAAGTTCTTCAACTCAGGGACTGTGTCTTTTTATTTTTGATTCCCTGGAAACTAGTATGGTTTCTGCTTATAATAAGTTCTCAGTAAGTATGTGTCAGGTTGAATGAATGAATGAATGACCTGCTGATGATTATGTCAGTACTTCTCTGTAGTATATGGTAAGCAAGTCCAACTTTGTCTTTTGATAGTTGGTCTTCTTTGATAGGAAAGGAACGTGAATCTTGGAGACCATTTTGCCAGATGTTATGTCATTGCCAGGACAGAGTCTGGTTGATAATCCAGGTCAAACTCTGATTCTTTTTTTACCACTGTCATCTTTCTCCTGATTCTAGTGGTTTAGGTTAGCTCAAAAATTTTTCCTCTTTTCTGGGACAAAGTTTCATTCCAAAAGAGGCCTTTGGTTTTGTTTTTTTGTTTTTTTGTTTTGTTTTGTTTTGTTTTGTTTTGTTTTGTTTTCCACAAGTAGGAAAGGATGGGTGTGGATAAGTACAGGAGGCAGGAAAGGTGGCAGACACAGTCCTACTCATTGCCCCCTCAGTACCTACTGGAGAAGTTTGGTGTGAACCTGTTCTGTGCAAGATTTCATTTCAATCAAATGCTCATGGCTTAAAACAAAACAAAAACTGTGAACATAAAATGGCAAGTCTGAGAGTGAGGAGACTAGAATAAGAAGGAATGTTTTGGATATACTAAGGTCATACCTATGTTTGAAATCTCTCCCTCTTTCTCTCTCTCTCTCTCTCTCTCTCTCACACACACACACACACACACACACACACACACACCATGCACATAGCATATAGAAAAGTGTTGAAGAAACTGTCCTGGGGGAGGAGAGGGAAGCAAAAATGGATGTACTCTAATATATCTACAGTGCTGCCTTAAATCTGAAAGAACCCCTAACTTCTTATCGCTTGTACATTATCAAGCTTATAGCTTGAAATAAAAATAAAAATGACATGAACTAAAAATATTAAGTAACTCTCCTTTTAGATTCCTGAGGATCCTGAGATATACATGAAAACAATAACATAATTTTCAAACTTTTCATATTGAGAACATCCAGACTTTTAGAAGTTTTTTCACTGCATCACCAGTGCCAATAGGTGACCCTTGGGGATGGAGGGAAGCATGAATAGATTGTTGATTGTTGATTGGTTCATAAAGCTTAATTCAAAAATTCAGTTTATATGTAAGCATAACTCAACACTAGTCAAAATATTTTGGGATGCAAATGATGCACAGGCTACAGGTAGGACCACTGCTCTTGTTACAATAGGAAAATATCCTTTTCCTAAGTCACAATCTCAAAGACTTTCTGTATTTATATAAAAGAGCAGACTGTAAGATCCATTTTACTGGCTTAGTGGCTGGCTTCTAGGTCATTTACACCAAAATAGATGATTCAAACTTACACTTCCCCCAAATAGTGTATTTTACATAAAACGGAGCTTCAGAGTTATTCTCGAATAAATAAAATCTTTGAGAAATGTATTTATTTATTTAGTTTGGGAATTGAACCCAGGACCTGTGCATGGTAGAGATGTATTTTACCACCCAGCCCCTAAATTAAAAAAATAAATAAATAAATCCACAGTGTCAAAAAACTTTTGGATGAAACTTCTGAGTTTTGAGCCTATGAAAAAAATCAACCTTGAGCAGGTTCACAGGAATGTCAGAGTATAATTGTGAGAGGCAAATTTTATCACTGCAGAAACTGCTCTAAAAATGACTTCTGAAGGGAAAGAAGTGCTCACATGATTTGGTCAGGACTATCAGTGGGTTTAGTTATCATTAGGTGTAGTTTTGTTGGAAATGAAACAAATGGTAGCAGAGTGTGACAAGAATGGGGTGACTAAGCTGGAGAGAGTCTCTGAATTTAGGTGTTTCCTCCCTTGCTTTATTCCTTCCTCTTTATGATCATGGATTCTCTCACAAGTGGTAATACTGCTCTGTTATTCAGACTGATGTAACTACTTCTTTTTAATATGTAATACAATTTTTTCTTAAATTCCTTATTAATACAAATATTGCATGAATTTCCTCAAAGAAATTCAGAAGCTGGTTAATGCACTAGTTCAAATGTACAGAGCATTAACAGTTTGCGAGCTCCTGTTCTGACCACTTTTCTTTCTTTTATACTCACTCATTTATTCTTTTCAACAATCCTATGAGATAGGTGTTCCCATTACCTCTATTTTAGACAAATAGCTTGCCCAAATGACATAGTTGGTAAATGTTGAACACTGGCTTTGAAACAAAGGACTCTGACTCTAGATTGCACCATCTTAATGAAAGGCTTAAGCAGGATGATTATGTCAGTAATGACTGAAGTTGCACAATTCATAATTTTGAACATGAACAAGTGCCATAGTGACATAGGCCAAGTGACATAGGCAAGGGTTTATTATTAGCAAGTTAGTAAATTGATTCATGTTCTTAGTGTAATCCACCTCACTCCCCACTACCCTATAACTTCACTTTGTATTTCTATTTGATATAAATGAATGATGTTTTCTTAATTGTATAAAAAGTGCTAAAATAACCTTGTTTTTTGGATCTTTACCCTTCTTAATACATGGCATTATAGATGAAATGTTTGGTGCTACACTTGGATATGCTTAGCAAGAGTTTTTGATCTTTGCAATGCCTTTAAGAGTTCTAGAAAAGAAATTTAAAACAAGCCTAAAAAATAAAACAAATACATATGATATGGAATATGAACCAATCGATAAAATTCAGTGATTTCAGACAATTGACAAGAACTATTAAAATAAAGTAGTTATCCTTTAAGCAGTGTAAGTGTTGCAAGTTTGAATTGTTAGTCTTTTTGTTTTGACTGATATTGTTCCATGCTAAAACAGAAATGCTTGCAAAAGTTTGAAAAGTATTGTCTTTTCAAATGTCATGTGGTTTTCTAGGATGATTTAATTTTTTCAAACAGATAGAAAATGAGAATTCCATCTTTTACTTCTTTCTTTTTTGCTTTGGTAGTATTAATGGCTTGTGGTTATTTCGCTCTCTGAATGCATAGTACTAGGATTTCCTCTTTCATTTCATAATTTTCTAAAACCAAATGCCCTATAGCTAGCTTAGTTTCATAAAAAAAAATAAACCATTAAACCATAACTCTCATTGTAAAATATTAAAAATTTGCTCTGAACTCATAATTCCCCTAATTCTTGGAAAAGGACTGTAACAAATGTGTTAAGCCTTTTTGATTTAAGGTTATGGAAAAATAATTAATGTCCACAAGACTAATCATTCCAACTTGTATGGAACATAAAAGCATAAAAAGTATGTGAATCAAATTTCCCCTTTTTGTTTGGGTTTAGACCTCTGTATTATGTTAAAAGGTGTTTAATGCTTGAAAGTTTTGACCTTGCATGGGATAGGAGCCAGTTCAATCTTTTCTTGGATAGAAGTAAGCCCAAGTCATATGATCAATACATGCAACAGTCATAGTAAATGTGGTGGGCTTTGTCCACAGGAAGAACTGCCAGATAGCACTGACCACAGGGTGCTGGCAAATGAACTTTGCAGGTCGTTTCATGTCTCAGATCTTTCTGAAATTGATCTTCTGTTTTCTAGAACTTCTTTAATCTGTTAGGCACAAGTTTTTAATTTTAATTTTCCTCCTGACTATTGACAAAATAACTGATTTTTTTCAAGAGCGAATCCAACTTCTTAAAGATTAAAAACACTATGATCAAAGATTAGCGATGCCAATATTATTAACTAGAAGCCAGTAATTATAATTATAGGGAAATTTTGTTGAACTTCTGCATGTTTTGGGTTTTACATATTCCATATTATTCTCAGCAAGTTATTAATAATATGAATCATGCAATGTGCTATATAATAACTGTAACATATTAAATATTATATACACAGTAGATATTACATAATATAAATACATGTTATGTGTAAAATAAATGTAAGAGTCAGGCATGGTGGTGCATGCCTGTAATCCCAGTGGTTTGGGAGGTTGAGGCAGGAGGATTGTGAATTCAAAGCCAGCGTCAGCAACTTAACAAGGCCCTAAGAAACTTGGGGAGACCCTGTCTCTAAATAAAAATAATTAATAAAGGGCTAAAAATGTGGCACAGAGCCAAAGTGCCACTGGGTTCAATCCCTGGTACCAAATAAATAAATAAAATGCATGTAAGAGATAAGAATAATGACAATATCTGTTGCTTGCCAAACACTACTCTAAAAACTCTATGCACATTGGCTCATTTAAGGGAGCAGAGGTAGGATCTGGATCCAGACAATCCAGCACTCCCTGGATTAAGGGTTAAGTCCATAACCCTAAGCAATGTGCGATCCAGCTCTCTTATACCCATATTCAACAAATGGCAACTGCTGGGCTGTGATCATTGATGCTACCGAATCTTAGTAAGAATTGTGACATATACATCAAACCCTGAACCTCTCAAATCTCAGCTTCCAACCCTGGAATCTGCCTGGGTCACTTCTACCTCCCCATGGAGCTCTGTCTTTCTCTGGGTCTCTATCTAAGATGCAATCTCAGCACTTCTTAACATTTAGAAGTAGCTGGATGCCTTTTTAAAAGGGAAGTTGTCGTTTATAAAAATTTTTGAGTGATTGTAAAACAAAGCCGTAGAATTTTAATAACACTTAACAGCCATTAGAAACTACACAGCATAGTTTTTGCTATATACTCTTTTTCTGACAGAAAGAAGAGGGTGAGGGAAAGGAAGGAGGGAAGGAAGGAAGGAAGGAAGGAAGGAAGGAAGGAAGGAAGGAAGGAAGGGAGGAAGGGAGGGAGGGAGGGAGGGAGGGAGGGAAAAAGGAAGGAAGGAGAAATTGGGATTACCAATTACAGCAGAATAAAATTTAATTGAGAAATGAGTGACATGTGTTTTTCTTAGCAAAATGTGTCCTTAACATTTTCATTTCTCTTTGCTTTGATTTAAATGTCATCAGGAAAGTTTCATCTGTGCCACTTCTGCTGAATTACCACTTAGGCCCTTTTAAAACTGTGCCATCTGATTCTATGCTCACAGCACTACTGCAGTCTCTCAGATCAAGGTCACTAGTGGCTTCTTCATTTCAAATTTACATGTATTTTTTTCTTCATCTTTATTTATCTCAACTTCTCTCAAATATTTGATTTTTACCTCCCCAACTCAGCATCCATCCCCAGCTTTCTTTGCATCAAATTTTCTTATTTTATTATTATTGCATTTCTATTAGCAAATATTCATTGAATACCCACTGTAGGCTAGGCAATACTGTAGGCCCTGAGGATAGCAGCAAATAAAACCAAATATTTGCCCATCTCAAGGTTACAATGTATTTTTATCTCCACCAGTTATTCACCGAAGTCCATTCATGGACCTTCCTCCCACCCCCATCTCTAAACCCTTTTGGGTTGACTTCTTTAAATTATGTATCTATTTTCATGTGACCAATGCCGATTTCAAGCACATTACTCCAAATAATTTTTGAATTAGATAAACATAGGGTTCAAATCCTAAATTCAATACAAATCCTGAACCCAGTACTAATGGTTAAGTATAACTGTTGGTAAGTTACCGAAATACTCTAAGCCTCACTTTTTCCACCAGTAAAATGGAAATCATAATCATACCTTCTTCGTCATGTTGTTGTGAGAGTAATACATGTGAAGTGCACAAGTTACCTGGCACTTCACAAACACACCACTGTTAATGACTGTTCCTTCTGCCCCTTATTCTCAACACATTTTCATCCTTTGTCTATCTCCAGATATTTCAATAGAACATCTCTACCTTGTCAAGTAACTCCTCCTTTTGGATGTCTACCTGAGTCACTAAATATCCCAAATCATCATCATTTTCTTCTCTCACATGTTAGCTCTTTTTATAAATCTCTTATTTAGAGCATTGTCACCATTATTCTGAGAGGTCACTGGAGTTGAAAGTTATGAATTACAATGTCTCTTAATCCTACAGAATCAGTCACTGTTGCAACTTTGCAGAGTTTTGAGCTTATGATACATATTTTATTCATCATAATATCCTCAGTTGTAATATATAACACAATGCCTAAGAATGCTTGCTGAGTCAAAAATAAGTGAATGAATAAATTAGAATAAAGGAATATGAGAAACTAACTAGAGGTTAAGGACAAAGAGCAGCTGGAGGAGTGTTAAGGGGTTGGTAGAGGGAACCCTGGGGAAGGCAAGGCAATTTAAAATTATAATCTTGGAGATGAATCAGTTCCTAGGGATGACACACAGGGTGGGTGGCTGTTGTCAGATTAGAGGGGGAGCCCTCAGGGGAGCGGTTGTCCTGTTTCATATGCTTACATAGGCAGCCACAGTCTCCATTCCTTTCACTCTGAGGAAGTACAGGAGCAATTTGCCCTTTGAATGACAGTTGTTTCCATTGCTTTCATACCCTTTGGTCATTTGTGCTCCAAATGTAATGCCACAGGGAAAACATTGAGGTTTTTCCTTTAATCAGCACTTAGTCCTGTGCCTCCACCGCCTGCGTGCTGCTGCTGCATCATCTCTACACCTTCGGCCAACCTTCAAAACGCTTCAATATTCATTTGTTGCGGAATGGTGTTCCCCATAACCCAGCCCTTGAATAACCAACTGCCACATTCATGCTACAGTTCCAGTGATCGCTCTCCAAAGAGAATCCCATCACAGATAGGTTCCCTCTTAGATTGGACTCTGGGGACAATGAATCAGTTGTTTAAATAAATACTATTACACTAAGAAAAATTGAAATAAGCACAAGTCTTTGAAAGATTTGGATAAGTTTTCCACATGGGAAAGAAGTGCTTGTCACAGTCAGAAGGAACACAGTATGTCATGTTCTCCTCTTATGGTTCATGAATAAAATTTAAGCAAATAATGTGTTCTCCATTGCTGAGGACCAAACTTTGCCCTACTGTAGTATTTGGAATCAGGAATAATTATCATAGTATGTAAATATATAGGAGTTATGAAATAAAATATGAAATAATGATATATATATATACAATTTTTAAGCCTTTTCATCTTATATTAATATTTCAATGAAATATTGAAAAACATAAGTTGTATTTTGGATATAAAATGGCCTAGTTTTAGAAACTTTAGTAGCATTTTAAAAATTTAGAAGCATTTTTAAAATTCAAACTTATTCAAGTGCCTATTTCCATTTAAGATGTCAACTTTTAAGTTTTTTTATAGTCAGACTGAATTTTCAGCTAGATGATCTAAATTTTTACAAGTAATTAATGCATCATTGATAAAATTTGATCAGAAGCAACTCAAATACAAAATATGGCAAGAAATAATTAATGTGTCTAAATTAATATTTTCCTAATGCAGTTCTTCTTGCAGGCCTTTAGACCTATTTCTGTTTTGAAATATGTCAGATACATTTTCCTTTAAAATAAGCATATTTTTCCCTTGCCTTTATTTTCCCTTCATCTGCCAGGTATTTTGCAACATGGATCTGAACGGGGGAGGTTGGACTGTAATTCAGCATCGTGAAGATGGAAGTCTAGATTTCCAGAGAGGCTGGAAAGAATATAAAATGGTAAGATGGGAGAATTTACAATGGTTTTTGATGTTTTATCACAAAGTTATCTTCTCCAGATTATATGACAAACCTTTGCATTTTTAGATGCTTTTAAGTTAATTTAAAAATAAAAATGATGCTTACATTAAGGACATTATTTTCATTAGACACAAAACACTCATAAATCATTTTGAGTAAATGATTTCCATGTGTGCTTCAGAAAGAAAAATGTATTACTGTAATTATTTCATGAACTGCCATGGATTGTCTGGATCCATTCCTATTTGAATGAGGGCGGGGGGAAGCCAGAACTCAGATGAGGCAGGATGGGTGAGCAGGATGAGGGAGTCCTGCCAGGCAGGTGATAGTAGTGGCCTCACTCAGGGCTGGCAAGGTGCTGCTGCTGTTGAGTGAGTTCCTCCACATGAGCTTTCGTGTGACTCTTTGGACTTCTCTGAGTACTGCAACCCAGAGTTATCACACCCCTCCTGTCTCAGTTATCAGACCCCCTCCTAAGAACAGGAGATGCTTTTAGGCTGTTTTGACGCAGAAATGGCACAGAGACATTTCCACTGCTATTCGTTAAAGTTGATCATGGAACCAGCCCAGAATCAAGATGAGAGGAGAACACACGCGTAAGAAAGGAAAGACATGGTTCATCGGTGTCTCTAAAATGAGAGCAGACACACACAGTCGTCATTGCCAACATTCTCGTAGCTGATGTTTTCAATGCTTTGTATGTGCCAGTCTTATCTAATTTTTATATCAGTCCAATTAATTAACACTATCCCTACTTTAAGAGGAAACAGAGATTAAGGAGACAAACTTTTTCAAGAAAATACATCTGATCTTTGAATTAATCCGTAATCCAATAATCTCATATTAAAGTGCCTACAATATTGACTATTAAAACATGCTGACAGAATGTTATGTCACAGTAATAGATGAGGATTTCCCTTTATGGGTGAATTCTCATTATTTTATATGTAAAACGTTTGGATAATTCTGGTTGGAATTATTGACACATTTTTCTCTCTGAAGGTTAAAAAAATGTGATGGAAGTTCTATACTAGCAAAGTTCCATCTCAGTACATTGTAGACAGTGTCAAACCTGCGGTTGGTTGACATTGCAGTTCACCCATTAGTAGGTTCATAGTTGGTTGACAAAGGGTTTTGTTCATGAATGGCACTCTCTAGTGCTGCCACTGTGTCTACAACACTTTTATGAAATCCTCGCTAAACCCTCAGCACACAGTTTAATTAACAGTTTGGAGTGACACAAAATTGAAATCTTGGTGTCTTTAATGAACCATAGACTCAAGATAGAAAGGTAGGCTGAGGCCAACAAGACAGAATTCCACAGAGAGACTGGTATGACTAAAAGTTCTTTTGTATTGTTGGCCACTAAAAAACAAAGATTACTGTACTTACTCTACATTAGTAGCTGGTTTTAGGTCACAAAAAATGCAGAACTCACTTTAGGATGTTTTCAGTTCTGGAGGTTTTTAACCAAGAGGATAATCCTAAGAATTATAATCAAGATGTGAGGATTGGCTTATTTCACTTAGCATGATATTCTCCAGTTTCATCCATTTAGCTGCAAAGGCCATAATATTATCTTTCTTTATGACTGAATAATATTCCATTGGGTATTTATGCCACAGTTTCTTTAGCCATTTATCTGTTGAAGGGCATCCAGGTTGGTTCCACAGTTTAGCTATTGTGAATTGAGCTGCTATAAGCATGTTTTCCCTGATAAGTGGATGATGATATATAATCGGGTTGCGGGGGGTGAGAGAAGAAGGGAGGAACTTTAGATTACATAAAGGGAAATTAGGGGGGAGGGGTATGAAAAATGATGGAATGAGGCAGACATCATTATACTATGTACATGTATGATTACATGAATGGTATGAATCTACATCATGCCCAACCATAGAAATGAAAAGTTGTACCCCATTTGTGTATAATGAATCAAAATGCAGTCTATAAAAAAAAATTTTTTTAAATATTTTAAAAATGCAAAAAAAAAAGATGTGAAGTATCTGGAAATCACATATGGAGCAAGTGAATGGTTTGAACTGTTTAACCTGGAGAAAAGTTTAAATAGAATTAGGCATAGTCCTGTCTGATAGCTATCTAATTAACTAACTGGATGGAAGTGTGTAGCACCAGAGCCTACTACACAAAATGTGGACTGGAAACCAGTAGTATCAGCATCATCTGGGAGCTTAAAGAAACATAGGACCTCAAGCTCCACCCCAGCGTTACTGAACTAGACTCTGAATTTCTAAAGTACCTTACGGGGAGTTCTGTAATGAATGGGGAATATTACAGAAAAGCAAAACTGGACTAAGTAAAAGCAAAACTCTCTAATGCTAAATTCTTTCCAACAAGAAATGGTCTTTTTACTAAGGGGCAAGTCACCTCCCTCATCAGTGTAAACACCCCAGGAAGAGATAGATCCTCATCTTTCGGAATGGTAATGAAGAATGGAATGGTAATCAGGTCAGATTCTAAAGCCTCTTTCTGTTAATGTGATTCTATAAACATATGGGGGGATATTACCTAAGTTCTAAAAGAGAACCTTGAAATATGTATGTATTAGCAGGGTTAGTCTTTACTCCGTTTTAGTCAGTTATTTTGCTGCTGTGACTAAAAGGACCCAACCAGCACAACTGTAGAGGAGGAAGAGTTTATTTGAGAGCTCATGGTTTCAAAGGTCTTAGTCCGTAGAAGGCCAGCCATTCCTTAGGGCTGGAGGTGAGGCAGGGTATCATGGCGAATGAGTGTGTCAGAGGGAAGCAGCTCATTTCATCAGGAAGCAGAGAGAAACTCCACTCTCCAGATACAAAATATATATGACATAGCCACAGCCTAATTCCCACCTCCTCCAGCAACACCCTACCACTTCAACTAATCCCATCAGAGATTAATTCACTGATTGGGTTAAGACTCTTACAACCCAATCATTTCTCCTCTGAACCTTCCTGCACTGTCTCACATGTGAGCTTTTGGGGGACCCCTCACATCCAACCATAACACTCTACCATTTATAAGTGGGTTGAATTTCAGCAAACCACATACACATATATTAGCTTTCTCATTCATTAAAAATGGACAATAATTATACCTCAGGAGTCTTTCAGGGATGCTGCAGAGATTAGTAATAATATTAGTAAAACACTTGGGCACACTGAATATTAAATGAACCATAGTTGTGGTAGTGGTTATTATTATTATTCAAGATTAAAACATCAGAGTCTGCAAAAACATTTATTAATTCTGCCCAGTGTATTATTTTGCTAATCACTTTAACTCATGGTAATTTTCACCATTAAAATGGGATGTAAAGAAGTTATCTAAGAAATCAAATGATTGATATAGATTCAGACAAATCTGAAATGCATTATTATTAAAATTAATGATAACAGAAAATGAATATAAAGTTGTCATCATTGTGATTTTCCAAAATGGTGAATTATTAGTTGTAAGCATCTGCTACCCTGGCAGGCCAGGCCCCTTAAGTAAGAGATACTGACTTGTTAAGTATGGAATTGATTCGTATCTTGTAAGTATTTACCAAACAAATGAATCCACTTTTAAGCAATTCTTTTTTGTTATTGGAACAAAACTGGGATTATTCTTTAATCATAGTTTTTATGGAGTTTATTCCTATCCCTTTTCTGAATATGAAAGACTATCATGCTTTGTTCAAACTTGAAAAATTTATCACCTCAATGTCAATTCTTCAGGGTCAGAAAATAAAATCAGCTCCAATTTTCTGGCAAAAATGAATCTGAAGACTTTTTTTTTTAATTAAAATAATTCATCTTATGTTACAAGTTGGGTCACATTCATCGAAACACATGGTAAAAAGTGTTTCATCTGTTTTCTTCAGAGCTTTTTTATTTTTATTTTTATTTTTTTTTGACCTAAAGACAAAGCAACTTGATTCCACCAAGGATGGATATGGTCTCCTAATACCAGTTCTTGTCAATCATACCTACTTCTGTTCCTTGCATCAAGATCAAGTGAACCTGCAACCCACTTCTTCAGCTTGGGGTGCATGTCCTTGGGGGAAAACAAGGACTTCTTGGCATGCACCCCCTCTCCTCTCTAGCCTCTCTCCTGTACTGCGTGTGTGCCAAGAGGCTATACTTTCTTGGACATTAAGTGTAGCCATAATGTTTTATCCCTCCCTTTCTGCCTTTCCTCTCTCCTTCCCTTCTTTCTGATTGATATCTGTGGGCTGTCTCTTGCCCCACAGGGTTTCCAGAATTGTATGTTACAGTTACCAACCCATGAAATTACACATATGTATTATATATTTCTATTTTTAAATCTCTCTCAGCATGGGAAGTTTGCAATTTATTTGATTTTGGGCATTGACTTTAATCCTACAAAAGTCTTTTACCTGAGTGTTGCTTTAAGTGCAAGCTTCTCAGGAGGAGATGCAGCAAAATCTGTTTATGGATTTGTAAAGATGTTTGCTAAGGGAGAAGTCAGGAGTGGGCTTTTACTGGGGACATTTAGGGAACTATATTAGCTCCTTCAAGTCACAGGGGCACCATTTAGTGACCTCCAGTAATAACATTTACAGCAATGCTTTTGCATATAAAGCCCACTGAAGCTTGGGGTTCCAAACAGTACCCTAAGTGACCAAACTATATAATAGGCAGCGACTAATGCCCTGGAGACAAACTTGCTTTGTTTTCAAAACCATCCCCCTATAAACAAAGTTCCCTTTAACACAAACATTTCATTCTGAGATTCGAAACTTCTGGGAGTTCTTTATTTCTGGAAAGAAATTAAACACACATTTTAACATCTTCAATATAAAAAGAAAAAATTCTTAAGAATTTAAAAATTGTGAAATAAGTAGTTCTTTGATCTTTCTTGGGCTGAAAGTCTCAGCAATTAGAGTAGATGCTCCTGACTCTGTATTACTGCACCTTTGGAAAGCCACTCAGGCATATTTTCCTTAATAATTTATATGAAAAAAAAATGAAAGTCATAGGACTTATACCCATTATGATAAATTAAGAGTTCTGATCATTGCTTTCACTAGGAGTGCATGTCAGAAATAACTGTGGAGCTCTTTAAAAACAGATATGACTTAGTTTCCCCATGGAGATTTGGATTTAGTATGTCTGAGGTGGGCTTATTGAAATCATGTATGGTTTCAATTTTGTTTCTTCTATAAAAAGTCAACACTTCCTGTGAGTATTATCAGACAAATCAAATAAAGTATCAGAGACAATAATTTTATTAACTTGGAAAAAGCACAAGTCGAAATTGAACATTTCTGCAGGTTTTGGCAAAAACTAATGAATGTTGATCTTTTGCCTATATGCTTTTTCTTTTTTTTAAATAAAACGTGCCTCCTAAGGCCAATTTTAAGTAAGCATTATTTTTTTGTTAAATTATAGTGCATTTTGCCCTTTTTATTAAACTCCCAGAGGAGAAATAAAATTGATTAGCAATGGATCTGAATTATGTTATCAAAGTCTTTTATGTGATTGTAATTGACATAACTGAGCATAGTAGTTTCATGAAAGTATATGACATAGCATCCTTGGATTTTATTCAAGAAAAAGAAGAAATTCTATTTTTATAACTAATGTTTATTTATTGCTGCTTTTTTAAACATCAGCACAAAATTTTGTAAAGCTTCAGTTTTTATTTTTATGGATGTTGCAGGACATTCGAGGCGAAATATGAATCTGTGGTAAACTATTATACGCAATAATGTATAAACCTGTACTTTGAGATGTGCATCGGTGATTTTAATATTTTAGGCATAGAGATGATTTTTTGTTTCAGACAGTCCTGTATATATAGCCAAAACTTTCCTCCTGATATGGAGCTTAGGATGAAGATGGGATTTTATGCCTGCCTCACTCTGATAATTTTGTCTGATTAATATAATCTAATTTGCACCTGAATGGTTATTCCACCTCATATTATATGGTTCTCCACCTTTGGTTCATAGCAGACTCACCTGCTTTTAAATATACAAAACCTTTTAGATATACAAATCTCTACATCCATCTCAGACATATTAATTTAAATTTCCATGGAGAAACTAAGTCCTATTTTTAAAAAGCTTCCCAGCTCATTTGTTCTTCCTTCCTTCCTTCCTTCCTTCCTTCCTTCCTTCCTTCCTTCCTTCCTCCCTCCCTCCCTCCCTTCCTTCCCTCCCTCCCTCCCTCTGTTCGTCCTTCCTTCCTTCCTTCCTTCCTTCCTTCCTTCCTTCCTCCCTCCCTCCCTCCCTCCCTCCCTTTCTTTCTCTTTCTTTCTTTCTTTCTTTCTTTCTTTCTTTCTTTCTTTCTTTTTCTTTTTTTCTCTCTCTCTTTCTCTTTATTTCATTCTTTCAATTTAACCCAGTGGCATGTTGTCAGTGAGCTACATCCCCAGCCCTTTTTATTTGTCATTTTGTGACAGGGTCGTGCTAAATTGCAGAGGCTGGCCTCCAACTTGCCTCAGTCCCCTGCACATCTGAAATTTCAGGAGTGTGCCACCAACCCTGGCTATTCCCTAGATTTTTTTCAGATATACACCTCTAGTTGAAAGCAACTATCAAAACTATTAATCTATTAACATGGGTGTAAGACCTTAAAATTGCCAATTTTATAGATTTTAAAACACGTAGGACATGGAGAGAGGGATTAAAAGAAATAGGACCAAGGGAGAGTTGAAGAGGACAGGTACTTTTTAGCATTGAGAAGCAAAGGTAAATACAACGAGGTGGTCTACACTTTCATTTATACCAGTTTAACCCCAATTATAGTCAGTGGACTTTAATTTTTCATTTAGTAATTAATTTCTTGGATTAAAATTACAATATTTTTTGTATACATTAACAATCAACAACACATTAGTCTCTAGTGTCTAAAAACCGTTCAAATAATTATCTCAAAATCCCCCTTCTGAATTTTCAGCAAGTCAAGACCCTGGAATGCTTTTGGAATAGAAAGAAACCTGTTTACTCTCAAACAGATCACAATATCATAGAGGAAAAGCAACCAAACGGAAAATTACTATGTATTATGATTTATCTTCTCAAATGGAAAATTATTGTGTATTGTGACATATCTTCTAACTATAACAACTACTAGATTTTTGTTATGTGATTTTCATGTATCAACCCTCAGTCAAGTGCTGTAGGAAGAGTGAGTGCATTCTTACAACACTATACATGGAAATGCTCTAAATTCCTGTTGTGCAGATAAAAAAACTGAGGCTCAGAAGTAAAGTAGAAAATCCCTTAGTAAATATGTCTCCAAGAAAGGCTTTGAATTGGAGGAGAGATAGGGGATGGAGGTTATTTAATTCAAACCAAGCCTTTGTTCCTACATATCAGATCCACAGTTGTGCCTGATAAACTATCCAATAGACAGCTTAGTAATGTGGGAACCCATTCCCATTTCCCCTTCTTTTGCATATTTTTCATCTTTGGGATGTAACAGCTGTTTCTGCTTCACTGCATTTGGCTATTAGAAGGTTTCCTCCCTACATCATCTAACGGCCATTTTGATTCATGGCCGTCGAATATTTTGCTCATTTGGACAGTTTTTTGGGAAAGTGCATGAAATTCAATTTTCTTTTCGAGAGGTCAATCTCACCACTTTCTTTTCAGTTGTTTCTTTCTGAAATGAGAAAGAGCACACTGTAGAAAGTGATATGTTCCTCCACTCAGGGAGGACATGCTGTCCTGCATGCTGAGACAGGGACTGGCTTTCGTAGGAATAACTTTAATGCTTGTCCATTTCTGAAGCTCATCAGAGATCACTGCACTTTTCCCTGGGGAAGCTGGAGAGTTTTATCCACACAAGGCTTTCAACAGCATGGAAATATGTGACCTAAAACTTAACACTTCATCATTCCTAGCCTCTTTATTCACATCTAGTATAATTGCTGAATCTCTTTTCAATGACCACACAGAAAAGGGAATCATCAAGTGGCCATAGGGAGAGTTTTGACATGTCTGAGCTGAGAAGAAATGTAAAGAAAACCCCAGTGGTCTTCTTTTTCTTCCCAGGGGATGCTGCAATAAAGAAAGTGCTAATTCTTTGACTTGCAGCCCCCTGTAGCTTTTGTTCTGCTTGTGCATTGGAGAAGGTAAGCTTTGCTCTTCTCCTTGGTATGTATGAAGCACCAGTTGCCATAGAATATGTAAAATTCTTAGCATGTTCAGAATTGCTGTACTATTTCCTATCACTGTGAAACTTTTGCAAAGTGTGACTAGAGTATCTTAGGAGAAGAGAAACAAGCAGCCACTGCAGTAACTTCAGTGAGTCCTATATTTTTGCTCTGAGCTACAGGTAGATGATCTTAGTGCAATTTGAATCAAGGATCTTCAATTAATCAAAAAACTAAGTTAAATTGGAATTAATTTAAAAGTGTGCATACGTATGTAACACATGCCATTTTAACTTGAGTAAAAAATACATGTTCAGTTACCCATTTTTTATAAATATATATAACATTTATTTATAAATTAAGTACTTAAAATAACATATAAAGAAAACTGATATAATATTTAAGACAAAATATTTTATGCCATTATCCCACTTCCTACCTTCCAATTATGAGACAGGAAATTGAGAAATTGCCTAACTTCATGTGCTTCAAATTCCTTATCTCTAAAACAGTGTTATTCAATGGAATAGCTCTTCTCCTACAATTTCTAACTTTTAATGACATTTGAGTGGTTCATTTTGATTTTATCCACTTTTTCAAAAGGAGGATCAAAGTGTGTGATTTGGGGTCAATGGTTTCTCTATAAAATTTTCTCCTAAGGGAATACACCCATGAAATGATTTCATTTCCATGAAATAAAATAATACTTAAAGACAAGTACATGTAATTTTACATTAGATGCAAAGTAATGTAAAATTTAAAGTCCTCTAAAATTCCATTATTCTCAGTCTATCAGGGTCTCAACAACACCTAATTTGAAAAGATCTGAATGATTTGCTTTTATTGAGCAAATGAACGTATTTAAATTAGATTTTATAAAAACCTTCTTTCCCCTCTAATATTTGCACAATACAATATAAACATCATCATGATAATAACAGAACTGGCAAAAAATGATTTGGGTACCAAACACTACAGACTTTTGGCCAATAATTCTCCTGGCAGAGGTAGTGGTGCATTTGTGTACTTGATGCAATTTGAGTCCCCTCTGGGCACCAGCACAAAGAGGAATGGAAAACACTGATTCATTGCTTAGTTTTGTTAAAGGAGAATGCCATTATGAAAACTTCTCTTGATATTAAACTCTATAAAACTGATATACATTCCGTGTGAAAGGAGGAAAAGACTTTCTAAATTCTGTCATCTGCATTGAGAAAACAAGAGCTGCCATAATATTTTAGTACTTCCCTCATAATTTTTAATATGGATTAGACCTTTATTAATAAATGTCTCAGCTAACCAGAATTTGCTTCTTTGAGAAACATTGGAGTATGCCCTGTCATTATTGGTGGCCTTAAAATGTGTGCATGACAAATAGAGGACTTTATTCAGATGCAGATTCATGTGGCTTGCTCTCAGATATTTGATTCAATGGAGAGCTAGGTATTTTTGTTTTTAACCAGAACTCCAATGATGATGATTCAGTGGGGCAACGGAGACTCAACTGTATTGTCCACACACACACACACACACACACACACACACACACACACAGTGTTTAAGGTTACTTCTTTGAATGTGAATGCAAAGTGCTGTAATATTTTGTCTCCCTCTCCCCATCTCCCTCCTCCACACAACACAGCTATTTATTATCATGGAGCTCACATCTGGGTCAGTAAGACAAACCTGTAGATCAGGAATTGAACTGATTGTCAAGAATACTTTCTGAGGCAATTGTGAATACCCCAAATCTAGAATGCCAACAGTTTCCTAGGGTTCTTTATTTCCCTGTCACCAACATGTCCAACATTAAGAGTTGGCTCACATTTGGGGACCACTTCTCTTTCTTCCCACAGAGAAACTATTTTGAGTACTTAACAGCCATGACTGGGCTTGCCCCAAAGAGAAGAACAGAGCCATATTGAGACTGAGAGGCACAGTGCTCAGCCCCGTGCACTCACTCAGCTCTCACCAGTCAGCCGTCTGCCTCAAAACCTACATTCATGCCAGTGAAGCAATCTACATGAGCATGGTTGCAGATTTACAGGTCTTCTTATTAATATTAAAAAATGAGAATGCAAAACTGCCAAAATCAAAGGTCTGATAATCCATAAAGTTATGGGTGCATAATTGGACTCCTGAATAACAACAAAACAGTATTATTAAATAACTTGTCTGATACAACCCTGATAGTATTCAATGAAAAATGCTCAAATGATATTCAGAATAATAGCTAGAATTTTAGAAACATATTCAAAAGCAAACTGAATTGAGAAATGCTTCAGGGTTAACCTATTGAACAAATTTATTTAATCCAAAAATGCTTTATCTATATATATTTGATTAACACATATTTCTCTATAATAAGAATTGGACAAAAGCCTCAATGGAAGCAAATATAACAGAAGACTATTGAAATAAGGCAATAATAGAAAAAAAGCAGTGTGTAAAAATCTGAAAGAAATATCTTGATTTTAAAAGATAATACATTATTTTATTTATTTATTTTTTATTGTTACTTAGAAAACAGTTAAACGCTGAACGTGAAAAGTTTCCCTCTTTAGTAACAAGTTCACGTCTGTCTCCTTTCCAGGGTTTTGGAAATCCCTCTGGTGAATATTGGCTGGGGAATGAGTTTATTTTTGCCATAACCAGTCAGAGGCAGTACACGCTAAGGATTGAGTTAATGGACTGGGAAGGGAACCGAGCCTACTCACAGTACGACAGATTCCACATAGGAAATGAAAAGCAAAACTATAGGTAAGTTGTGTTTAGGGTAGTACTTGACTACCTTTGATCTAACCATTAAGGAATGTTCGTGAAAAAGTATGAAAGAAAATGATGAAAATCGTCCTTCAAAATGAAAATCAGGCCTATGGCAAAGAGATTACAAAAGAACTGTAAAGACTTCTGACATTTTACTTTTCATAGACTGCCTTCAATGTTGGCTTAAATTCTAGTAAATGGTGAAGTAAATCAGAAGTGTGATGTTGTTGTTTTAGTCGTTACTGTGAAATGTACTGGATTCATACATGTAAGATTCATAACAGAAGTGACTAAAACTCAGTGCCTTGAAATAATGAATTTCTTCCTTGTACCCAAACATTTTTTTGGTTCTACTTCCTTTATCTTCCTTAAATTATTATTTTTTTCAAATTATCCTGAAGGAGACAAAAGGACAATTTAAATATTTTTGAGTGATTTGCATAAAAGAGGAGAAGAGGCATAACTGAGGTTTTTTGTTTGTAGATAATGTAAAGGGTGAGAGTAAATCCAAATAATAATATCAATATACACAATGCATTGTGGAGATATAAAAATAGTCAAGCTATACACTTGTTTAAATGTTTCTGATTTTCTTTTCAATGAGCAGCTTTCATACTAGAAGAAAATTAAAACTATGACTATGAAAACAACGCAACATGGTAAATTTATTCCTTGAATACCTATTGTGATATCACTAAGTTCCAGGAGCTCTATTAGGTATTGGGCATTAGTCTTACAGACCTCACAGTCAGGCCATATTGCTAAGTAGTCATAAACACCTGGTTGCTATTCTTGGGGAACAAAGTATTTTAGATACTCTCATATTACTACCTATTAATGCAATACGTGACACATAGCAGGTCCTCCATTGTGTGTGCTTCAATGTCATAATTAGTAAATCTGAAATACAGTGATATTTTTAAATTTGACCCTGGGGAAATTTAACTCAGTATTGTGACTACTCCATGTGTGTCTTGAAATCACAATTGTATACGTTAAAAGGATGGCACACTGCTTCAAGAAAATTGCCATGATAGCAACCAAAACCTTGTGCTTTTTCCCAACCAGCATAGCTATCTCCTTGTAGTTGGACTGTTTCTATTTCTTGTCTTTTTACGACATAATATTCTTTAGGAATTTAAATCTACATCTCTTCCATGGCTCAATTCATTTTCTTTCAATAGATTACATATAGAATTGGATCCCTGGAGACATAATAATCATTTTCTTAACAAATAGTGATGATGTCACCACAACGGAGGGTGAGAAATAGATCTGAAGGGTGGACAGTCTCACGGGGGAGCAAGGGTCTACTTAATGGCAACTTGAGAAACCAAAGATGAGACATTTATAAAATGCAATGGGGTGGAAGAAGAAATGTTTCCAAGGAGGTCAATATTTTGAGAGTTTTATAACAAGAAAAACCACTGTAAAACATCAGGGGTACTCTTATGTAAATGTTTTGACCTGAAACTTGAAACTAAATGAAACTTGGCTAATGTTAGACAGCTTGACAATAGGACTTGCAAATAATTAGTTTGGTCTTTTTCTAGGCTCCTGAAGAATTTGCTTTGGTTCATTTCCAAAACATCTCTCAGTTCTCTATAGGTGGTGTTGGGGGTATGTTGTGTGCACACATACATGTGTGGCTGGGGTAGTGTTAGGGGAACACGGAGTGTCTACACAGGTTTAGGGGGAGAGCTGGCATCTGTTGTAGGGTTTGGATGTGTGGTGTGAAAGCTATTTTTCCATCTGCATGAGAAAGGAGTACTGGCTTCCTCTTGGAGTGCCCCCTGCCCTGGCTGCCCTCCTGAGCATTTCTCATTCTCTCAGCATCTGTGATTCCATTTCCTCACCCATATGATATGGATCTAGGATCAGACAGGAAGTCTTCCCAGCTAGGCTGAGGCATACACTCTGGGATTCCCACTTACCTTCCCTGAGAGATTTGTGAACATTGAGAATCAGAATCATAAAAGTAAAGCTCAATAATTTAAAATAACTTAACAATTTATTTCTCAATCTCTGGTTTAGGGGAAAGAAAACTGAAGTTCAGAAAACAGACAATTTTTTCCCCAAGGAGGGAAAAAGATTTTTCTCCCTGCCTAGTGCAGTGTAGTCTCTGCTGTCAGGCTGTTGTAGTGACCTAACAGATAGCAGATCTGCAACCACTACTTTCTCATGCGCTTAAGCCTAGGATTTGCACTGGCATCAAGTGAGAAATCAGAACTCATTAAAACATGGTGCCTTTTCTGGTGGAGGGTTAAAGGAAACATAGAATACTGTCACTCTTCCAAAGAAAATAGAAGGTAAGCTTAAAAAGGGAGGCTAACTCCTGGAGATTTTCTCCCTCTCTAGGCCACCACTGCTTCTCCAGGGCCAGTGATGCTACCTGTGGCCCCAAGTTGCAACTCCAGCTGTCCATCCTTGCTTGGAGATACTCTTCTTCCATTGCTCCCTCTTTGCCCTGAACCAGGATACCTCTTTGTGATAAATTATTCAAACAATTAATACTAAGGGTCAGACCGTATTTTATGTTTAGTGAAATGATTTTGACACTTTAGTTAATCCTCATAGTGACTTTTTGAGGTAGATGTTATTAGACCCACTTTATAGATATAGCACTGGAGGTGCATGCCTATGATCCCAGCTACCAGGAAGGCTGAATCAGTAGGACTGGAAGTTGAAGGCCAGCCTGGGTAACTTAATGAGACTGTGTCTCAAAATAAAAAAATAAAAAGACTGTGGATGTAGCTCAATAGTAGAGTGCTTGCTTGGCATGAACAAGACCCTGGGTTCAACCCCAGTACCACATATACACACACACACACACACACACACACACACACACACAGAAATAAAAAGAAAAAAAAAAGAAAAAGTAAACTGAGGTTTTGATCCATCTGGCTCAAATTCAACCAAATTCCAACTAAAATTCAAAACTATGGAATTCATGCCAGATTTTTCTTTTATACTTTTCCATTTTCCACATTTTTCTTCTTTTGAATTAAACTTAGAAACTTTTTGAGTTTCTTGTTTAAAAATATTCTATCTTGGAATTTTTATCTTGAAAATTCTATCAATTGTAGTCATAATAAGCAGACCTAATTTCCAAAGAAAAACTTTTCTCATGCTCTTAACATATTAAGAGTAAGGGTTGTGAATGGATGGATAGGCTTACAAATGTATATGTAATACACATGTTTTCCTTTTATCCTCTGAGGAAACTTCAAATGATTTTCTCAGATAGAAAATAAAATTTATAGAACCCAAGAGAATATGAATGACAAAAAATAATAATGTAAAAGTGTCATGATAAACATATCATGTAAAATAGCACACAATCAATGTGAAGTTATTAAATACCTCCCCTGGAGAGGTAGCATTATCCAGAGCCTCGTCATCTAACACCCAAACCATTATGGAGCCTTTCGGCCTCTATTCTTGATACTGTTGAAAATGTCTTCCACACTGCTTCTGGGATGATTTTTCCAACAATCAGACATGGTTCTTCATCTCCATCACAGATTTGGATAACATTCGAATATCTTCAAGTCAAAGTCTGCAATGAGACTCTTCATGACCTGACACTACTTACTTCTGCTATTGTTGCCATATACACTCTTCAGCCTTATCAACTAGATTTCCTCTTCTTTATGATTATGTTCTAGTAACCTGCAACTTGCAATTTCCCTAAACCCTTTATGCCTTTGTTTAGACTATCTCTCTACCCTACATACATAAATTCAACTTTATCATGAAGATATGTCTTAAATCTTACAGATTCTCTTATGCCAGGAACTCTTCTCTGATATCTACTATGGCAGATGCTGTGATGTGTCAACCCGCTGCCCACTTCAGAGCTGAAGCACTCCTTCTCCCACCTCCCAGGAATGCTGTTGGTAGACAGTTTCCAGCTGGGGTCCCCTCTCTAGATATTGCTTGTGGCTGAGGAGGATCATATCTCCCAAGGGCACCCCTCCTTTCTGCAGACAGATTGCATCCAAGGAGCAATGAATACAAGAATATGAAAACCTTCTTGCTCCAATTTGGGACAATTTTGAATGGCTTGTCAAAGGTTCCACTTGAGATCAGCTGAGGTCTTTACTTACTATAGCTGTGTTTGAGTACTACTTTTCCCGTTGCTCAGTCTTGCCTCCTTCATTCTGCCACAGATGCTAAGAGCACTCCCCTCTAAAAGGCCCCTACACTGAGTTTCCAGAGAAGCACGTCATCCTTGTTCTCCAGCCAGTTTGGATTTTGTGTTCCCATTGATCCATAACACTCTGTGGATAAGTATCTGGTATCCACATACTATGATGTCATTAACAAGTGTTTATTAAGTAGCTCTCTCTCTCTGTTCTAAGCTTCCAGAGTATTCAAGACCTATACCTGCTAGCTAAATTATTAAGAGTTGATAATTAATATAGGGTGTATACATACTACATGTACCAGATAACTTATTTTCAAGAAATCCAAAGCATAATGTTTTGCACAAAGTTGTAGGTGGCTAATATTATGGGAAGTTAGAATTTTTTATTTACTCTCATAACTACCCACCATACATATGGCCATTCCCTATCAAAGGAAAATCCAGTAACTACTTTGGGGTATTAAATTTCAAAGCACATATTCTAAGATATAATTCATGTTTCTTCTAAGCCCATTTTTTCTTTAATAATTTTAATGTCTATAGACTCATTAACTCATGTCTTTGGCTCTCAATTTTCTGCCCCCAGGAAGTAAAATATTTGTAAAGCATCTAGTAGCTCAAAAAAATTTTTTTTGAACAGAGCCACCTTTAGGTATGCATTTATTTTCTGTTTTTATGGCTTTTAAATTCTTTAATAAACAATTTTTATGTCTCTAATAAGCACTTGAAGAGTTTCATCAATTTAGGAATCAAAATGACCTTTTATTTCTAATAAAAGCTTGGTTCATCCTAAAACATAGAATTATAAAACAAATACACAAGCACCAGCATCACAACAAACACAACTGAAAAATAATGATTAATCATGAGGTTGAAGAGAAGTTATGACTACCTGAAAAAGCTCTGGCCCAAGAATCAGAGATGTGGAGGCTGTGAAGAATTCTGGTTTTTCTCTTCTGTAAAAGACTATAAGAGGAGAACTCTATGGAAAGCTACTGTGTTGGTGTAGAACATTCCCTGTGCTTGTGCAGCCAAGCATCTTGTGGTGTTCCTGGAGCTATTTCCAAAATCAGGAAGCCAAGCTGGATGCTAAATGGACTAGAGGATAGTGTGGAGATGCCGGGCATCTCTGCCTCTGAACATCACTCTATCTGATGATGTCCCGGGAGTTGGGTCACTGCTTCCCTTCCACTTCCCAAATCTCATATGAAGTTAACTTTGGGGCCCCCTCTAGTTTAGAACTATGAAAGCAAGGAAATTCTGGGAAAGAAGTTCCCAGATTAACGAGGTTGACAGTAGCACACTCTGGCCCATACGTTGGATGAATCACCTATTACTTTTATACTTCAGTTTTATTATCTTTAAGTGGGAACAATATGCTATAATTAGGAGAATACAAACATACTTTGTAGTTAGTAAACTTAAATGTCCTGCCAATATGAAAAATATTTAGATTTTTAAATTCAGTTTTATCACGCCGAATAAATTTATTATTGATTCTAATTATTAAATTATAAAATATTTTAATGACATGTTCTATATTGAAACAAACTTCTTTTGCTGCTTGGCAGTTATTCATTTATTTATTTCAATTCAGGATCCAAGCCAGATTCACTCATTAAATTTGTGATCATGGCTCTTTGTCTCCTTTAGCTAGACTAGACTACAATACACCCAAAAATGAACCAAAAAGTAATATTAATTTGTTGATCATTATTAATCAAATGATTAGTTAATCATAATATTCATAAAATAATATTTTTGAAGACTCCAGATTTTTTCAGAACTTTTCTTTCTGGATATATCTGATTGTTTCTCCCTGACTAAATTCAAATTAAATCGTTTTGACAAGAATGTAAGTGATATTGTATAACTTCCTATTCTCTTACACCCAAAGTCATAAAAGACCAATTGTTCCATGATTAGCTGGTCTAAATTTACTTCCTTTGTCAAGGTTTTGGTTCTGTTTACCCAATGAAATATGTACGCTCTCTCTAAAAAACAAAAAATCTTATAAAGTATAAAACATTATTATATTGCATAAAACACATAAAGCTGATCAGTTTTGAAGTATTTGTGGGAACTTGTACATCACTCGGATCCTCTTCTTGCTATTGTCTCAAGCACAGCAGAGCACAGTTTTAAAACAATTGCATTACATTATTACAACTAAAACCACAATTTTCCAATCAGAAATAAAATTAATTATATTCATTTCAATAAAGAAAAAGAAAACTAAGTAAAATTTTTCTAACTTTAATGTAAGAAAAGCATAGTTTTAATGAATATATTTTATTAGAAAGTGTATGTAGTTTTTCTCAAATCTTGGGCACATTTTTCTCCCTAAAGTTAGCTCCTTTGTGATATTTGTAGGTATTAACTTAATTAGTAAATCCTATATCACAGTAGAATGGGTTCCTCATTTAACCAGTAAAAAATTTGAATTAATTAAGTCTGAATGATAATGGCAGCAATTCATAAAACCCATTCTATAATGAATAATCTGACTATAATATTGATAGTGCACATTTGTAGATGTTCATATTTTATTATTATTATATTATTTGTTGGGGATGAACGATACTTCTGGGATAGAACCAATTAATTGATAGCTATCACAAAGCTTTGTTCTGGAAGATTCCACATGAGGATGTGAATAGACAAAAATTTGGACAAAAATTGTGAAAAAAAAAACCTATGTGAAAATAATTTGGCTATTAATTACATTTTTGCACCAGGTTCATTTTAGGCTTACATCTTCATTGGGACGTAGTTTGATGGAAGGTATAAAACATTGTACTGGAAATTCAGGGACACAAACTCTAGACTTAGATCTGCAGTTGCTTTTCTGCATTACATTGGACAAGTTTCTTCACTTTTCCAAGCCTTAGATCCTTAGGAGTAAAATAAGGAGGTAAGGTTAAGGCTCTTTCCAATTTCACAACCCATTTTTTAAAAAACAATCATTGAAGTACTCTCTTGTCCTGTGGGTATTTCAAGGACAAAACAATTTCATATGGACTGAGAAAAATTCTCTTAAGCCTCCCATGTAAATTTGAGCCCTGCATTTTTGTAGATATTGGAAAACTTGTTTCATTTATTTTAGTAAAATGTTTCCCATTTTTCTGATCCTCAGGACTACATGGTCCTGGCTGAAACCAGCAGCAGATGTATTGAAATGCAGGACATTATTTTTTTGCAGCATTTATAGAATGAATATAGTAGAAATATATGTGGAGACACTCCTGGAAGCTTCAATCTTCTTACATCTCTGGCGTAGGTTTTCAAACTCAAAGTTTTACATAGTTTTATTTGAATTTACAAATAATTTCTTCAATTTGGTAGCTGCATACTTTTATTTAGACTATTATTTTTGTTGTGGTTACTTCCTAAAGTCTAGGAGGAATTGTTTAGTTAATGAAATTTATACTTTATACCTCCTGAGATGAAGTATTTATGAGGAAAAAACACTTTCTATGGTCTTTAGAGGTTTGGAAAAGGCAGTTTCTTAAGAAGTCACTTTTTTCAGGTCTTCTAAGTGTCAGAAAAATCTTGGTTTTAATGCAGATTAATATTAGTCTCTAGAGTCTTGGGTTTTTCCAAGCCAACAAGTCTTAGTGCTGTTTGTCAGGTCTAAGGACTCCCAGAGGATTTCTGTTACAGAGTAAGTAATTCTAAGGCTCAGACAACTCCCACCCTGGCAAGTTGCAGATATACCCATGTAGCAAAAACCAGCTGTTACAAAAACCAACTTGCAAAAACACTGGCTGCTGGAAATAGTGGAAGAGATGCCCTGTGAGCCACTGCTCTGGATTCCCCTCGTGCTGTCCCCCACCACAGTGGTGGATCTGAGTATTCACATGGATACATATGTATGTGTGATGGAGACAGGGCAGGGGATGGGCAGTAGATAGCCAACAAGCCCTCACAAGGCCACAAACACAGTCCGTGTATACTAAAGATAAGCATGGCATGAATAAGGAGCATTGATCAATTTTGGGAGATTGGGAAGATTCACAAGGAGTGGCCTAAATTGACATAAAATTGGGCAAGTTGGAATTAGCTACGGAATAGTTCAAACGTGGGGGTAGAAGAGGGGAAGGAATAGCACACCTGGGGACTGGAAAGTGAGACACAGCACGCCTCAGGCAACTGCAAGTAGTTAAGAGTTGCTTAAGCAAAGGTGGAAGGGGGCAATGATCAATCAATCATGAAGTTGAGAGCAAAGGAGGCCAGACCACCAGCAGCACGTGGAAGACTTAGGACTAGGAAGAGTCATGGGCCCTGCAGGCCCCGCTGAAATGTCCTTTTCTTCCATTGATTTCCCCCTTATTATATGAAAACACTATCATTAAATATGGGTGGTAACGATGTGCAGGACACATCCCACCAGCATTCAGCCCCTGTCCTTCAAGAGCATGATCTCTTTGCCTGAATCGACTTTCTTTATCCTGGAAGTCTCAGCTCAGTCTGTAGAGATCTTCATTTTAGACTGGGGAATGAGTCCCTCTATGACCTATGGCTGTGTTCTATGTATATCTTTGTCCAGTCCTTATCGTACTACGTGATGATTGGCTGCTTCCTGCTATTAGTCTGTCACCTTTAGAAGGACAGTGTCTTCTTCACAATGCTTGGCATGTGCCTGAAAAGGAAGCACTTCTAATAAACATAGAAAAGTATTGCAACAAGGAATGGTTTTTGTACATTCAACAAATTAGACTAGAATTTTGAATCTATTAATCTGGATGTCAGAAATTCAGAGATTAACCAGTCTAAGTTTCTGCTCTCTCAGGCTTATGGTATAGCATGAGAGCATACGACAGTATTCATGTAAGATTTATAACAATGTACTATGTCCTTTAATTTCTTGGACTGTTGCTGGAATAAGATTCACTTCCCTCATCCGTTCAACTCCTGGTGTTTCTGTTTCTTTTATCTTTACTTGCAAGTGATATGCAAGAATTTCTATATTGCATGATGCCAGGTAAATAAAATATTCATAAAATAAACACACAACATGCCTTGTTCATTTCTCTTTTAACTGAATATATAACTTTATCAAAATCATTTTCTTAATGAATGTTCTATCTCATTCTTTTGAAATCAGGACCTGCATTCACTCACGTACCTAGCCAGCCCACGGCCAAACATTTGTTATGCTGCCAGTACCTTCCTGGCACTCTATGGTAATTTCCAAACTTGAGAGTGACATAGTCAGCTGTGATGCTTATTTGAAATAAATATTTTTAAAATTCCACATCTGGAGATCCTTATCCTGGTGATGCTGGTCTTGGAGACGAGGAATGGGTCTTTGTTCCCTGGTGTTGAAGATTAAACACCTAAGAAATGCTAAGACAAGCCTAGAAAGCAAGTTTTATTTAAGAAAGAGGCAGCAGACTCCTCCAAAGAGAAGTGGACACAGAGCTAGGTGTCCGTGCCAGTGGGTGTGTCTTGCTCTTTTATAGATACAAGAACCCCCATCTTCCCTTTCTTCTCCAGGTATATTCCTGAGGGCAGGAATGAGCAGGAACACAGGGGGTAATCCAGCAACCCATTGTGCCAGGAAGTGTGATCCCCCACCTGCAGGTTAGCTGTCAGCAACCCATTGTTCTCTGTATGATAACCAAGTAACATCTTCATTCATTACCTACACTGACTGCTTGACCTTTGTTCCCTACCTCAGTTTATTGAGGAATGTGACTTATCCTGTCCCCTCAACCATGTGGAGCTGCAGGCAGATTTCTTTTTTGGCAAAGAAAGCTTGTGGAGGTCAGTACAGTGAATTCATTTTATAGAATTATTCTCTTAACCTGTGTTCCCACCATCCTCATCTATCTGTCCCCTTACACTAGGATAGGACCTAGGTATCTCAATTTCCTGAGTACATCAAGGTGATGCCGATGCAGAAATAGCACTTTAGTAACACTAAATGGAGACACCATGCTTGCTACTCATGGAGGGCTAATCATTAAGGAGAAGGAAGCAAATGTGGGAGTTGACTTAAAAGTTTCAGTTGTATGTTTTATCATGTCTGCTTGATTTGTTTGTTTTTCCTGTGTACTTGGATCAAGGAATCATGGTCTTTGAAAAAAAAATTAACGTAGCCGCAGACCTTCTCCCCAAAATAATGAAGAGACACAAAATTTTGCTCACATTTATATGTGATTCAGCTCCACACTCACAGTCCCTGGTAAGAACCTTTGATATTAGGTTATAGTTGGGCACTAAAGAAAGTTAATCAATACGACTGGGGTGGAGGATGGTTGAGGCATATTGGAGATGTAAGGGAACCAAGAAAGTCTCCACAGAGGAAACCCCTGTGGGGCGTGGGTTTCCAGCCAGAAGAAGCCATATAGAAAAAAAGAAATGGGAGGGAGCCTGCCCTATGCAGACAGCAGCAAATACCTTGCTAACCAGGGTTCACTGTGTTACAGATAACAGAGGGCCTAATCCATGATGAGGAGTTTGGACTCATGCTAATTGTGAAGAGAAATAAGCACCCTAGTGATTTTGGTCAACATAGGAATCCACTTACCCTGGAGTTTTATTTACAGACCTCATAGGAACACATTGTCCAAATACAACAAGGGAAAGTGTTCTCTCTTTGCAAAAAAACCTCAGATAATATCTCTCAATGATTTTTAGCTTTCTAAGCAAACTTTCCTCTCTGATTTCCCCAGGAAATGCTAGAAAGAAAGCTTATTTAAACAGAAATACAAATTAAAACAAACTTATGTCCCTTGAACTTGTTGGGACTAAAAAGTACCAAATTCAATTATACATTTTACAAGATCCTAACTTAATTTTTGATAGAAGAAGAAACCAATTAGGCTCTAGAGGAATTCTCCTCCATCCAGTGAGCCACCAATTCAGAGCTGATGCTATCAGGCACATATGACCCCAAGGGAATTGAAATGTGTAAGGGACTGTTTGTATTCTTTACAGGGGTCTTAGTGCCACATCATTCATTTTAACACTCCATTTTTTATGTATTCTTAGAAAAGAGAGAGGGCTGAAAACTATTCTATTTTGAACTAAAAAGAATTAATTGTTACAGTATGTATTTCTGAACTTTGGAAAATATAGCTCCATTGCACAAATCTCATGAAAAAATATATTTTCATGTATAAAATGAGTGTGCTCTCTCAGAACTGTGCAAAGGCAACCAGAGATAATAGTGTTTAGGTTCAGTATTTTCCTTGGAGGAAGAATTTATCATGAGTTTTGAACACATGCAAGTATCATGAAAAATACTGAGAACTGTATTTTGCTGGCATTTTGAAATAGGAGTCACTTGTAACAACATCAAGAGTTTGAGAAAACTGGAATAATTAACAAACTCATTTGGTCAAAGTTTATAAGTGAAAGGAGAGACAAATGTATGTCATCAAAACGTAGATAAATGAAAAATCAGTGTACAATTTGTACATGTATAATGAAATTTACCTAAAAGAATCATATTACAAACAGAATAAAATGACACTGAATTTGAGGTTTTCTCTAACTCTGCAAATTTATCTTTCTAATCACAGTGCGGATCCAGGACCATCATTATCACAAACGTTTATTTCACACTGTCACATCTTCTACACATATTTAAAGACAAGTAGTATACTACCTCACGGCATCTGAGGCTTACAAAACAAAACAGATAATGCCCTCCTTCTTAACCTAATGACAGGGTTAATGTGCTGAAATTCTGATGATTCCTCAATAACCCAATTCCTTATGTGAAAAAAAAAAAAAAGAAAGAATCAAGGAAGATTTAATGTGATAAAGTGTTCAGGAAATAGACCTGAGAGTTAAAGGATAGGTTGCCATGGATAGTCTTTCTAGGGATTTTCCCTAATAACAGTTTTGAGTAAAGAAAGAAAATACATGTGTGTTGTATTCAGCCAGCAGAGCTCCCTCTTAGCAAGAGACACACAGTGTTCTCAAAAGATTAGAATTTCAACTTATGAAGGGATGAATATTAGAATTAGAGGATTATTATTGACCTTGAACTAGGTAGTCAATCAGCAAACAAGCAGCTCTTTGCTTCTTATTTTTTGAACTTAATACTCTGTTCTTTCTGTATAAAATAAGAATTTTCAAATGGTATGGCACCTTACAGATTTGAGGAAATTGGTGCTTTTCATCTTTAATTTCTCCAGTTTGCTACCTGTATATGGGCCTTATTTGGCTGTGCCCCGTCTCATCATTTCCATTACTGTCAGTACACATGTGTGACTACCAAGGTCATTAGTTTGTATTTGTTTAATTTACACTCACTCACATAGCTCATGTGTACAGAGCCGCTGTGTGTTTTATGATTATTGATTAAGGAAATTTCAGTTGTTTGTTTTTTTTATTAATATTCAAGTACTCACCCTGCCTACATGCAGTAGTCTTTTCAAGGACTTTATATGTATTACTTCATTTAATACCCATAATAACATAGGAGGACACTACTATTGTTAGAGGCATTTTATAGACAAAGAAATCAAGAATTAGAAAGATAGTAGGACATAACAGAGTTTGAAGATCAACCATCTAAGTTTGCAACCTACTATCTTTTGAGATACAGGGGTACACGGCACAGTGCCACCCTTTGTAAGTTAATGGTTTCTTTATTTATTTAGTGGGTGTGGGCCAGAGGAAGGTTAAAAGCAAAAATCTTAGTCAATGGCTTTATTATCAGTTATTTCTTTCATTCATACTTATTTTGTACGGAACCACCTTCCTCTTCTGGATCTTTATTTTTTAACCTCTCCATGATCTTTAATTCATAATTAGTCAGACTATATATTATAAATTTCTTTTGTTTCAATTTTTGCCTCTCCTTACAGGTTTGTAACCATGCATGTATGTGATTGCCATTTAACGGTCTGTCTTGGACTTGTATTCTTGCACTTTTTCAAGTATCCTAACTTTGCTCTGTGTATTTTCCTATTATTTCTGACATATGTATTGATGGGTTCCTGCAAATAGGTAACCAATTCTATTTACTTGTACACAACTGAGTTACAGAATATGTCACCAACATGTGAAAAAAGGTATGTCATACTGAGTAGAGCCTCCTCCATCAGAGAGGACAGACTCAGATTCAACACTGGAAAATCAACCTTCTATCCTCCAACAAAGAACATAAAACTTTTCAAACAGGTTCTTAAATGGAATGCCTGGACTTCAGAGGAACTTGTCCAACAGACTGGACACTTCTAATAGTTACAGGTCTCTTTGTAAAACGTGATGGTCCCATTTCTCATTTGAATTCCAGTATTTATTTTGGTAGGGTTTTTTTTTTTATGAGTTGTTTTATCAAGCTTTTGTTTACTGGCAGCCACAAACTAATTCCATATTCATTATAGCAGAGTCCCAATATGATTAGAACAGACCATGAGGTCATTCACATTGGACAAATCTCAAATCAGGAAAAATAATGCCCAGGGGACTTGAATTCTAAAGGGTAATATCATTGTTAGTGTTAAAATATTTCTATGTTCAAACCATCTCTTGAAATGAGTAGAACTTAAATTTTAAATTCTTTGTACTCTTAGCTCATTATTGATGCAATAAATATTTATTGAACACTTGCTGCATGTATGGCATATGAAGTTTATGAAGATGGCTAGTAAATGAATAATTCTGTGAAGAGGTTACAATCTGGTGAGGAAGTTTGGACACTTGCATACATAATAATCCTACAGTAGACAAAATGAAATGTGCCACAAAAGAAGCAATGTGTCTCTACAATGACAGTTTGACAGAAAAGGAGAGAGAAGCTATCCAGTCTAGCAGTTGGGCTGACCTTCAAGGATGGTCGATTTTGAACTTGGGTAGACAGAGAGAAAAGATAGTTTAGTAAATCTTGGTTATTTGTAAGCACAGGATATACTTAGACAACAATGCATGAGAAGATAAAATGTCACCTTGCAGATGTTATTGTGAAAATATAGAAAAGATTATTTGGCTAACTGTAAGTTTACTATACTAATCTTATATGGAACTCAAGTCTCCCTTTTGTGCTAAAAAAAAAAAAAACTTGTATTCTTTCCTTTATCTCAAGGCTTCCAATATTAGTAATTTCCACTGTGACCAATTCAATTACTTGAACTCAATATATTTAAAAAATGCTTTTTGTAAAAACTAATGAATATCAGCCTCATATTCTCATGGGGAAAAAAGGAAATTAAAATATACTATCTTGGTCCTCCCAACACCTTCAAATAACTGATGGACTCTCTTTTCTTTCTTCTTAACTTTTCTTTGATGTTAGATGACCTCAAATTAGCTGTGTTCTGAATTTCATAATTCTTTGTTGAAAAAGTCCTTCTCACCCTTCTCTATGAGTTTACACCCTCCACAGCTTCCAAACTAATCTCCTCCCCCGAACATTTTGAGCAGTTTAGAATCTGCTGGATTTTCGGTTTACCTTTTCCTTTACAATTCTAAGCACTTGAATGCCTCTCAATGGTGTCTTCATAATGCCAAATGCCTTTTTTTCCAGAAGTGCACAGTAAGACAGACACTGTTTGCTCTCTGTAATTGACAAGAGAAATGCCATCTCTGTTTTCAACAAAGGACGCCACCTGTATCATTTAAACTCCATGCTAACAGACAAGCTCTGACAGCCCCCTTCACTGAGGGTGCCCTGCAGCCCTTTCTGTGGGGCGTGGTGGGGGAGGGTGGTTAAAGCAGAGACAGTCCCTGAGCAGCCACAGGAGTCAAAGTCATGTCACGAAACTCTGTCAGATTGAGTCATTGCTACCAGGCTGTGAAAGAGAACCATGGGGGTCGTTTGCATTTTCTTCAAGTAATTGTGAGAAAGACAAACTAGTTCCATATGGTGGGAGAGAAAGAGAAAGAGCTTAGAGCCAAAATAAAAATCTACTGGGCTTGTAAGTAAGTAAGACCTTAAAGTTCAAATATCTGAGATTCTGTCTACTGTTGGAGGGTTGAGGCCACACTTCAAATTGTCATACATACAACTCCCCCTGTCTTGGAAAGTGAAAGAGACTCTCGCCTCTCTTCATACAGTGGAGATGTAAAATGTGAAGAAAGTGACAGTCTCTTAGGAAGACAAAATTAGTGAGAAATGGATTCCTGAAATTGGGCTGCCTATTTTAAAGAAAAGAACATTATAGAAGTTCTCATATGATATACAGGAATATATTGAAGGCTGTCCTTCCATAATAGGAGGCACGCTGGTCCTACGTTCATTAGGGAATATGAGTTTGTGTTTTAGTTGTGGACATTCCTGAAGGGAAAGGAAAAGAGTGACTACATCTTTCATCAAGGATGACTAGAAAACCATGACCAATTTCACTAGGCATCCATCTGGCTCATTTTCCATCAGATACTAATTGAAAAAATCAAAACACTGACATTCCTTATAGTTGTTAGCCCCAAAGCACTCAATATTTTTGTTGTTAATTAAGAAAAAACACATTGAAGAGGATAAATGTCATGATTCTAGCCCAGCTGCCTTTTGGTCACATCTAATTGTATTCTTGGATTATCTTTGTGTCTTTGTTTTAGTTGTTGAGTTTTTACCCCCACAGCTTCCTTATTTTTGTCCCTAAGCCAAATGTTTTGCTCTGGAGGAACGTTTTGTTTAATCGCCTAACACATCATCTTTCATGCTGGCCACATCTACACTGGCTGAATGCAGAAATAAATGTCCAGGATTCCCATGATGTTATTTTGGAGGAAGTATTCACTCTTACGATTCACACTTCAAGACCCCTTTCACCGCAGTCAGACGCAAAGCCAATTTGGGCTCTTCCATATATTGACTTCCTTTTGGAAATTGAAGGTCCATTTGGAACAGCTATTAGCTGAGTAGAGAAATTCATGAGTAGTAGTTAATTATATGTGAGGATTTAAGAAATTAGGCAGAACCATTAAAAAGAACCATTTCTATGAATCTCAATTCAAAGTAGTTTTCTTATCTAATTGCAAAAATACATGGCATTAATGAGCGACCAGCCCTTAGTGTATCTTATCAAATAGCCTGCTAAGGGTGTTGGCTTTGGAGTCAGTAGTTGTGACTCTGCACTGCGTAGATGACTGTTAGGAAAGAACAGGGCCCTTCACTTCCAGAGGGCCTCTTCTTGACTTGACCACAGTTTCTCCCAGAATCCTTGTGATTGCCCTTACTAGTACATTTCTTCTTCTCTTTTTAAAATGTATGTTTTAGTTGTAGATGGACACAATATCTTTATTTATTTATTTATTTTTATGTAATGCTGAGGATCAAACCCAGTGCCTCACACATGCTAGGCAAGTGCTCTACCACTGAGCTACAACCCCAATCCACTCATACATTTCTTAAAATAGTGTTGAGGAGAAATTAATTTTATGAAATTCCACTTCTACCTCCCAGTGTAAGAGAGTGATTATCCAGGGGGTGTGTCTTCCTTAAAAGAACATAAGCCACTACTCGTAACATGTTAAGGACAGATGCTACTTTAAGTAAATTGCTAACTCTCCTCAGTCTTGCACATGAAGTATACATTATTCCTCAAGATATCAGTGTCTCCTACATCTAAATCATTCCAACCAGTAGGTCCCAGTGTTTATGTTACACACCTTGAGAATCTTTTCTACCTCTGCTTCTTATTTTAGTTATTTGTAATCTGAACAGGACCTTAAGTAAGTATTTTCATGTCTTGTCAGACTTTTCCCTTTTCTTTTTCAAAATAATTTTAGTTGAAGCATTTACCTTTGCTATGGTTTTATTCTGAATTTGTTTCCTCATGTTAGCTGGATATGCACAAAAAATGAATTAAACATTTGATAAAATGTCAGAACTAAAGAGAAGACATAGCCTTTCCTTCTTAATTCTATAATACATCAAGCATGCTTTTAAATTCTGAAGTTTATGAGAAAATGAGAACAAAAACAATTGGGAAGGAGGCCAGGAAGAGTATGGTGGAATGCATACACGTGTATATGTCTGCACACAGATGTATTGATTGGGTTGGATGGGCAAGGAAGTGGAAATCTAACTGCTAATCTTGAGTGCTCAGCTGAATGAGATGTGAAAGCTTTCCTTCTGAAAACATGGGCTACATATTTTTTGGTTATAAGGATTATTGATATTCGAGTTTATTTTTACTATGATAAACTTACTGAAAATTAATTACTGAGCAAACCTATCATGCATTTATTTGATGAATATTAAGGCACTTATTTCAGGCACTGTTCTAGATTTTGGTGATTCAAAGTTGACAAGACACAGTTTATACCTCAAGGAGCTCTCAATTTATTATGGGATACACATAGCAAAAGGATAAACTATGATGCCCTTAGAGGCTGTATGTGAAGTGAATCTTAAAGGATGAATAGGAGCTCATCAACTATTCAAAGCCAGCAAGGACTTTCCAGGAAAAGAAGACAGAACTTGCAAATGTGCAGAGAAACTAAAGTGTTGTTTAGTGCTTGGGTAAGGCTGGGGCATTACGTACGTGCAGGAAATAAAAGATGCAATTGGTGAGGATGCGGGTGAATGTAGAGGTTAGACAAGGGATAGACTCCCAAGGCCCTGCAAACCACAATAAGAAATTTAGACTCTAGCCTTTGAGTGTTCAGGGAACAACGAGGGATTTTAACCAAAGCAAAGGAATCATGAGGAGCATGCAGCCATATGGAGTATGGATTTTAGGGCTGAGAGGAAGAAGGAGGGAAACTCCAGGCAGGGAGACCAGTTGAAAGACTTCAGTAGTCACCCAGAGGAACTGTGAGGATGAGAAGATGGACCTTCATGTCTTAATCAAATGGATCTGGAAAAAGATGTCTTTGCTCATGGATCCTAATACACAAGATTCACATGTGGTAGGTTTTATTGTAAAACTTGACATATACACCAGCCTATGTATTTAGAGATGCATGAAGTCATTCTTAAATGTATGACAATTGATGCTATATTCATATGACGACTTCCAGATGATTTTGGAGAATAGGTGATTACATGAAAAAATAGTCACACAATATATATGGAAATAACCTTGTAAGGAAACATGTAAAGTATAATTCTATTTCATTTTGCTTTTATACAAGAGGGTAAATGACTTTGAAGGGAACAAAACTGATGTTAGTGATTACCCCCAGAGGGAGATAAGATGGGCTGTGAGTGAAATTGTATTCATGGTGCTAACATTTTTAGAAGAATGTATTTAAACATTATGTGTATACTTAAAAGAAATAACACTTTATATATAGGAAGGAAAAACAAGGAAAAAACTAAAAATATTTATGTCAAGAAAAGTTATACTCAAGATGAGATTTGGGGTTTACTTTCTCCCCCTATTTATGCTTTCCTTTTTATTTTTATTGTTTTCCTTTTATTTATTTTATTAACTGATGAATAATAATTATACATATTTATGGGGCACAATGTGATGTTTTGATCTATGCATAAATTATGAAGGATTCAATCATATTAATTAGCATATCCATTACCTCACCAACTGTTGTGTGTGTGTGTGTGCATTGAATGTTAAAAATCTCTGCTCATTTTAGCTATTATTATTAATTGTGGTCACCATTCAGTACAATTTCATTAAAATCTCAGTGATCTTTAGTGTATATACCACCAGAACTTATTCCTTCATTCTAGTTGAAACTTTGTATCTTTTGATGAATATCTTCTTCCTTTATCCTACCTTATTTCCTCCCCTAATCTTAACTAACCACCTTTCTACTGTCTGTTTCTATAAAATTAATTTTTGTAAAGTCCACATGTGAGTTCATAACAGTATTTGTCTTTCTATGCCTAATTTATTTTACTTATAATGACCTACAGTTCTATCATACTTGTTGCAAATGACAGAATGTGCTTCTTTTAAAAGGCTGTATAGTATTCTATAGTGTCTATACACCACTTTTTCTTTATTCATTAAAAAATTGATGGATACTTAGGTTGCTTCCATATCTTGGTTATTGTGGATAATTCTGAAATTAACAGTAGAGTGCAGATATCTCTTCAGGGAAACCTTGTACACTATTGGTGGCAATGTAAATTAGTACACCCAATTTGGAAAGTAGTATGGAGGTTCCTCAAAAAAATAAAAATAGAATTACTATAGATCCAGCAATTCTACTTCTGTGATTTTCTTTTCTTTCATTTTTTTTTCTTTGCCTTGCTTCTCAAATTTATGCAATTGCATATTTGTATTGCCTTGGTTACACAAAGGTACAATTATAAATTATAATACTTATGCTGTAACCTCCATGAGAATGAATAAAAATAAAAAATATATCCAGCATGTAGTAGCCATCCAATTAATATCAGTGGAACTAACTTTGCTGAATTACCCGCAAAAGGTGTTACACTACATCACTGTTTCCCATAAAGTCTGTCCCTTATTATCAGTAAGTTTAAAGCTCTGCAGGGAAAATGGTATTGACTTAAGAAGGAAGGAAGGCCATCACAAACCACAGGGAGCCAGTCAGAGCTGGGGTTAGCATGGCTCTTGGAAGAGCACTCAAGCACTTAATTCAGCCAGTTCCAGAGCAGCAGGAGATTTCAGGTCACCAGAGACTCAGTTACTTAATTTTGGATTCATTCAGAGTCCCCTGACTGTAACTCTGTATTTACCAAATAAGCAACTTTCTGGTTATAATTTGTCTTTGTGTGTAAAAGTCTAAAGAGACCAGGAGACTAGGTCCCTCTGATACTCATATTTTGACTGCAAATGGAGACCTGACAAAAGTCATTGGTGATTTCAGGAGTATGTCTGTGTCTGAGGGACTGAGGAACTCTAAGATAAAGTGAGCAAATTTAACTTCAGACCAAATCTGGAAAGTAGTAATTTCATCCAGGTGACCTTTTCCAGGAATCTTAATGGTGACCTGCATCTTATTTTTCTCCAGTGAAGCTCTCTTCTGCTGGAGCTGATTACAGTCTGAAATGTGTATTCACTCACACACACACACACACACACACACACACACTGTGACTTTTAGTTTTTCTCTTGAGTTTTAGAATAGAAGCCTCTATGTGATAATTCAGCATTAGAAGTTCAGCATTAGAAGTTATTTGTACTACTGTTACCTAGAAGTTCTGTTAATCATTAACAACAGCAAAACCTGATTGGGAATTAATTGTATTTTTCTCAGACTCAAAAATCTTTGCAGAATATTTATAAAATACATTGGGCACAAATGCACAAAATTACCTAGTGAACAAAAGTACTAAATATTTTTGTTAAAAATATGAAACATCATAAAACAATGGGACATATACCAGCGTGCAAGCACAAATCAAATAAATATGTATCTCCAAATAGTAACTGATATTTATTATTCTTGTTTAATAATAATGCAATACTTTGCTCAGAGGTGCACTATGACCTAGAAGTTTCTCACTCATACAGCAATATTAATCACCCATTAACTGTGGATGGATAAGATTCTTTAAAAAGACCCAAGCACAGAAGTGGAGATATACTTGAACTTGAAGGAAATATTGCCGGATGGTTTTGGTGAGAATCCCATGTTGGTGCAGAAGAGCAGTTTAGGTAGGGTTAGAGAGGGGATAGTCTCACAGAAAAGACTGTAAGTATCAAACTCTCAATGCTGGCAACTGCAGCTTAGCTGCTCTGAATCCTGAGATGTCACTGAAGGATATGGGCAAGTTCAAATTTGCTCAAAATACTACATTACCCAGGACAAGAAGCATCATCCTGCAGCATGATCCTGCAGGATCAACAGGAAATGGGCAGATATCAGACAGGGACCTACATTAGGCAACTACGTTATTTGTCCATTAGTTCAAGTTCTAGGACAATTTTCTTCAAATTGTAATCCTTATTTTGCAAAGCCCAATTCCTGGGCCTAGTGATACACTTTTACCTAAAAGATCAGGTGATTTGCTATATATACAACTGTTGGAGGGTCACTGATCTAAGTTACTATAAATTTTATATAAGAAATGTTTCTACAGAGTACGTTTCTCTGTAGAATGTCACGTTTAAGATTAACAGTTGGGGTTTTGAAATTAATTTAGGGATACCACTAAAATACAAGTCTCTCAAAGGCATGAATTATTTTTGTCTGTTTGTTTGCTGATACATCTTAAATGCTTAGAACAATGTAGGGTATGTAGTATGAGCTCAGCAAACTGTTGTGCAGGGTGGTTGAAGGATGAAAAGCTTGGGTTTATAGACAAGCACAACTGAATCCATCCAGCTGGCTTAGCCTCTAAAAACCTTGAAAAATGGGCATATTAATGACACATTCCTTGCTGTGTCCTGTGGTATTCTGTTTCACTTGTGCTTGGAAGGAACCCATGTTAGACTTGCACCCTAGTAAGCTCTCCCAGCTGAGCCATCACCTCCAAATACCCCGAGGACCCCTGGCCCAGTGCTGCACAGCTCCCTGGCCACCAAGACCATAGCCAGCCCTTCCTGAGACTCCTAAACCATTGCCTGATAACCTTGAGCTCTCCATCTTCTACCTCTACCTGACCTTGTCCTCCTACATGTGGCTTTGAAGATATGAACCACATACTCTCATCCCCAGTCTTGGGAGGAGAAGGAGTGTGCTGAGAAGCTAAGGGAGCTATAGGACTGAGGGACTGGTCAGGTCTTTCTTCAGGATATTGAAGTACCAGGCACCAAGGACTCGGAGAGCAGGGTAGAGGGTGGAGTGTGCCTTACACTTGGAGAATGTCAGTCAGTCATTTCTAGACCTGGACAAACTGGCCACTGACAAAAATGACTCTCACCTGTGACTTCATTGAGGTGCATGACCTGAATGAGCAGATGAAATCCATCAAGGAATTGGGCCACACATCTCCAAGTTAAGATGGAAGCCCTGGTCTGGCATGGCAAAATATCTCTTTGATAAGGACACCCCAGGAGGCAGTGATAAGGAGAATCCAGTCTTAGGCCAACTTCTCTTTAAGCCTTGAGTGGCTTCCCTGGTCACCACGCTTTGCATGTAGATCGGGGCTGTGTTTACCTTTTCTATCAGTTGTACCAAAACATCTTCCAAAGTTCCTTAGTTTATACCATTCCTCCAAATAAAAAAATATGGTATCCCTCTGCCCCTGCCCCAAAACTATAAATATTAACAGTGGAAAATCATTTAGCAGAGTGCCTAGCCAGAGCAAGTCTTCTATCACTGAGACTTGCTACTCTTTAGCACAACAGTGATACTAGATATTAATGGAGTAACATGTTCATTGATGCTATTAAAAGACTTTTTTTGTAAACTAATACCTGTAGTAATAAGATTAAAATAAATCCATGCTCTTTTTATGAATCTCAATTATCAGAGAACCATATGAGTTTTTGTGTGCACAGTGAAATAAACACCAAGTATACAGGCCACAGAGAATGTGTGTCTGTGTTGTGTGTGTATGTGTGTGTGTGTGTGTGTGTGTGTTCTCGCTCCTCTCTCCCTTTTCTTACCTTCCTTCTTTTATCTTTTCTTTTGATTTTTGGTTTAGAGAGTGATTTGTTGCAAGGGTTGATTTCAAAGAAGGAAGAAAATAATGAAAAAATTATAACAGAATGAGTCACTCTTCTGGGCTCTGTTATTCTGTAGAATGGCTGATCTTTCTTTTCTCTCCTTTTTTTTTTAACTTCAGGTTATATTTAAAGGGTCACACTGGGACAGCAGGAAAACAGAGCAGCCTGATCTTACATGGTGCTGATTTCAGCACTAAAGATGCTGATAATGACAACTGTATGTGCAAATGTGCCCTCATGCTAACAGGAGGTGAGTCCTTTGAGGCCATGCTTTAAGCTGTGTTTCACTGGCTGGAGGCTTGAGGTCTCTTATCCATGAGAAAAGGGTATGATCTTCTGGTCAGGAAACTCACAGGCAAGTCCCTAGAGATCATTTTGTTCTGCCTACTAATTTATCCTGGGTTCTTGTGCAAGACGTTGCTAGTGTATGTAGAGGTTTGCCTACTCCTACAACATCTATAGTGGGAGTGTGCTTCATTCTCAATACATTCCTTAGCCTCTTGAAATCCCAGTTCCTCTACCTTCTAAAGAGTCTTCACAATGCCTATAGTGGAAAGAACAACAAGTAGGAATATGGCATATAAAGCAATTGCTTCTTACCAAATGCTGTACAATTGCATAGTACAGTTCATTGACTATACTGCTGAAATAGAGCAACAGCAACAAAAAGAATAATAATTAAACATAAAGTTATAAGATTAAGACCAGCTATGCCAAGGGTTTGCATTATGCAGTATGTCCTCTACAAAATATTTTAGCTAGTATAGGGTATACTGTGAAACAATATTGTTTCTTTGAGTAAGAAAGTTAATCCTTTGTACCTTTTCAATATATTTTTCAGTCTTCTGATTGTGCCAAAGACAAATTCTCAATTTGGTGCTAGAATATCTGTAACATTTCTCTAGCACTTACTAAACACTTATCTTAGCCAAGAAAGAGCAGAGCCTTGTCCTTGTTCTCAGAGCCTTGGGTGGGCAATGGCACCTTCCTAGAATCAAATAATGCTGTTTAATTTTAATTTTATTTTATTTTTCAATCCAGTATCTACTATAGCAAGTGTTACTACTAGTTTCTTTTTAAAGGAATGCTTTAAATTTTGCATTTTAAAATACATTCACAATATAGTATACTTAATAAATCATTGGTTTCAAGAAAAAGTATGTTAAATATTAATTCTAGGTAAAAATGAATATGGAAAAAATCCATGAAGTTGATACATGGGTGATTATAGCCTAGAAAACACTAATCTAAAACCTATTGTCAAGTGATGTTGCTCCCAAACGGTGTAAGCTCTGGTAAGGGATTGGTGCCAAATAATATTGTAAAGGAAAACCCTGTTTTATTGTTTCTTTTCTCACAATTTTGGTGTTGCTTCCATCTCTTAATGGAAGAGCAAGCAACCCTACCTTCCACTATTCTAGTACTCTTTCTGTGTCTTTATAGAACAAACCATTGTCATGCTAGGAAGGATAAAAATTGTTGAAATCTACCATTTTCCTCCCCAAACATGATCTTTCTGCTCTTTTAACTGCATATTATCATATGTTATTGTAAATGTTCTGTCTTATTTAAACTCCAGTACAACTTTGAAAACAGCAGGGAAATTCTCATCTCTAGTTTGAACAAAAGGAAAATAAGTGTCAGTCAAGGTTCAGCCTTCTATCCTTAACATCTATGCAGTGAATCGTGATACCCGAACTCAAGAGAAAATATGGTGCATGTGTGAATCAGTAAACACCTTGTAACCCTTGAAATAACTTTCAAATTTTAAATCCAATGAATCAAAACATTAGATTGACATTTTCACTCATCAGATAATAGAGCATGGAAAGCTATAAAGGGAAGATTTTAGAATAATATTTCCATTTTCCTCTCCAACCCCAACCCCTTCATTATTACCAAAACCAAGTCACAGCCTATTAACCTCCATCCGTCCCACCTATGTTGACATCTTTTCATTATGAAACCAGCTGCCATATGATTAAAGACAAGCTGCTATGATTCTGTCTCTATCATGTCCTTCTACTTAAGCTTCAGGGATGTCATTTGGGAATCACATTCAACCTCATCAAATATTTAAAAATTTTCTGTCATTTTATGACCCTCCCCCCAAAAAAACCAGTTATTGCAAATCTAGGAATTTTCTTTTAAATAGTACCCACAGGTTAGGTTTTGAACATTTTCCCAAAAGAAATATTTCTTTTCATTACCTTCCTGATCCCATAAATGAAATTGTCAGCAGCTTTATACAAAGACAAAAGGACTCGGATTTTCCATTTTCCTGCCCATTTTAATATTGAAATACACTTCATTTTCACCACGTCTATTTTTACAGATAATTTTTCTTCCAAATAAATAAAGTACATGAAAGACCAACAGTAAAATCTTTCAAATGTGTCCTTAGAAGAGCATTCCAGTACGTTCATATTCCTGTCATAATAATGAAAATATGGAGCAAAACAAAGAGGAGAATGCACCTCTTGGTTGTCGAGAAAACTTTATTGCTCAGATTTATGATTTTATTTCTGCTTCACATGATAGAACTTTGTCATGTTCTTTCATCCATAATCATTCTTGGACCTGCTTCTTAGCCACCAATAAACACATGTTGGGGAGAGAAAATTTCCACTTATTGCTTGGGCTGGAATAGTCTGAGTAAATGTGTTTTTGTAATAAATGCCATTACCCTATCAAATATCCTTCTGAAAGACTCCAGGTCTTGCAAAAACCATTCACTCTGAAAAGCTACAATGTGGAATTCAGATAGCTGAGAACTGGAAAACGTAAGGATGAATGTCAGTGACAGTCCAAGTACCTGGAGCATTGCCTGGAACTTATGTCTTCCTTTGCTACTTCCCACCACCACTATTTATCCACTGTCAAATTTTCCCTTACAACCATTCTTGTTGTCTAATGACTATTCCTTTCTTTAAAAAAATTATGTCTTATTTAAAATAGTCTCTTTTAAGCCATAGGCTTCAGACTGTTTGAGACTAATAACTCAATGTTTTGTCATCATTTTAATAAATAAAAGTTTCATTTTATTTTATTTATTTGTATATTTTCCTTTTCAAAGGAACTGAGGGTAAAATAACATTTATTTCACACTACCTTACAAAATTGTTTTTTTCAGTACAGGAGGGAGTTTAGTTGGAGTTCATGGTATCATTGTTACCCTTATCTGTTAAAGAGTGAAAAACAGAAGATAGGCTTAATTAAAAGCAGAAGGTATTTCAGCGAGACACCAGGTGGAGCATCTTAATCTTTGCTTCTTCTTTTCTAACATCCCAATGTCTTCTTTCTACCACCATGAAGTATTTTTAATAAGTTCTGTTAAGGAGGTGAATGTTTTAGTCAGCTTTTTCACTGCTGTGACTAAAGGATCTGACAAAAACAATTTTATAGAAGTAGTTTATTAGAGGACTCACACTTTCAGATGTCTCAGTCCATAGAAGGCTGGCTCCATTCCTCTGGGATTAAGGTGAAGCAGAACATCATGGCAGAAGAGTATGGCAGAGGGAACCAGCTCATGTGGTGATCAGGAAGCAAAGAGAGAAAAACCTCCCCATTCCAGATAAAATATATACTCCAAAGCCATGCCCCCAATTCCCATCTCCTCTAGCCATACCCTACCACTTCAGTTACCTCTCAGTTAATCCCTATCAGGGGATTACTCATTGATTGGGTTAAGACTCTCACCATCCAGTTATTTCTCCTCTGAACCTTCTTGCATTGTCTCACAAGTGAGCTTTTGGGGGACACCTCACATCCAAACCAAATCAGTCAACTACTATTAGAGGAAGGAGTGGGACAGATTATAACTAATCTCCATTGAGCAAGATTGTCAACAAAAAAATAACAATAGATGACTCAATTTTGAATCGTAACAAGTTCTGTTGACAAAATATACCATGTGGTAGGATTATTTGGGGAAGAAGGAAGAGACTTTAGGTGGAGGGTTCAGGGGTCTAAAGCTGGAATGGGTAGTAGGGAGGGTTATGCCTATGTAGTGATGGACATCTGTAATAATAAAATAGAGAGTTATTTATTTGACAGAATTTATTTATATATTTTCCTATAATTGTGAGTCTAGTAAAATTAGTCCTCAAGTGTTTGGTCTGGTTCTGAATTCTATTATTCCATGTATTCATTGATGCTGTCAGTTGGGAAGAAGGGATAATATTTTTAGTGCCTAGGTGGTAATCCATATTACTCACCATTGTTGAGGTAAAAGGAGACACAGTGGGCTGAGAAAGCATCCTACATTTGCATCAGTAGAAATAGATACCATGATGTTTTACACCCCCTTTCCCAGAAGTGTGCGTACTTATCCTCACCTTACCAGCAAGTCAGCAGTCTCTTGATCCAATTTAAATATTGAAAACACTTTTATGTCTCATTACACATTTATTATTGTACTAGAGCACATATTTCAAGGTCAAAATTGCCACACACATTTTCTATGGAAATGACCTCTTCACTAACCATTAAACAGAGATGATTTGTCAGCATAAATTTATAACCAGATATGTCTGTGCAATGTGATTGCTGTTGACCTCAGGAAAATTCATAAGGTTCTCCCTAAATTCCCCCCTTTATAAAGGATGCTACTGAAATATTCTGTGGTGGGAGAAATACATGTACAGGTAATTTTAGGAAATATTTAAGCCCCTCAGAAGAGTTCTTACTGTGTGCCTCACTCTGCTCCAATCCGAAGAAAGTGATCAGTTTCACTAAAAACTTAACAGTTTTTTCTATTATTTAACATTAAGAAAATGAAATGCAATTTCATTCGGTGTTGCAATGATTTTGTTTGTATAGATTTATTGTGTGTAAGATAGATATGCGGAATCCCTCTTACTGCAAAATTAGAAAAATGAAAAATATTACTAGATTATCATTTTCAAAGTAAACTTATATTCAACTAAGACTTGGTCTTTGATACTAAATTAAGATTCTTCAAAATAAGTATTTTTAAACATCTTTTTAAGCTGCAAGTATTGAACTACAATTATTATAATTATATTATCTAATTATTAAGGAATTACAGAAATGACTGTCTAAAAGTCTGCTGCAAAATAGACACTAAAGGTTGCTAACAACAAAAAACAAACAAGGTATTGTTTTACATCCCTTTTCTTACTCTAGTTTTATTTCAGTGCAATTTCCATATTTAGTATATAATATAAAAGCTATGTAAAAATGTGACCTAACCTTCTGCAAAAAGAATCTGTTGTGGTAGAAACTCCGATCTCTTTTCCCACACATAAACTATGTCAGCTGACAGACAAGACTTTCTAAAGCTAACAAAGGATATTTCTCAGTTCAGTCCTAAAAGAGGGGATAAAACCATACACATAAATTTCTTAGTGTGCCCCAGAACTTACCAGATGCTAACAACAGAGAATTGATAAATGTTTGCATTGCCTGCTCTTTAATCTTGATAAAGACAATGAAAGAAACTAGGAGTGCCTTCAACTGGTGATTGACACAGAAGTGACAATATCGTTGGAAAAAGACCATTATCTTTCCATTTTTAATACCCAGAAAGGACATGCAAAGCATCATGAGGCAAATGTCATTCCCTAGGCTTTAAGGGAAAATGTTAAGATAAAAGATACATATGAATAAGGTTGGTTTTAGAAAATCCACATTGCATTATTTTTTATTTCAATTCAGTTTCTGTATTTAGTGTATAAGAATATACATCTGCTCCTCAAAATAATATAGGTTCCCTGAATGCAGAGTCTTTGTGCTGTCCACCATATTTCCCTGGGGCCTGGTAGGGAGTGTGGCACACGGTTAGGTACTCAATAGTATTGGTTAGTTGAATGAATATGTTATTGGAGATTCAGAATGGACACTGAAAAATCATACATGGTCCTGGTGAGAAGACATAAAAATAAATGAATGTATGAATGACACTCTTGCTTGTACTTAGGTTTTAAATATGTTAATATATACATACACTCTTTGCATGCTATGTGCTAAACAAGCATGAAACAAAAGGATGTCTATCAGAAATTGGGACCAACTTTTAAAACATCACTAAATCCCAGAAGATTAAATCCAGAATAATAAAAATTTGAGTTTAAGGATTCTGAATTTAAATAAATTTGAGTTTCCTACATATAAAATTTAGAATTATATTCCTATTTTCTCAGGACATTATTCAGTTATTCAAAAACTAGCAAAGAGTATCAGACAATGTCTTTCATTAATTTAGGAAAAGGTGAATGAGAACTGATATGCCTACCTCACAAAGCTACAACCCAAGGTTAATAACTGACAATGGATGAGAAATAACTAATTAATTTTGTTCATATTATACTCTGCAAATGATATAGTGAATAGTTTTCAGCTTTTAGTATCTAACAGTTTTGCATTAATTTGTTTATATCCAATAGCTTACATAAAGTTTCCAAAAGTCTTTGAAATCGGATCAACAGGGACCACAATAATTCCTTTCATAAGAACTGAGATACAGAAAGATAAGATAATGTACCTGTGGTCACAGAATTGGGGTTAGATGTAGGATTTGATGGCAGGCACTTGACCTCCAGAGGCTGTCACCCTGTGACTCTTTCTACTGCCTCCCTTACAAGGAATGACATCTTTTAAAAAATGGTAGAGGTCTCTTTTACTGTTTGCAGTGTATTTCCAGGAGAATTTCTCCTCATTTCGATATGGTGAAAAGTGAGTCCTGAGCTTGGGGAAAGACAATAAAAGACTACCTAGAAGTTTTAAATGAATTCAATATCACTGGCTAGGATAAACAACTTTTCATCCTTATAACAATAACAACAAACAAACAAAACAGAAACAAAGAAAAATAAATAAGTAAATGAATGAATGAATGCATCAATCAATCAATCAATCAATCAATCCTTGACCTAAAGGGGGTATAGTATGGGATGGCAGAGAGAATGCAGACCTCTGAAAGTTCTTGGACTCCTACATATGCCCACAAGACCTGCACAGCTGCTTCTGGAGTCTGGTTGAGGGTAGACATATGCATTTTATATGCATAAAGCACTTTTTCATTATGATCTCGCTGATAACAGTGATACCCATCAACTCAGTTCAGCCTCGGTGATGAAAGAGTGAACTCTCAGTCTCTCTGCAAGCTCTTTTACATATTGCTGATTAGAACACATGCTCTGAAAATAAATGAAAGAAAGAAAAAGATATATCTTTTCACTTCGCTGTACTCTTTACCTTAGAAAAGAAGCGTTGAGAGACATTTTGTTTAAGATCAGAAGACTTTGAGAGTTAGGTTTCCTGACTTTCAAATAAATTTGAACTTCCTGAGTACAAAGTTTAGAATCAAATTCCGATTTTCTGGGCAGAGTTTCATTTATTAGTGATAAAATGTGAATTTTCTACTTCAAAGATAAAAGACAGTGATTTTTTAAGGCCTGGGAAGGCTGGGATAGTTTTTACAAAACTAAATTTTAATGAGTTAAGTGTAAATGAATTAGAAACATGCATCTCAGATTTCTTATTAAAATATACATGAGGTTACAGGTTATAAAGAAAAATGCTTGGCAAAGTACATCTCAGCCTTTGCCAACCTGAAAACATTTGAGACATTTTATCAGTTGTCCCAACAGCAGACAGAGAGAAGCTGCTTTCTTCCATCCCTTTCTTGCATCACGGAGTTCTTTTGAACTGAAAGTGTCTTGCCTAGATTAATTTTGTTAGCATATTTCTTTTCTTCTATGATGTTAAAAGTTCCTTTAATACTGAACACAGAAATATTATGGATGGTCCTATCACCTACTCCCTTGTATTAAAACCACTGTTATTTTGAAGAGCTATCACATTTGGTGCTTAAGAAACATTTTCCTCATCTTTTTTTCTTTTTTTTAATTGTTTTGTTGGTTTTTTATTTTTAAAGACTGCATTTTGATTCATTGTGCACAAGTGGCATACAACTTTTTGTTTCTATGGTTGTGCACAATGTAGAGTCATACCATTCGTGTAATCATACATGTACATAGGGTAATGATGTCTGTCTCATTCCACTATCTTTCATACCCCCACCCCCTCCTCCCTCTCAGTTCCCTCTGTGTAATCTAAAGTTCCTAAATTCTTCTCTTACCCCTTACTCCCCCACCCACATTATGTATCATCATCCACATATCAGGGAAAACATTTGACCTTTGGTTTTTTGGGCTTGACTTATTTCACTTAGCATGATATTCTTCAATTCCATCCATTTATCTACAAATGCTATAATATTATTTTCCTTTATGGCTGAATAATATTCCATTGTGTATATATACCACAGTTTCTTTATCCATTCATTGGTTGAAGGGCATCTAGGTTGTTCCACAATCTCACTATTGTGAATTGATGTCGCTGCATTACTGTAGTATGCTGATTTTAAGTCCTTTGGGTATAAACCAAGGAGTGGGATGGCTACGTCAAATGGTGGGTCTATTCCAAGTTTTCTGAGGAATCCCATAATGCTTTCCAGAGTGGCTGCACCAGTTTGCAACTCCCACCAGCAATGTATAAGTGTACCTTTTTCCCCATATCCATGCCAACATCTATTATTGCTTGTGTTCTTGATAATATTTCTTATTAGTTACTCCCAGGCATACAAAGAACAAAGTACAAAGTTAGCCTTTTTCCACCATTGCACAGCACATATAAATTCAACTATTTGGTATCTTGTCAGAGAGGCTTGGCAAACACAACCATGTTCCTCAGTATGTTCAAACAGAATATCTTCATCCTATGCATATTTACCTATATACCATGTATCTGCGAAAACCAAGAAGTTACCAGGATGGTGCTATACTTTTTCTTGCCTTATGTAAATATGTTTTAAACCACATCTTACCAGGATTCATATTTAATGGACTTGGTTATGCTCAACTTTTTCATAGAAAAGGAGTAAATAGAAAAAATATTTGAAATATTTGTTACAAAGAAATTCCTTTATTGTAGTTTTTTAATACATTTCAGGGAAGAAAAAAAAAAAACAGAGACGACTTACTGCACAGAAATAACTGCTTTTGCTACCTTGTAGTTTGGAATATTTTATAATGGAACTAAAATTTTCTGGAGAAATAATTGTCCTTTCATTTCATTTTCTACCATCTCAAATTGTCATCTTTATTATCATTGTTGCTCTTTGGTAGATCACAGTGTGCATGGCCCAGTGGTCTTAAGAGATAGTTGAATACTTAAAGATCAATACTTTTGATTCCTCATAAAATCAAACAGAACATTGAGAGAAAATCTGTGTCAGGTTCTTTAATGCAATGTTTTTATAATGTGAATATTGTAAACTATGCTCATTTTCAACAGAATTGTTTTCATATTTTCCTAACAGACCCTGCTGAACAAATAAAATTGTTCACACTGGTGACCTTGTCATCATTATTAAATCATTATGGTGGGGCAAAAAATATCTCACCCCAAAACACCCCATCCTGTTTCCTAAGTTACACCAGATAGAATTCTACAGAATATCATAGTGTGACATTTTATATGATCCTAACTGAGCTGTGAAAATGATTGACTGGACACTATAATCCACATATTATGAATGTGATTTTGGAAAAGTTCTTTAAAGTCTCGGAGCTTTAGTGTGGTTATTATATCCTTGCCATATTGCAGAAAGCTGTTTGGGGATGGAAGAGAAGATGCATATAAATATCTCCATGCAGTCCCTAAAACATAAACTATTCAATAAATACCAAACATTGTTGATATCATTTCCTAGGGTCTTTTGTTAACTGATTAATAGCTTGTTAATTGAAGAAGTCAGCATGGAAGTTGAGGTCTTCTACCTTTTCATCTAGCTCTCTCCAGGTTCTCTGTTCTTCACAAGGAAATTTAGCAAAAGTATTAAAAAAAAAAAAAAAAAAAAAAAAAAACTTCTTGTTTTTCTCCTGGTTTATTTTTTCCCAACCCCTAACCCATTGGCACTCTGGCCAAACTAAGCTGTTGGCCGACACTCTTCTGCTCTTCTAGGGTACTTAATGTACTTGGAAATTGAGCCAGCTCAGGTGGTAAATAAATGAATCTCACAGCCCCTCAAGCAGTCAGGACTTTCCACCCTTTTATTTCCATAACATGTTCTTTATCTCTTTGTTTAGTAACTATCATCTGATTTTTTTTAAACAGTTTGTCTCCTACCAAAAATGGTGCATACCTTGAGGTCAGGAACTTATTTCACTCTGTGCTTTGTCTACCCACTGGTTAGTCTGTGTTGAATTGTTTCCAGGTTCAATTTTCTTCCCTTCATCACGCTGACACATGCACTCAGGACAGCTTTGACAGACCGTATAGAATGAGGACTCCACATACTGTTTGATTAAACATTTAACCTGGCAGATCTGGTTCCCCCTTTAAATGTGGGTTCCCATTCCTAGCGAATGTTTTACTTGTTCAGCTGATGATAGACGAGCAGGCCAGCTAAACTATAATTTTTTCCACAAGCATTGTTCAGCTTTCCATCAAGACTATTTCTCCACCATCATTTTCTGAAAGTCTCCCCTGTTCCCTATGTACCAGTTTCAGTGATGCTCTTTTAGTTTCTAAACCCACCGAGTTGTCTCTTCCACATGACATTCGCATGCACTGTACTCTGCTTAGAAAAGTCTTTCCCTGAATTCACACGACTGTCTCCCTCTCTTCCTTCAGGTCTCATTAAACACCAACTTTTCCCATGAATGTGAAACATTATCTTCTTCTCCTTCATAGCTCCGTGTTTTCTTCATGGCATTCTTTGGTCATGATTTGTAATTCATTTATTTACTTAGATTTATTTCATCTGCTTGTCATGTTGGAAGTCATTTCCTTGAGGGCAGGGACCATGTCTGTCTTGTTGAGTATTGTGTAACACTTGAATGAATACAGAAAGAAAAGATGACTACAATATATTAGGGTGTCCATTAAATTTAGCTTTTTAGTAAGTTAAACAACTTCCCAAATTGAACCGGTTGGTCAGTCAACAAGCCTGTAGTTACTTGCCAGTCTTGTGCTAAGCAGTCTCAATTAGGTGTAGCACTCAAAGGGTAAGATGGCCCAGTGTACAAGCCATGGCTTTCTGTTGCCCTTAGGGTGATGAACAGACTGAGTTAATTTGATCTTCACACCCTCTTTCTGAGCTTCAGACAACTGTCTCTTTGACTGTGACCCAGCCACAATGGACTCTTTCAATGTCTCCAAAACGTCAGTCTCACCACAAACTCATTATTGCACTTTACTCAGTAGAAAAGAAACACAAAATTAATTTGTCTGATTGTCTCATAGGTCCCTGTAGTTTTTTGTCTCTTTCTTAAGCTCATCCTATGAATAATCCTTTATATTCAGGCCATTTTCTGTCTATCCACACTTTCCCAGAAGTCCTGTAACTTTGAATAAAATGAATAACTGAAACACACATTTTCAGCATGAATATCTTAATGTGACTCGACAGGTCATTCTTTGAATCTTCATTATTCTCATTAATAAAGTAAGTGCATGAAATTGTGCACTGCTTGAAATCATGTTGGATATTTGAAAGACTAGGAAAGATTCATTGATATGATGAAAAAGTGCCTCAAGAAGGACACAGAAAAGGAGTAGGAAAGTTAAAACACAGATGCAATAAATTGGATTTCATTTGGAGTTTCACTTTAGTTCTTTGGAGTCTCCTGTATAAACAAATCCCCTAATATTAGTATGTCTTTTTAATATAAATAACACATTTTTAACAGGAGCACTTATCAAAAAATAAAGAATTAGTCTTAAGGAAATGATAGAAGTTACAGTTCCTCCTTCTTTACCTAACAGCCACCTTCTAGCCCCTTGTGTTTTGACGGCATTAACATTTACGTTGTTTGCACACAGTATTGCACATGACGTCTCTCAAAATCCATCAAGACATGCCTCACTGCGAGCTCCCCAAGATGAACGGGTGATTACTGTAGCTTGTTATGCCTCTAGTGTGACTTTATAAACACAACCCAGCTGTATTCATCTTCCAAAATTGAAAAATGAGAACTATCTTCTCTTCATTTAACTTTTTCTAAAGTTTCTTCAAGACAATGCTCATGTTACAGTCAAACATCAGCTGTACGGTTTTCTCTTTCTTTAGCTATTAGTCCCTTAGGTACAACTCTGTAATAAAAGAGAGGTCAACTCTATCCAAATACAAATATGCCAGAATGTCTCTGGCATAAATCTCTCCCTAAAGATTTCAGTAGTGTTACTTCAGGAGACAGAAAAAAAGTACTATGCTTTATCTAAACATCGAGGACCTGAATTCATGAAAAACATAAACCTGGGTTATCCAGTTATCCTCATGGAGTTACGCAGGCACAGGACTTCCGTACTACCCATCGTGTTGTTTGTTTTTCTTTTTGCCAAGTTTAGGGAGAGCTTGAAAAATCAAGGACAAAATGTTCCTATATATGCACTATCTGAGTACTCTGGATGAACTTCCCAGTTGCTATAAACTATTGAGAGGATGGATTAATTAAAATTCAATTTGAGCATCATAGTCATCTTACAGTATCCAATTTTAATCTTAGACGCAGCTAAGGGCTAGTTCTTGACAATCAGAAGTCAGTGGAGAACATCTTTTGTTTCACTAATAATTGCTCTATTGTCAATGAAAGCTTAGGGTGGAATGCTCTGCCTTTCACTTGTTCTACATTTTCTTCCAGCCAGACTTAGACTGCATCTTAGGACTTTCCATAATTACAGTGGGAAGTGATTCCCAATGGGGTACACTGAAAGCTAGTTTTCAGGAGAGCATCCCTCCCTTAGCTTGTTGATATACATGCTAAAGCAACGTCCTTGGAAACAGTGCACTCCTGAGAAGATACACCCTGATTGCTTCCTATTTTTAAATAACCATAACTGGGAGAACTTGTTCAGTAATTTTCAAATGGTCAGTTTGTAATTGTTGCTTCCCCTTCTCTCTTTCATTATTAACTATTTCTTCAGGCTGGTGGTTTGATGCTTGTGGCCCCTCCAATCTAAATGGAATGTTCTATACTGCGGGACAGAATCATGGAAAACTGAATGGGATAAAGTGGCACTACTTCAAAGGGCCCAGCTACTCCTTACGTTCCACAACCATGATGATTCGACCTTTGGACTTTTGAAAGCATAATGCCAGAAGTAATTATACAAACAACAAAGAAATGCAGGGAAGCTACCAGATGACAGACTCTTTGAAAGCTTCTGAAATGAACAATATTGTCTCCCTTCCAGCAGCAAGTGGTACTTATGTGATGTCATCAAGGTTCTTGACTGTGGATTTGGAGCCTTTTGAGTTCACAAAACTCTCTACTTGGGTCACTGTGTTTGTGTGGCTTGACTACAGAGAATGCCACTCACTGTTGTGCTTTATAAAGGGAAGATCTGCTCAGCTTGCTGTGCTTCAAACTACTACTGGATCTTAGTTTGAAACTATGGTAACCAGATGATAAATAAAGCTTATTTCATGTAAAATCAAAAGAAGAAGAAGAGGAGGAAGAGGAGGAGGAGGAGGAGGAGGAGGAGGAGGAGGAGGAGGCATGAGCAAATGAATAAAAGGAACACACATGAAGAGTAAAAACGGGCCTGCCATAGTCCTTTGGGAAATAAATATTACATCTGTACAATAGTGTTATCTCTATGCAAACCTACAAATAAGTAAGTTTATTCTGTTGGACAATTTTGATACAGTTCAAAAGGAGCAGCATTGTCCTCTGAGTTCAATGTTAGTGGATTTTCAGAGAAACAGTTCTAATATCATACCGTCTAGTTGATTTGAGTTAACCCGTCTTCAATTGTAAATTCATTTTTGTATGCCATAATAAATTTTAGTGCAAGGAAGATGACAGTATAAGGTAGAAACATTATCTACTACTCTGATTTTTTAAAATACAGTTTTCCAAAAATGATAGATAAAATCAAATATGGACATAACATATGTGCTGCAGTTTTCATTTACCTTAAAAATGGATGGACAGATAAACAAATATATTCATAACCTGAGTAAAATTTAAAGAATGTGAAATGTGTCACCTTGTTCTTAAAATAATAAACATGCATTTAATATTTCCTTTGCTATCATGTGGGAAAGCAGTATTTGGAGTACATTAGGTTGAAATAAAACCAAGTAAACTGGAGCAGTTCATTTTACAGTATCTTCTTACATGTGTATACATGACTGTGACTTAATTATTTTAAAAGTGTTTTTAGATCTTCAATTGTCAACTGTTATTTCCTGCTAATTTAACTTTTGCTAATTAACTGAAACATGCTTACTAGATTCACCCTGTTCCAGTTTCTATTAAAGGTACACTTTAAAATCCACAAAATAAAAAATACTAATATCAGTGTATATAGCATGTTTATATCTATGCTAAAACCTAATAGCTGTTTAATCTGGAATATGCAACACTGTCCTTAATTGATGCATATAAATACAAGTGTTCAAAGAAATATATTTTTACTTAATTAGATATATTACTCTTCATGATTTTTTTCCTTCAGGCTCTATTTCTTTAGGCAATTTTTAAAAATTAATATTAACAGGGAAAATTGCCAAAAATCTCTATATTACATGTAAGGAAAACACAGAAAAGAAAATTATAATCACCTAATAGAAAATTATGACTTCTAGGTGCAAGAAATATCTTTAAGAAAATATTCCTATGGGATAATCCATTGTAAATGAATTTCAGGGCAGATTTCTGTGGCAACTTTAAGTCACTACAGTATTTTTTCAAGAAATGCTCTCTGCCTATAAGTGTTTGAGGTTACGATATTTTTTTTTCTTTATCAAAACTTGTAAAACATGGGCTATTGTGAAATGAGTACCTTGAAATAGATATTGGATCTCCTTTCTTAGAAAATGAACAGGTTTTCTTGAAGATGATCATACCAAAATTTCAGACTTGATCCATTATGCCTTACTGGTTTTCCTTCATTTGGGAGAATAAAACTATTTGCATTTTTTAAGAAAAAAAATTAAGTTTACCATCAAATCTTTTTTATATTTATGCATTTGTATACAACCTTTTTTTGCCTTACAAGTGATATTTGCAGGTATTATGCGGTTTTTCTATTATCAGTGTCTTCTTAATAATATCATAAAGCCTCTCCCTCTCAAAACCTTCTTATTATCTTCATTTTAAGTGAAATAAAATGAGCATTTTGTTCTTTGTGTTCCCACAGATTTTTTTTTCAACCAGTCTTTGGATAAGGAATACTATTTTCCCAAACGATATTACAAAAATAAAATGAAATAATAATAAAAAAAAGAAAGCATGATATTTACTGTTGTCGTCTGGGTTTGAAAAATGAAATATTGTTTCCAATTATTTATAATAAAGCAGTATAAAATGTTTTATGACTCCATCATGTGTGTTGTGTAATGCCTACATGTTTGTAGCAACTTAATATGTATATATCCTTTGCATTTAGTTATTTCAGAATAAGATAATTAGGTATTAGAATTTTGTCTTTAAACTTTTATTGCAATAAAATCAATGTGGTTTCTATGCAAACTTCTTCATATGGATCACAACGTTATTTGATTTAAATAAAATTGGAAATAAAATTTGTGCAACTTCATCTCATTTTAAGTACATATTTTACCCAATTTATATTTGAGATCTATAAAGATATGGAGTCACTGAAAAAAAATTACCAAACTAAAACCTTGATCTTTGCAAAACTTCCGGTATGGAATGGGATAGAAAGATTAGCCTTATTACAATGGTAAATGCAGTAATGGGTCTGAGTCTCATATCCTTACTCTAGGATTCTATATCCTGCCAATTACTAAATGGTGTATTATCATGTGACGATACACAATACATCCTGAGAACTTTGGATGTGGACTCAGAGGGTAAGTGTTGAACATCTGAGTTTGGCATAAGGGGTCAAAGGGAAAGAGCAGAGGATACTACTTGCCCTTCACACCTTAATGTCATTGGTGGCCTTGTCAGTTAATCACTGTAAAGAAGTCTCCTCTGCTCTTGATTCTGCTCCCATTGCCACCACATTGATTCAAACCTTCCTTAATTTCTCCTTAAAAAGTCAGAAAAGATACAATTTTTCCTGCCAGTCTCTGCTCCCTCCATAACCATGCAGGCTTATTCTTCCCAAAGCCAGACTTCCCAAAATGCTGTTTCTTCCCAGTTCGAAGCCTTCAGTGTTTCCTCACTACTACCTGGATTTAAATAAAGGTCAGGTCAACTCCAGTCATGTCACCTCACAGTTCCACCTACTTAATATCTAATCAAAATGAAGAAGCTTTGCAAAAACGACTTTTATTCTTCCCCTTTCTATATCCACACCTCTTGCAATCTGACTTGGCAGCTCATCCCATAAAGAGGTAGAGCTTATTTTCCCACCATCTAATAGTTGACTTGGGACTTGCTGTAGGCAGCAGGACACAGCAAAAGTGACTATGGGCCAGTTTTGAAAACAGGTCTCAAGAACCATCCGCAGCATTCTATCTCTACCATGAGAAAAAGCCCAGGGTGGTCTAACAGAGGTTTCGAGACCACATGAAATAAGAATGAGTTTATGAAGTGAAGCCACCCTAGACCAGTAAGTAATTTGCTGAAGATTCCAGATACACACATCATCTCAACTGAGTTCAACTGAGACCAGCTCAGATTAGCAGAACTCCCCAGTTAATTTGCATAATCATGCACAGAGACGAAGTTGCTGTAAGTCACTGCATTTTGGAGTGTTCACTAAGCATAATGATTGAGGCGAGAGCTGATAGAGAACACTATAGACTCCACCCATCCCACCCCACACATGATTTTTATGCATCCTAAGCTTTCAAAGCCACTATGCAGAATTTTCCCTTTCTGCAGTTCATATATGCAAGACAATCCTCTCACAATCCTTTAAGAAGCATCAAAAGAAGTGAGCCCTTTCTTCATGACCCCTTTCTGATGTGCTCTATTCTCGCTCTCTATACACACATAGGCTTACAGCTCTTAACACATTTTTAGTATTATCTTACAATCCCTGCTGCTTTGTGAGAGTCTGTTTCTCATTCATTTTTAATCTCCCCTGGTACTGAACAAGAATCTTATAATTTGTTGAATGAAATTAAATTACTATGAGAAACTGAGAAGTCCCTTCTATCTATAAAACCCAACACTTAAATTTGACTACTATCTTAAGTTATGTCTTTTCAGGCATTAAACTTAGTCTACTCTCCTCTAGAAAGATATGTCCAAATTTATAATTGTTATCTCAGAAATCTACTTTATTGCCAGCTTTGATGGAATATAGATATATTGTATAAATATAAGGTTTGAAAGGAAACATATAGGTTTGAAGGAAACCTATATGTTTCCTTTAATTTTAAAACTATGTAAATATAATCATGCTTTGCTTAATGATGGAGACACATTCTTAGAAATGTGTCAGAAGGCAATTTTGCATTTGTGCAGACATCATAGATATACTTACATGAACTAAGATGGTTATGACATAACTAAGTAATATAATCTTAATGTCAGTATTTAGGGTCCATCATTGACCAAAGCACTGCTATGCAACTCATGTTATGTAAAATGGACTTTTGAATGATAATTATTAATTTTTTCTTTACATGTTTATTATTGTTATCACACACACATGCACACACGCACACAAGCACATAAAGATATTTGGGCAACTTTGGGATTTAAAGTTCCACCAAAAGAAGGGAGGCCAATAGAGTAGAGGAAGGACATTGAGAGGGAGGGAAGCAGGAGGGCATGGGAAAGTACTGGGGAATGAAGTCTACAGAATTGTGTGACGTCCATGTACAAATATAATAGAAGGGAGAAAGGTAGAGTAGAGCAGTGGATTAGGGAAGGAGGAAGGAGGGAAAAGGGAAGGTACTGAGAATGAGGTTGATCATATTATGTTATGTGCATGTACAAATGTGGCATAATGAGCCCTACGATTATGTGTAATTATAATGCACTAATTAAAAATAAATAAATAAATTATAGAAAAAGAAAAATATGTTAAATTCCAAAAATAGTTTCCTGGCATGGTGGCACATGTCCCCAGTCCCAGAGACTTGGGAGGCTGAGGCAGGAGGATTGCAAGTTCCAGGCAACTTAGCGAGGACCTGAGCAAGAAGGGCTGAGAATGTTGCTCAGTGGTTAAGCACGCCTGGGTTTAATCCCTAGTACCAAAAAGTTAAAAAATAGCATTCCACTGAAGCCCATTCTAGCCAATTTTCCTCTTAATAAAAGTAACTACTTCTAAACCAAAGTTGGTATTTTCTCCTGTTTTCCTCTGATTACTTATTTTATCAGATACTCATATGTCAGCCATTGATATTATGGTAAGAAACATAATAAAGCGATTCCTAGGTAAAACTGACATGAATCAGTCATTCATGTCAATACATCTCATGCATGCTCAAAAGTGAAACTTGATGGAACAGAACATTCTAAGAAGTAAGTGAACAAAGAGAATTGAGAGAGGTATGGACTTGATGAGACCTAGAGTTTTGACTTTGTTACTTAGAATGATTTCTAGGAGAGCAGAAAAATGGAGGACTTGATGGAAATGCAGAACCTTGGGTCCCAACCCAGATTAATATAATTCATTTAATAAGACCTTCTGGCTAGGCATTAAAATGTGAAAAGCTCTGGTTTAAACTATGCTTTCAAGCAGATGACTGAGAATGGAAGTAAAATAAAAATGGAGGGTCAAGAATAAGGGTGTTGATGGCTTGAGGATGAGGGTGTATTTTCAGGCCAAGAAATGGAAGCTTTTAGAAGAGATGAAGTTGAAAGGAGAACAAAGGCCTTTTGGGGGGGGAGGCAGTTGAGGTCACTGAGAAAGGAGTGTAAGAATAGAGGTGTGGAGCCTACTTGGAATAGGAGAAGAAACTTCTCTTCCCAGTCTAGGAGAAGAGATTATGGTAGAAGGAAGAGATAGATGTCTAAGGGCCTCTATCTTATAAAAGACATGGAAAGTAGTGTTTGAAAACAGATTTGTAATAGCCGCACAACAGACACAAAACATTCAGAATTGTGATTTTACCAAGTTCTATTAAAGTTCAATTGAGATTGGAAATTGTGATTGTCAACAGACTGTTCACTATTGCCAGGGAGTTTAATGTGTGTGAAAATAACACAACAAACAGCACCACCTAGCACCATCCTCCCTCTGTCACAGGTAGGTGACATGACAACTTCTATTGTGTATCTCAGCCTACATTTTTGTTGGTGAATTTGGACACCCAGGAAAAACTGCCTCCTCTTAGAAGCCAGCCTGAAAATCCCCCTAACCCTAACCTTACAGGTCTATTTTGAAGAGACTATAGGTTTGGTAAAGAAAAAATTATAATAAAATGAGTCACACCATCTTTTTTGTTGTTGTTTCTGAGAGCTAATCAAAGTTATATTTATAATACACTACAGTCTATAAAGTGTGAAATGGCATTAAGTCTAAATGACAACTTGCACACCTTCATTAAAAGTACTTTATTGTTTAAAAATTCTAACAAATACCTGAGACCTCAGTCAATCATTATCTTTTTTGAGGCCTAAGCATCAGGGGGGTGCTTGCTGAAGGGTGGATTAACTGTAGCATTTCTTAAAATAAGACAGCAGTGAAGTTTGCCACATTGGTAGACCAACAGACTCTTCTCTAATGGAAGATTTCTCGAGAGCATGTAAGGCTATTTGATAGCATTTTACAACTGCATTATAACTTCATTCAAAATTGGAGTCAATCCCTTCAAACCCCATTATTGCTCTATCAACTAAGTTTATGTAATATTCCAAATCTTTTCTTGTCATTTCAACAGTATCTTCACCAGGAGTAGATGCTATTTCAAGAAACCATTCTCTTTGCTCATTTATGAAATCTAACTCCACATTCTTTAAAGTTCTATCATGAGACTGCTCCAATTCCATCATATATTCAGGTTTCCAATTCTAATTCTCTTGTTGTTTCTTCTCAACTGAAGTTGTGCACCTTTCAAATTTACCCATGAAGGTTAAAATCAACTTCTTCCAAATTTCTGTTATTGTTGATATTTTGACCTTCCATGAACATGAATGTTCTTTGTGGCATCTCCAGTGATGATCCTCTTGAGAGGGTTTTCACTTTAATTTTCCCAGATCCATCAGAAGACTCATTACAACCTTATGAAATCTATTTTTAAAAATTTAATTTAAAAAATGAACTCTACCTTTTATTATGTTGAGTCTTCAACATAAAATCTGGCGCTTCTGAACAGAAGGAATGTAACTGAAATTTGGAAACAAAACATTTTAAGAAACATCCTTGTTAAACTTTATGTAACAAATTCATCAAGGACAAGAACATTTTTGCTCACAAAACAAACATTTAATCCTGACACAGATCAGTAAAGATAATCAAAATATTGTTGGGCCACTACTTACATATTTATGCTATATTAAAGGAAACTGGGGTGGAGAAAATGACATAGCCATGCACGTTCTGGCTCTTAGGGTCAATAAACCTGAAAGTTACTTGCTGTGACAATCAGGTTTTGCTCCTTAAAGTACCTTTCAGGGAGAACAATTAAAAAGCTAGAATACATTTTCATTTCTAACTCATGGCCATTTTTCCAGTCCCAAGTGATTAACTCCCTGTAAGAGATTTCGTTGACAGTGTTGTAACTCAACTGACACTAAATACTTAGAAAATTGAGATCTCTATTGGGTTTCATCAACGCAATTTTTTGACTAGTTCATGGAAAACAAACACTATTTTCTTACTGGTTCTCCCAAGAAAAAGTTGTGACTAAATTTTTTTTGTTGTTTGTTTATTTTTTTATTTTTTTCATACATATATAGAGAGTAATAATGTGTGTCTCATTCTACCATCCTTCTCTCCCTACCACCCCACTACTCCCCTCACTCTCCTCTGCATAATCCAAAGTTTCTTCATTCTTCCCTATCCACCCCCCACTATAGATCAGCATCTGCTTATTAGAGAAAACATTCAGCCTTTGGTTTGGGGGGATTGGCTTATTTCACTTAGCATGATATTCTCCAGCTCCATTCATTTACCTGAAAATGCCATAATTTCATTCTTCTTTAAGGCTGAGTATTATTCCACTTTGTATATATACCACTTTTTATTTATCCATTTATCAGTTGAAGAGCATCTAGGTTAGTTCCATAGTTTAGGTATTGTGAATTGAGCTGCTATAAATATTGATATGGCCATGTCACTGTAGTAGAGTATGCTGATTTTAATTCCTTTGGGTATATGTTGAGGAGTGGGATAGCTGGGTTAAATGGTGGTTCCATTCCAAGTTTTCTAAGGAATCTCCATACTGCTTTCCATAGTGGTTGCACCAATCTGCAGTCCCACCAGCAATGTATAAGTGTACCTTTTCCCCACCTTCTTGCCAATACTTATTATTATTTGTATTCTTGATAATTGTATTCTGACTGAAGTGAGATGAAATCTTAGAGTCATTTCGATTTGCATTTCTCTAATTGCAAGAGATGATGAACACTTTTCTTATGTTTATTGATTGACTGTATTTCTTCTTCTGTGAAGTATCTATTCAGTACCTGAGCTCATTTTTTGATTGGGTTATTTGATTTTTTGTGTGTGTGTTAAATTTTTTGAGTTCTTTATATATCCTGGAGATTAGTTCTCTGAGGTACATGTGGTAAAGATTTTTTTTCCCATTCTGTAGGCTCTCTCTTCAAATTATTATTTCCTTTGCTGAGAAAAAGCCTTTTAGTTTGAATCCATCCCATTTATTGATTCTTAATTTTACTTCTTCTGCTTTAGGAGTCTTGTTAAGGAAGTCAGATCCTAAGCTGACATGATGAAGATTTGGGCCTGCTTTTTCTTCTATTAGATGCAGTGTCTCTATTCAAGTCTGTATGTCTTTGATCCATTTTGAGCTGATTTTTGTGCAGGGTAAGAGATAGAGGTTTAATTTCTTTTTGTTACATATGGATTTCCAGTTTTCCCAGCACCATTTGTTGAAGAGGCCATCTTTTCTCCAATGTATGTATATGGTTCCTTTGTCTAATATGAGATAACTGTATTTATGTGGGTTTGTTGTCTTTGTCTTCAATTCTGTATCATTGGCCTATATGTCTGTTTTGATGACAATGCCAGACTGTTTTTGTTACTTTGCCTCCGAAGGATAATTTAAGGTCTGCTATTGTGATGCCTCCTGCTTCACTTTTCCTGCTAAGGATTGCCTGGGCTCTTCTGGGTCTCTTGTTTTTCAAATGAATTCATGATTGCTTTTTCCATATCTATGAAGAATGTCTGGGATTTTACTAGTAATTGCATTAAATCTGTATAGCACGTTTGGTAGTATAATCATTTTGACAATGTTAATTCTACCTATCCAAGAGCATGGGAGACCTTTCCATCTTCTAAGGTCTTCAATTTCTTTCTTTAGTGTTCTGTAGTTTTCATTGTAGAGGTCTTTCACCTCTTTTGTTAGATTGATTCCCAAACATTTTATTTAATTTTTTATTTTTGAGGCTATTGTGAATGGGATAGTTTTCCTAACTTCTCTTTCAGTAGATTCATCACTGATGTATAGGAATGCATTTGATTTATGGGTGTTAATTTTGTATCCTGCTATTTTGCTGAATTTGTCTATGAGTTCTAGAAGTTTTTTGGTGGAATTTATTGGATCTTCTAAATATAGAATCATGTTGTCAGCAAATAGTGATAGTCTGAGTTCTTCTTTTCCAATTCATATCCCTTTAATTTCTTTCGTCTAATTGCTCTGGCTAGAGTGTCAAGGATAATGTTGAATAGAAGTGGTGAAAGAGGGCATCATTGTCTTGATCCAGTTCTTAGAGGGAATGCTTTCCATTTTTTTCCATTTAGAATGGTGTTGATCTTGGGTTTAGCATAGATAACTTTTACAATGTTGAGGTATGTTCCTACTATCTCTAGTTTTTCTAGTGTTTTGAACATGAAGAGGTGCTATATTTTGTCAGATGCTTTTTCTACATCAATTGAGATAATCATGAATCTTGTCTTTAAGTCTATTCATGTGATGTATTACATTTATTGATTTCTGAATATTGAACCAACCTTGTATCCCTGGGATGAACCCCACTGGATTGTGGTATACTATCCTTTTAATATGCTTTTGTATGTAATTTGCCAGAATTTTATTGAGAATTTTTGTGTCTATGTTCATCACGGATGTTGGTCTGAAGTTTTTTTCCTTGACGTGCCTTTGTCTGGTTTTGGTATCAGGATGATACTAGCCTCATAGAATGAGTTTGGAAGGGTTCCCTCCTTGTTTGTATTATGGAATAATTTGACGAATATTGGTGTTACTTCTTCTTTGAAGGTCTTGCAAAACTTGACTGAGAATCCATCTGGTCCTGGGCTTTTCTTGGTTGGTAGGCTTTTGATGGTTTCTTCTACTATTTCATTGCTTGAAATTGGTATGTTTAAATTGTGTATGTCCTCCTGCATCAGTTTGGGTAGATCATATTTCTCTATAAATTTTTTGATGTCTTAGTTTTCCTATTTTATTGGAGTATACATTTTCAAAATAGTTTCTAATTATCTTCTGTATTTTAGTAGTGTCTGTCATTATATTTCCTTTTTCATCATGAATTTCAGTAATTTGAGTTTTCTCTCTCTTCTGTTAGTTTGGCTAAGGATTTATCAATTTTTTTATTTTTTCAAAGGACTAACTTTTTGTTTTGTCAATTTTTTCAATTTTTTTTTGTTTCAACTTCATTGATTTCAGCTCTGATTTTAATTATTTCCTGTCTGATGCTGCTTTTGGTATTGATTTATTCTTTTTCTAGGGTATTGAGATGTAATGTTAGTTCATTTAATTGTTAACTCTTTATTCTTTTAATGTTTGAGCTCAATGCAATGAACTTTCCTCTTAGCACTGCCTTCATTGCGTCCCAGAAATTTTGATATATTGTATCAGTGTTCTCATTTACCTCTACATGTTTTCATTTCCTCCATGATTTCTTCTTTTATCCATTCATTATTCAATAGTGTTCCATTTAGTCTCCAGTTGTTAGAGTAGCTTCTATTATTTATTTTATGGTTGATTTCTAGTTTCATTCCATGATGATGTGATAAAATGCAGGGTAGTATTTCTGTTTTTTTGTGTTTGCTGGGAATTGGTTTGTGGCATAACATATGGTGTGTTTTAGAGAAGGACCCACGTGCTGCTGAGAAGAAAGTGTATTCACTCGATGATGAATGAAATACTCTATATATGTCCATTAAGTCTGAATAATCGATTGTATTATTTAATTCTATAGTTTGTTTAGTTTTTGTTTGGAAGATCTATCCAGTGGTGAGAGAGGTGTATTAACGTCACCCAGTATTACTGTGTTGTGGTCTTTGATTCTTGAAATTGCAAAGGGTTTGTTTTGATGTATGTAGATGATCCATTGTTTGGGGCATATATATTTACGATTGTTATGTCTTGTTGGTGTATGATTCCCCTAAGCAGTATAAAATATCTCTCTTTATCCCTTCTTACTAACTTTGATTTGAATTCCATTCTATTTGATATGAGGATAGAAACCCCTGCTTGTTTACTCAGTGCATGTGAGTGATATGTTTTTTCCCATCATTTCACCTTTAGTCTGTGTATGTCTTTTCCTAGGATGTGAGTCTCTTGAAGGCAGCATATTGTTGAGTCTTTTTTAAAAAAATCCAATCTGCCAGTCTATGTCTTTTGATTGATGAGTTTAGGCCACTAACATTTGAGGTTGTTATTGAGATATGATTTGTATTCCTGGTCATTTTGGTTTATTACTGGTTCTTAACTTGACTTAGTTTCCCCTTTGATTGACCTTTCCTTTACTGTAGTTCCTCCCTTTGCTGATTTTCCTTGTTTTTTTTTTTTCTTTTTTTCATTTCCTCCTCATGGAATATTTTCCTCAGAATGTTTCGTAGTGCAGGCTTTCTAGTTGTGAATTCTTTTAACTTGGGTTTATCATGGAAGATTTTTATTTCATCTTCAAATCTGAAGCTTAATTTTGCTGGATATAAAATTTTCAGTGGCATTCATTTTATATCAGAGCTCGATATATATTATTCTAGGACCTCCTGGCATTGAGGGTCTGGGTTGAGAAATTAGCTGAGACCCAAATTGGTTTCCTCCATATGTAATTTTCTCTCACAGTCTTTAAAATTCTATCTTTATGCCAGGCACGGTGGCGCACCCCTGCAATCCCAGCACTTGGGAGGCTAAGGCAGGAGGATCATGAGTTCAAAGCCAGTCTCAGCAACTAAGTGAGGTGCTAAGCAATTCAGTGAGACCCTGTCTCTAAATAAAAAATACAAAATAGGGCTGGGGATGTGGCTCAGTGGTGGAGTGCCCCAGGGTACAATACCCCGAAGTACCAACCCCAAAATAAAAAACCTAAAAAAAAAAAAAAAAAAATTCTGTCTTTATTCTGTATGTTAATCATTCTCATTATAATGTGCCTTGATGTGGGTCTGCTGTACATTTGGGGTCCTGCAAGCCTCTTATAGTTGACTTTCCACTTCTGCCTTGCTGCAGTCCCAAGATCTCAGTGCCCTTTCAACTTGCAGAGAGACCACTAGCAATGCACTCACACAAAGGAGCAACCCTGAAAAGAGGCAGCCAGACCTCAGAATGACCTCATGTGCAATCAGATCTGTAGGTACCCCTATATATCTCCAGACCCTGGACTGTGTCCCCAGACTGAGGTGGCCATGCCCAGAAAAGGACAGTGGTGGCTAATGGCCCAAGATAGTGGTAGCCACATGTAACCAAACCTACAGGTACCATGACAATGGACTTCCAGGCAACAGAGGGCAGGAGGTGACCAACTGGTAGTCTGCAGGTGGTCTGCAGGCTAAAGGTGGACCATCAGCTGGTAGATGTTGGATGATGGGTGATGGATAGGTAAATGGTGGGCAATGGGCAGGCAAGAGGTGGGCAAACTGGCAAATGGTGGATTATAAGCAGTGGTCAGCTGGTGCTCTGCACCTGAAAGGCAGGCGATATGCAGGCAGAGGACAGGCCATCACAGTGGACAAATGGAGGTAAAAAGGGGATCAGTGGGCAGTGATGGCTGCTTCATAGAGAAACAGTATTTCCTCTGCTTGAATCCCAAGTACTGGAGCAACAAGGAATTCAGCCTCCCTCTAGTCTTGCCTTTCTTAGCCTGAATCAGACTGAAGAGAATCAGGACCCTTGCTTGGGTTTAGGCCTTAACTTAAGGGAATGCTGTGGTGAGTTTGATCTTCTATCCAAACCACAGGAATAAAGCTGTTCTGCTTTCTTATCATTTGTGTGTTCATTGGAAGAGCACTTTTAATTTCCTCCATGATCTTTCCCTTCACATTCACAACTTGGCTGTTTGGCTTACAGGGCGAGCTTTTGACCTACCTCAGCTTTTTATATGCCATCCTTGCTAAGTTTCATCATTTCTAGTTTTTGCTTTCAAGTGACGAATGTGTGACTCTTCCTTTCACTTGAACAGCTAGAAGCCATGGTAGGGTTATTAATTAACCTAATTTCAATATTGTGTTTCAGTGAATAGGGAGGCCCAACGAGAGGAAGACAAATGGAGGAACAGCCTTTGTGGGGAACAATCAGAACACTCAAAACATTTTATCAATTCAGTTCACTGTCTTATATGGGCAAGGTTCATGGTATCTCAAAACTATTACAATACCAATACTAACCTTTTTTCTATGTCCCATGAAAATTTACTTATATTACAGAATTTTTAGTTTGATTTGTATCCTCATCAGTTGTTCGTATATTTGGTCTCTTTCTGAAAGGTGAGTTCTTTACACCAGGGATCAGAATTACTTAGTTTTTGTGTCCCCAGAACCTAATATTGTGTGCCTAGGACATTCTTGATTCCCATTTAAGTGTCAAGGGATGTGCATTGTCCTTTTTTCTATTGCAAGCTATGAATGCTTGTTCAATATCTTCTTTTTAATTTCTGTTTTCAGGATCCAGCACAATATTTCACTGTTAAATAAAGGTTGGAAGGATGGATGGACACCCGACACATGAATAAAAAATGCAGAAATTGAAAATGGTTCACCAAGTTATTTTTATTCCTGAGGTTTATATTTCAAGAAAAATGTCTTCCTGGTTTCAACTAAAAGATTATAAAGATAAATTTTTTCCCCAAACATCAAAGAAATCATGTAAAAAAGAGCATCAGAATATTTATGTGCTAATAAGAATCATGTGGATTACATTTCCTCAAAATTCAAGACCTTTTTTAATCTGAGGAAAAGCAACCATAAGCAAGCACTGGATTTTAGCATAACACAACCATTTGATATTGGAGATGCCTATGTCCAAACTAGTGATTGACACAGAGAGTCTAGCACTCAGAGAATCATCACTGCTTGAGCCTCCCCTCCCCCTATCCCCAGTAGGGGAGACACAGAGGCCAGGATGACATTTCATGGAGCAGTGTGGTAAGGAAGGGGAGATAGGAATTTACATTGTTGTAAAAAAACAAAAGCTTCCAATGTGGTCTTTCTTGGACTGCTGTTGCTTTTGTGGGACTATGAGTTAAGGGTAGGAAAGAGCCACTTGGAGGGAGTAAGTGGCATGTACAAAGAGATCAATGAATTTTATTGATTATCTCTAGGCAGATATCTGCCAAGATTCTGAAAAGTCTAGAAGCAAAACTTGTTGATGACCCTTGGCATTTATTTCTACATTAGAAAGACTGCTGACTGTGGAAATCTGTAATTCTCTATCTAGAGATTGTTTTTGTTTTTGTTTTTTGTTTTTTTGCTGAGAGAGCATGCTTAGCTTCTGCAAAGTATAAGCTAGAAATGCTGAATAATGTCTCAAAAGATAACCCTTAACAGATGATAGATATTTCTAAATACCTCACCTCTTCTCCCCTTGATAATTTAACAACTTTGGGGTGTATTCTAAACTATTTCCCAGATTCCCCAGCAAAAATGAGCTCCAGTTACCAACATGGTAGCATCTTATTCTCTTATGTGTCTTATTCCAATCCTTTACTTGCACTTAATGGAATTACCTCTCAAATAAAATACTGGCCCTGAAATTTTCTGGCTGAATCCAAACTGACAAAAGTCCACAAACATCAAGGTACATTCCTGACTATTGTAAAACAATCAAATTCTTTCAATGAGTTGGATGAGTGGAAGGATGGCTGAATAAGAACAGTCACAAAGAGATCCTTTGAGGACAAGATGGAGTGGGTGGTATCTCAAAGCAGTCATCTAAATAGCAGTTGTGAGTTACACTTTTTTTCTGGTACCATTTTGCCACCCTTTTTAAAGTTGTGCTAAATGTCCTGGGCTGGATTCAACGATACCATAGCACACTGAGAGAAGGATTTACGACTACTCTGTACTTTTATAGTAGAGGAAAAAACTGCCTCTTGAGGTAGTTATAAGGATAGCCATGGGGATCAGAAACTTCCCTAGGGAATGTAAATTAAAGCCCATCTGCTGCTGCCCTTCAAGAGAAGGAGCTTCCACAGTTACAATCTTGGGATTTTTAAGTACTCAGAGAGTTGTCAGATTTCTTGTAGAGCATCCTTTCAACTTTAATGGACTCTATGCAAAGTGGATGCATCAACCCAAACCCAAGTGAGTGTCCTACTTTCCCATGTTTTTGTCAGTTTTTTTTGTCACTGTGACCAAAATAACCAACAAGAACAAGTTAGAGCAGTGTTATGGTTTAGATAATAGGTGCTCCCAAAAGCTCATGTGTTGAAATAATTGAGTTAAAAGAGTTTTCACCTAATTAGTTCATTAATCCTCTAATATGGATTAACTGGGTGGTAACTATAGGCAGGTAGGGTATGGTTGGAGGAGGTGCATCATTGTGGGTGTGTCCTTGGGGTATATATTTTGTTCCTGGTGAGTGAAGCAGTTTCTGTTTCCTGATTGTCTTGTCCTGAGCTGCTTTCCTCCATTAGGCTCTTTCTGCCTTGATGTCCCACCTCACCTCTGGCCCAGAGCAACGGAGTTGTCCATTTATAGACTGAGACCTCTGCAACCATGAGCACCAAATAAACTTTCCCTCCTCTAAAATACTTCTTGTCAGGTCTTTTGGCCAGAGCACCCAAAATGCTGACTAAAACAGAAATTGTAATGGGAGTGGAGTCATTGTTGTGACCAACCTGACAATATGGTTCAGAAGTTTTTGGAGCTTTTTAGAATTTGTAGGAGGAATTTTGAAAAGTTTAAAGATGAAAACTGGAAAAGGTTTAGATTGTTGTAAGTGGAGCTTAATGGGTGATTCTTGTGGGACTTCAAAAGATCAGAAGACAGATAGGACTATGGAAAGTAAAACCTGGGCTCATGAGGTTTCAAAGAAGAAAAAGAACACTATTGGAAATTGGGTCATGGAGGCTTCCACCAAGATTTCAAAGGAAGATCTGAGAAACCAGGCAAAGTCCACCAGGGTCAAGTCCCTGTGGGAAGCCCCTGAGAGGGTAATGCATAAAGATGTGAGAAGGAAGCCCAAGTTGCAATGAAGACACACAAGATTAAGAAATGCCAGTACTTTGGAATGTCTGCTAAGGAAAGCTGCAGGAATTGAGCAGAGACAAGCCAACATAGAAGCCAAATTGACTGCAACTCAGAAAGCCCATGTGGACAGAGCTACACAAGCTCTTTAGAGAGAAACTCATTATGCCATGTACCTCAGATGTTGGAGCTACAGGACTTGTTCGCCCAGCTGGATTTCAGTCTTTCTTTGGTCCCATCCTTTCTTTCTATGTCCCTATTTCTTCCTTTAGGAATGAAAATGTTTACTCTGTGCCTTTATATTTTGGATATATGTAACTTGCCTTTGATTTTTACAGGATCTCACACTGAGAGTTTCCCTTGAGTCTCAGAGGAGATTTTGGACTTGGACTTTTGGGCACTTCTAGAACTTTTAAGACTATGGGGACTTTTGGAAGTGTACTAAATGTTTTCATTTTGTGGTGGCTATGAGTTTTTGGGGATCAGGATTATGTCTTAGATTTAGGTGTTCCCCAGAAGCTCATGTGTGAGACAATAATAGAAAGTTTAGAGGTGAAATGATTGGGTTATGAAAGTTTTAAACTAATTAATGTGCTGGTCCTCTGATAGAAATTAACTGGGTGGTAACCGTAGGCATGCAGGGTATAGTTGGAGGAGGTGGGTGTTTATGGGTGTGCCTTGGGGGTATATATTTGATTCCTGGTGAGTGCAACAGTCTCTCTCTGCTATCTAATTGTCATACCCTCTGTCATGCCCTTCTGCCTTGATGTTCTGCCTTACCTTGGTTCCAGAGTAATAGAGTTGGCAGTTTATGATCTGAGAATTCTGAAACCATGAGCACCAAATAAACTTTTCCCCCCTAGAATCATTCTTTTCAGGTCTTTTGGTCAGAGTGGCAAAAAAGCTAATTAAAACAAGGAAGAAAAGTTTATTTGGGGCTCATGGTTTCAGAAGTCTCAGTCCATACTTGACTAACTCCATTCCTCTGGGCCCAACATGAAGCAGCACATCAAGAGGGAAGTATGTAGTGAGGAAAGACTTCTCAGCTCATGTTGGGTCAGGAAGCAGAGAGATGGGGAAGGAACTGACCAGGGAAAATGCACTCTTTTAGGGCATACCCCCATGGATCTAGCCATGTCCCACCTGCTTATAGTTACCAACTAGTCAGTCCATTCAGATTAGGATTGACTGATTAGATTAAATCTCTCACAATCTAATCATTTCACCTCTGAATGTTCCTGCATTAACATACGAGTTTTGAGGGACACCTCATATACAACCCTCACACCATCATTTCTCCACTCTGACATTTTTGCATGCTTCTCACTGCCTCATCTGCATTTCCCTGTTGTCCTACTGTTCCAACCCAATTCTTTCCTGATTATACAGACCATAATATATTTATATAGTTGGACTCAGTCTTTTTTTCTCTTAAAAGTGATTAAATACAAACTCAAGCTGGTTTTCAGTATTACTATTTCAATGGTAAACATTTATTTGGCTTCCAATATTTCAGGATGTTTTATTGTTTTCTAACATAAAACTTTATTTGCTCCAAGAAACAGTTTATCAAAATATTTATTTCAAACTGTCATGCCATTTTCTATTAATGCACTGAGCTTTCTGCTCAATGTCTCACAGGGCTAAAATCAGTGTCAACAGGCTGCATTCTCATCTGGAACTCAGAGTCCTCTTCCAAACTCATTTCTGGCAGATTAAGTTCTTGGAGTTGCAGAACTGCAGTTCTGTTTCTCTTGGTAGGTGTCAGTTGAGGACCATACTCAGATCCTTACCATTCTCAGGACAGATTATCTGAATTGGCTTAATGTATTAACATAGGTCATTTACCTCTGGGTCTACAGGTCAGAGACAGGATGGAAATCCATTATATTCACAGTTGGAGATTTTACAATGTACATCCAATGAGGGGGAGGGAATCTTGGGCGCCATCATAGAATTTTGTCTACCATAGTTGCAAACCAAAGGTATAATAATATTCTGCTTATCAGGAAAAGGATCAGGGGTTTTAGAAATGGTGGTTGTGTAGTCAAGCGTTTTCTGTCTTTCTGTCTGTCTGTCTGTCTCTCTCTCTTTCATCTAACAAGCAAGGTCAATGACCCAGCACTAATAGTTACCCTGAAAACTCATTTTAACCTTTCTGTGGGTTTTTCCTCAGTTACTAAACTCTGGCATTCTTTACTTGCCTCCTCATCTTTCCTTTATCATTGTCAGAATGAAAATGAGATTATGGGCATAAATCTCATTTTCACAAGTCAAGGTTAATAAGAAATATCACAATATTTTACGTATTTTAGATCAACTTAATTTTGCCTGCAAATCCTCATCAAGCCAATGGGGAAATCAGTCACTTTGGGAGTTCCTCCTAAACTGGTACAGCTTTGAGGTAGCAGAGCTACATTGAGAGCCACAGTTGTGCAGATCACATCTCCAATCATTACTCCATACCATGACGTGGAGATACTCATTGCCCTATTCCTATTCCTTCAGTTCATCCAGCCCTGCTGAGTCTGCACACTTTGGACTGGGAATTACAGAGCCTTTGTCCCCAACACCCCTTCTTGACTTAACTTTGGGTCATTGTATGCCAATGTGATATGGATTTTTACTATATGAAGAACTCAAGGGCTATCCAAGCAGTGAGCAGTGCCCTAGGAAATGAACCAGGAAGTTTCTGCACAGAAAGAAGAGTGAGTCACTGAGCAGTGTTGTTAGGAGTTGAACCAGCAGGGTAGTTCCAAGTTCCACTATCTATTTCTGTAGTTTCATGTGATTGTTAAACACTTGAAAGGTGGCTTATCCAATATGAGATGTGCTATTATGTAAAATGTACACCAGATTAAGAAGACAACATTTTTAAAAGTATATATTATAACTCATTAATTTTTTATTGTTGATATGATAAAATGTTAATTTCTTGAATGTGTGGGGTTAAAATATATATAATTGAAATCCATTTTGTCTTATCTTTGTACTCCTTTCAATGTAGAGACTAGAAAATTTTAAATTCCAGTTGTGGCATGAAATATATTTCTGTTGGGCTGGAATAATTGTCCAGAGAGCACATTTCTAGATATACACTCTAGTGTAGCTTCAGCAACAATGTATTTAACAATGTTAAATACACTGTACATATTAGTTCATTTAGGCTCCCAATAGCCCTACAGGGCACTTGCATTTAATCAATAATAAATAGAAATGTTATCCATTAAGGCCCTTGTCAGTGACCATACAGTGAAAAACTTGGTTCCCTTGATCCCTGGTCCAGTGTTCTTTACTGTGTTCATTCAAAATTCTTATAATCTATAACCAGGCTAAAGGGAATCTTTCAGTTTTAATATTTCATTCTTTCTAGCTTTCCAGATTACCTTGATAAAACAGTTATCTTCTAAAGAAATAGCATTACAAGATCAGTCATCCAATACTCTTATGAGTTTAATATGTCATTTTAATTCACAATTGGATTACAAATCTCCCCTCCCCATTCTTCTGTCTGTGAAGAAACTTCCTGGTTCATTTCCTAGGACATGTACTCTCTTCGTGCAAATCCCTGAAAAACAAATTCAAATACCTTTCTTATACTAAGTTTGCATGTAAATGTCATTAAATATTTTAATGTAGTTAAATATGGAAGGCAGTCTTAGAAGACTGAATATTTCCTAAAGAGTGAAAGAAATTCCATATAACCAGAAGTTAGGGAAAGGAGTTAATAATTTTCAACAACAAAGCCTTTATAATATATAATACAGAATGACTGTGTTTTATGATTTTGATAATTTTTGCCACTCTGTGAAGCTATAATTTTACCCTACATCTTTTCACTATTTGAAGTTACCTCAAAAGCTAGTCTATTCCTTACCTTCTTTTTCACCCACAGAGATCTGCCATTATGAGTACAGCTCTGAGATACTGGAGGACTGAGAGCTGGACTGGAAATGGATCCCAGCCAAACTGTTGGCAGTGTGATTCCTCAGGCACAAAGTCTCCCCCACCCAAGTCCTGCACCTCTGTGAATTTGGGTTCCACTGTCCATTCTCTACCCTGTGTCCAGGGCTACTCAGAATCTCCATAAAACCCTTAACCACAGAGGACTCATCTCCGTGCCTCTGAGTCCTTAATAAGTTTCAATTCCTATGGCAGCACCTAATGTAAGGTGTGATATTATTTGTTTGTGACTGTGTTTTTCACTAGATCATGAGCTCTCTGAAAGAAGTAATTCTATCAGTCGTCATGTTCTTAATTTATTACAAAAATCAGCCTCGTGGGACATGGTACACCACCATTTCCTCTTCCTCCTTTGCACTCTGTTTTCCAGCTATGTTGAACTTTGACTTCATGCTATATATCTGATTCTTTGTTGTCCCCATTTCTTTGTATATTATGTATATGCATATTATATTTCCTGTATGTGTCATCTACATATGACACAAAGATAGGTATGATATGACAGACTGGACTTCCGTTTATAGAATTCCCTGCAGACCCCCACTCTTTCCTTCAACTGACCAGATATTCATCCTTACACTTTCTCTGAAGGTTTTCTTGATCCTTCACTGACCTACATCTCCCTCCTGCATGCTCTCATGGCTTCTCATACTTTCCTTAGCATTACACTCTGTGTCCCTTCCTGGAAACAAGCAACCTCAGGAGAGAGGCCAGGTCTTCTTGGTCCACCACTGCATCTCTTATGCCTAAAACACTTCCTGACCTGAAGGAGATGCTCAGCACATAGTTCTTGTGTAAATGGATGAATGGATTTTATTCAAACATAGACCAATAATTTTTCTACCCTACTTAACACTTCAGTATGTTTTAAGTATATTATTTAGATATACTTGGAAAGAGAATATAGCATACAGGAACTCTGAGATCCAACATAACCTAGAAATGCTTTCCTGAGGAGTTCATTTTCCAGTGACATGGCTCTTAATGTGGATAACCCTATGTGGAGTCTAGGCAGAGTAAAGCTTAGATGCAGTTTCCCACTTGCATAGTCTCCTTTCTTTATTCCCCTCAACATTGAATAATGGAATGGTCCCACCATTATACTTAGCTACCCAAACCAGAACGTGAGAGTTACTCTTCTCCCTCTACCTCATGATCCACCTTCATAACTAATCACCGGGTCCTCCTAGTTTTACTGTTTGACTCCTTCTTAATTCGTCCCTTCCTCTCCTGTCCAGGTCTTCGTAATCCTCTATCTTCACTGTTGCATCATCCCCCCAACTGTTCTCAAAGCTTTAGCTTTGCCCTTCTCAACTTCATCTTTCCATTGGTACAAAAAAATGTGTAATTAAAATTGGAATATGGAACTCCCCTCCTTAAACATTCCAGTGGGTGGCTCCTTGTCACCTTGCGTTTTAATTCCCTTGGCATGGCAAACAAAGCCCTCCACGATTTGACCTCTACTTACCCCTCTAGTTTATTCTCCTTGGATTTAATGTTCTAATAGTGTGAAATGTTATTTCCTTCTCAAGCCATGAGATTTCACAATCGCACCAATTTTCGGAAGGTGAGCTATATTTCATCATGGTTATTAAAAATAGTTTCTTGTAAGTATCTGAATCAGACTCAGAATGTCACACATATGTCTAAAAGGTAGACTCTGATCCTTAAAATGTTACTGTACTATTCTCAATGCCATTTCCCACTCCTAAGAAAGGAGAGTCAAACCACAAAACCATTACTGGGGCATGAGACGTGTGCTTCTCTTGGCTATTTAATGTCTATGACCAAAACAAATAGCATTTCTTGACCTCCACTTAATTATATTATTAGGTTTAGTCTCTAAAAACATGCCTGAAATTTAAGACTTCTCCAATATTAACTACTATTTACTGGTCTTAAATAATAGACTGGAAGCTATAAAAAAGGATAATTTCTACCTTAAGGGTTTACAATATAACTTAGACCAAAAACTCAATAGAAATGTTTCAGAGTACAACTCCAATTTTAGCTGCTGCATTTGAAGTTCACAAAGGCAATTACAAGAAGCCAATAACTCCTAAGTTATGATACTTGAAATTCCAAATTTCAGCCAGTCAATATTTATAGAGCACCCACTGAGTGGAAAATGTCGTAGTGGCACCATACATAAAAACAAAGTAAGCATTTTATTACAAGCAATGAACAATTTAGTAGAGACACCACTGTGTCAAACCTTCGGTATCATGCTGGTCTCTTGAACGTAAAATTGAAGGACATGTTAATAAGAGAACTCACTTGGGTAGTTTTTGCTGTGTTGGTTTCTACAGTACTAGCTTCTTGTCCATGATTCTGTCATGTGGTAGATGCTGAGGAAGGTGCATTGCACAGTACTGAGCATCGAGGTACAGTTTACTCAACAGGTCCACCTTGTCGTTGGAATGATAAGGCAAGTTTCCCAGTTTTCATTTGCTTAAAGACTCTTATTCTCTCTCTGTAAAACAGTGGATGGGAATTGAAGCCCAATTCTCAGGGAAGACTAAAATGATCGAACAAGGAAGGGGAAAGAAAAGCTATTCTAAAGTTCTTAGAAAGGTACTTCCAATGATAGGTAAAAAATTACCATCCCCAACTATCCATATAAATCTCTGAGCAACAAATACTACTAACAAGCCTTCTAGGAATAACAAACATTCAGAAACACAGCATTGTCAGGAGGGCAGTATCGATTAAATGAACATCCAAAGAAGTAATCATCAATTCCTCTAGTATTACAAGGAGGCCTTAAACACCAGTGTCTCTCTGGGTTTGTTGTGGATGTCTGCTTGGGGGAAATTTGATCTGTGACCAGGGGAAGAAGGTAATCACATTAACATGTTGTTGGAGTTGGGTAAAATATCAGAGCACCCAAAATGATTTTAGGAAATATGCTTTGTCTCCAACAAGGCAGAACAACAGCAAAGATCAGTTCAGAAGAGAACAGGGGTAAATGGAGGAGGGGAGGCAGTGAAGAGACAGAAAAATCATTTTAGAACAATTTGTGGATAATTAATAATGTGTAACTTGAGGTAGAATCCACTGAAGACCAGGACACCCTCATGTCAAAATTGCTGGAGAAAGGGGTGACTTAGAAGGCCAATCTTGGGTGAAGAGGTTAGGCTTCCCTTTATCACTTAGGCCTTTACTGTAAAGCATGGAGACATCAAAGCACTTTGGGAATGCAGTTCAGGGAGGAATGGAGCTAGAATTCACCCCAGCAATATTTATTTGTTTTCTTGTTTTTGTACTACAGACAAGAAGTAAATGTTAGGTACTTGGTACAGTCCTAAACTGAGAAAAACATCGAAGTGTTCTCTACATCGTTGAGTTTGCATTTTTGTGGAGATTTAATTTGTCAGTACATAAATTGTTATGTAGTTTCAGGTAACTAAAGATGCTATAAAAATGAAGGAGAGTAGGTTTAGAATGAAGGAGCAGGGGATGAGGAGGCTGTTACAGAGAAAACTGTCAGATGGTCATGAAAAGAGGACTTCAATGTTTGGGAGTTTGGGCAAGAAACAAAACAGGTACACGTTTGAGGGAGAGAGAATTCTCGATGAGGAAGCAAAAAGTATGAAGCCCCAGTGCAGGCAGCAGCTCCACATGCAGGGGAGAGGGAGATGGAGTTAGTGGAGATGGAGTGGTCAGGGAGGCACAGAGGGCAACAACCAGGTTGAGCCTGTGTAGGATGCTGAATGGCTTGGGCTTTGCCCCAGGTTCTCTGGGAAGCTATGGGTGGCTTCTGAGCAGAGAAAAATATGATCTGATTTAATGTTTTAAATTGTCTTAAAGTTTCTGCTCTGTGTTGGGAACTGCAGTTGGATAATGTTCACTATATCACTGATACACAATAGCACTGAACATATGCCAAACATTTTCCTAAATATTATCCCAGCAATTTCTGATAGGCAGAGATTTACTTTCCTTACAGGGTACCTACACAGGAGAAAGTATTAGGAAAATAGTGTGTAAAAACAAACTTTAAGGATTTCAGGAAGCCGGGCACGGTGGTCCACGCCTATAATCCCAGTGGCTCCAGAGGCTGAGGTAAGTTCAAAGCCAGCCTCAGCAAAAACAAGGTTCTAAGCAACTCAGTGAGACCCTGTCTCTAAATAAAATACAAAATAGAGCTGGGGATGTGGTTCAGTCGCCGAGTGCCCCTAAGGTCAATCCCTGGTACGCCCCCGCCCCAAGAAAAGATTCCATGAAGCAAAAGTTTCAAGGTATGAAATGTTCCCTGAGATAAAGTCCTTCTGTTGGTGTAATAGGCTGTAACAATCAAGTACACTTATATTTTTTAAATTGGTGCCAGAAATACTTGAATGACAATGAGTATTGAAATGAATCCACTGGAATGGAGCCCTGGCAGGAGATGGATGCTTCTTCACTGGGCATCTGCTCCCCAGTGTTCCTGCAGCTCTTCTGAGGCAGTGCAGGTACATTTCCTGCTCAACCAAGGACACCTCTCACTCCAGGAGTAAGTTCAAGAGATCTATTCTACACCACTCTGTGCTGTTAATAACAATATATTGAAGGTAACTACGAGAGTAGATTTTAAGAGTTCTGACCACAAAAAAGTGCTTGGTATATGAATTAATGCGTGTGTGAATTAGCTTGACTTAGCTACTCCACATTGTATACATACATGAAAACATCATTTTGTATACCATAGAGGTATACGATTTTTATTTGACAACTAAAAATTGTGTAGATATGAAAACAATTTAAAAAACAAAGACACATATTTAGTTCAATCATCTGGCTATATATGTATACTAACCAATTATCACTATGTATTAAGTTTATCTTTTGATTATTTCTTGCCAGTATTAGAACTATCTTTAGGATAAATAGAAGAGCTTTCAAAGATGGCTTTTGCAAGTGAAAACAAAGGGTTGAATCCCTCCAAAGCACTCAAAGCTGTGTGATCTTGTGAAAATTACCTAACCTGTCTGGACCTCAGTTTCCTGATGGAAATAGTTTCTACCTTTTAAGGCTATCATAAGAATGAGTAAAATTTTTTTTAAAAATGCATGAATTTATTACACAGTACAGCTCCATGTACATTGTGTCAAGTTGAATTAGGGCGGCTGCAGGGAGAGGGAGCAATGTCACCTAGCAACACACTGTGCCAGAAGTGACCAATGAGGCAGACCTGCTGACCCTGACGTCCACCTTGGGTCCACCTTTTCCTGGGCAGGACCCTTGACCCCTTCCTCAGTATAAAAACCCTGAGCAGCCAAAGCCACATGCAATTTCTTCTGGCTCTCCCATCTCGACTTTCACCCCGGGGGGTTGGAGATTTCGCCAGGGACACAGACTCTAATAAATCTCAATCCACTACTTTTGTCTGATTCTGGTGAACCCGCCTGGCGAGCTTACTTCTTTGGCCACCCGCCGCCTTTGCGAGCTTTACACATTGAAGCTGTAATAAATGGTAGTTTTCATTATTGAAGTTGCTACAATGACAAATAGGAGTGAAGTATTGTATTTTGATTAAAAGAAAGCACATAGTGAACCCATAACCATTCTTGGTTCCTGATATACCTAAAGGAAGGCAGACAACCACATACGGGAAGCATAGAAGGAAGGTCAAAAAGTTATTTTTGAATGTGTGACTATTTTTAATTAAAATTTACCTAAATCCATCACAGAGCAGCTCAACTTCCAAATGTGTACCTTAAGCATTGAAAAAGTTAAGTAGTGAAAGCATACTGGGATTAAATATTTATGCAAAGTTCAGCCTCTCAGGATGATTTCTCTATGACAGTGTGTACATTCCTCTGTGGGCACACTTAAGCAAAACCTAGGTAATGCAAGGGATTATTTTTCCTGGGATTGGCATCTAGATTATTTTAAAATAACATTTCTTATTTTTAGAAAGAGAATCACTTCCCCCCACTCCCCCGACAAAGGAGTATAACAGTTTCTTGGCCTTCACCTCTGAACTCTCACCTTCCCCAAAGACATCTCTAGCAATCTACAAACTTCCCCATATGGAATGATTTAATTTAGCAAAGGAAAAAAAATACCAATTAACTTTATTTTAATTGACTCAACTGTGTGATGTCTGGAAAAGTTGATGACTCACATGAAAATCTGACAAGAATGTACTCAGATCAGAGGGAAATTGCAAAACTTCTGGCCATGCACCAAATAGGCAAACTTTGGCAATATCCTGTAATAAACACCGGGAGAAAATTGTTAGGTATGCAACAATTTATTCAGGATAATTTTTAAAAGGTTTCCATCAAAATAGCCTTTTCTCTTTTTATTTAATCTTGAGTGCCTGTCTGTGTTTAGTATTCCTCACAATGAACTACTAATTAGAACCAGACCTAGCACAAGCATCTCTAAAATTCTCCTCAGTTAACTGTTGACCTATAATACTCTTATGATTTCTCCTGGATCACGATTATGCAAGAACTTGCCTTTAAAAAAATTTTCCATAACAGACACATTAAGATTGAATTGCATACTTGACTTTTTCTTAACATGGAGTTACCAGAAGTGGCTATCCTACTCACCTGATTTGTGAAAGGTGGGAACACCCAGAAGCTACTCAGCTTCCGAGTTTGGACCCTGGCACCAACCTAGGCCACCATTTTTGTCACTGGTTCTTCACTTTAGTATCTGGGAGAACTTGGGCTTGTTATGTAACTTTTCAAAGCCTCAGTGTGTCATCTGCAAAATGGAACTAACTATAGTAATCTTAAAATTTAGGATGATATCAAGGCAAAAATCACATAAATACTTAAGCAGTGTTAAATGAATTCTGGTTATAATTATGTTGTTTTATAGATTTGTATATATAGAAGAAAATAATGCTGATTTTATTTATACACATTGGTTCACATAAAATCAGATGAACTTTTTAATTATTTCATAGTTTAAGTGAAAAAAAATTAATTCCTTCTAGAAAATTTTGATTAGTGTTAATTTGTACTGTGTATGTGAATTTGGTTTCAGTCAAAATTTCTGGACCACTTTTGTCTGTAAGCATTACTTCAGGTTGCCTAGATTCTCGAATAGTATGATTTTATTATTTTTTTCTGAAATCTAATTCATTAGAACCAGGATGTACCAACTATAAGAAAAAAAGGCAGTATTAATTTACATTCACTTATTTAGGTCCTTCTTATATTTCTCTTTAGACCATTTTACCCTTACCCCCCCAAAATTATGTATTCATCTATAAAGAGTAATCATAAACTTAAAGAAATTTTTGTATAAATATTTATTTATGTTTGCACACCTATGCACAAATATATGTATATATACATGCACACATATTCAGACAAACATAGCAAATTAAAAGGTACAAAACAAATAAAATCACGCTTTTCAAAACAAGTGGGTTCTTGAGTCTTCCAAGGGACAGGTAACCTAAGATGACATACTCGTTGCTCTCTGAAAGTCAACTAAGGGACCCTAAAGTCCAATACTTCCACTCCAGCCTTTCCAAAATAGTTATGCAATCGGCAGAGTGCAATGATTAATCTTCATGGAATGTAGAGACTGAGCAGAAGTAATCCCAACAGTAAGGAGTTATGATAACACAAGGATGTGCAGTTTTAAACTGACCTCTTGTGTAGTACCTACTGATGGACTGAAACGAAGACTTCAAAAATAAAAGCTTAGGAGGCATGGAGCATATGAATCATCTTCCAGGGACATTCCACAGTCTCCCACAAGGTTAGGACAAAGTTGGAAAAGGTGCTACAGGGCTGAAAGCATGTAGCAACTGTAAAAGCACTTTTTATTTTCTGACCTTTTAGCATCTCACAGGAATATATTCAGAAACAGCATCACTGAAGGCAAAAATCAAATTTAATCACAACGATAAAACTTACTTCCTAGCAAGTAGTTTTATTTTTCTCTTCAGATTTGGCAAAACTCAGTTTTGATTTTGTGTTCAATTTGAACTCTTAATATGAGGATATATTGTGAAAGTGTGACATGGAAAAAGTCTCAAAGACTCTGTATGGCTCATATGAACACTTTCCTTAACCCAAGGAGGTCTCTTCTCTCCTAGACTCATACACAGAAGTGCATGAGTATCAAGCAGGAAAAGAAAATTAAAATGCATTTGTAGCTTCACACCATAAAGGAGATGCTTAAATGATTTGGGAAATGATCATGATGTGGATTTTGTTATTCAATAATCCTAAGCAATTTTGATAGTATAGCAAAGATGAGCATAGATTTTATAACACACAGGGAATGAACAGGCTGGTATTTTGTATTAATTAAATTTGGAAAAAATGTTTGACAGAGTGTTTGATAGGGAAGGAAGGAAGGGAGAGAGGGAGGGAGGGAGGAAGGGAAAAAGAAAGGAAAGGAGAGAAGGAAGGGAGAAGGGAGGAGGATTATTTAGGATAAGGAAGGAAAGAAGAACGTAAGGAAGGAGGATTCTAGGATAATGCCATCTTCCTTCATGCTAGGATTACCAGCCAATAAGACCTCCCTGGAAAGAGGTTTCTGAAAAGTAGTCTAAACTTTCTCCCATGACTGATGATGCTATAGAATTCATGTGACCCAGTTTTCAGATGACAGGAAGGAAAGGTGGTTATCTAGCTTGTTATTGACCATCTGTCAGAACCTCTCCCGCGCCCAGTCTGCCCAGACACACACACACACACACACACACACACTAAAGTGGGGGGAATAAGCCTAATAGAATGTTTTAAATTATATTTCAATTGTAGGGGTACATTTTCATTGTAAAAAAATTTAGAAAACTATCATACAGAAAAGTACTCTATAAGGCAAAAATTACAGGATTCTTTTCAATCTCTTCCTTGACTCCTACATACTCCTTAACTGTAATCACTGTTCAATGTTTCTTGTCCACCTTTTGGACATTTTCTACATGTTTATTATCATGCTATATAGATATATAGTATCTATTTGATATATAACTTCGAAAGGCTGTAAGTCACAGGTGCTGTTTAGCAACTTGCTTTTACTTAATGTTTCTTGACATTTCTCTTTCTCCATGTGGATTGAAATTCAGGTTTGCATGCAGTTATGAAATAAACTACACGCTTTATGAATAAGCCTTTATGCATTTGTGTGAATGTTCAAAAGTGGGAATTATTGTAGCAAAGTGTAAAAATACACATAAATTTTTGTAAACTTACATAAACTGTAAGATTATGTCACCTTCCCTAGAAATCCATTCTGAAACTCATTTTTAAAAATTGTAATAAAACAAACATAGATCTGAATAAAATACCCAGAATACAAGACAATTATACAAGAGGCCATGAGATCTGAAGAAAATAATATAGAAACTACAACTAAGCCCATCATATCATAAAACTACAGAATGTTAAAAGTAAATCAAATTTAAAAGCAAGTAGATGAAAAGACAGATAATATAAAAAGGAAGGAAAGTGAGGCAGGCAGTAAATGTTAAAGGAAAAATATTGAAAGCATTGCTCTGAACTAAAACAGCGTAGGTAACACAGGAGAGTGCACTCAGTTTATGAATTGACTTCCAAAATAAATGATCATGAACTTAGAGCATCTTTAGTAACCTAGTGGATATGTTAGAACAGGGGGAGGGAAGGGCTTAAAACTGGAATACAGTTTATTCATCAAAAATTTCAAATTATGTTAGATTATGGGACTTAGTTATATGTACCACTTTTGTTTCCAATATATAAACTCAAAGATCTCTTATCCCAGGAGCAGGTAAAAGAACTGGGGATTTTTTTTAAAAAGTAACATGGATCATGATAGTTATTATTTTGAAACAGTAAATAAAGAGAAAATAAATTAGGTATGTCCTGTATGGGGATAAGTGTCAATGATTATCACATAGAATAGGAATTATATATATTATATGCCTGGGAACTTCATATTCATTATCATATATTGAGGACATATTACCTTATCATTATAAATATTTAAAAATGAGGGTGGGCAATGTAGTCCTGTGTTCCATCCCCAGCACTGAGGGGTCAGGGAGTAGTGAGCTATTATTTTAACAGGTAGTAAGAGTTCATTGTTGGAGAAGTTTCATAGCAGGTAGGAGTCACTTGGCCAGCAGACTTCAGAGAGAATTCAGAAGTATATGAAAATAGGAAATTTCAAATTTGATGTCATTTTGCCAAGAATTTGGGCCTCCCCCAGGCTGCCTCTCTGGAGGAAAGAGTAGCAATGGGTGGAGACTAACATACACAATATCATGTCTTAACCATGCAAAGAGCTCAACCTCTTTATACTGTCGAATGATCAGAACAATAAAGAGGCAATAGTGAAATGTTGGCCTCTTCTATAAACTTAAATTTTTAAAAAATTCTTCCTATTTAAATGGATTTTTCATTTTAAAATCTTCTCCTTTTTTTTGTATATATGCCCACTAATGTATTTAGCCCTACCAGAAGAGTCAAATAAAGAAAAATATCAAAGCTCTTATGAGCAATGACAGCAATAAAAATACAGATTTCTGTATTCCCAGTCTGGTATTTTGTGTTTGACAATGTATTATTTCTTCTGATAAAGTTAAAGTATTTTGCAACGCAAAGGAAAAGGCAAGTTGGGTTAAAGAATATAAATCCCTTAGAGTGAGGATGCAATAAACTGAGGAAAAGTGTCACACTGTAGAGTCAAACTTGAATTCAAGTGATCACTTTCCCATTTACCAGTATACTGTGTGATCTTAAGCAATGTACTTAACCTCTCTAAGCCTTCGTTTTGCCATCTGTAAAATGAGAACAATGCTAACTACTTTGCAGAGCTGTTGGAAAGTTGAAAGAAGAGAAAAATCCTAGCTCAGTACTGGTAGACAGTTAGTTCTTGAGAAGTTAGTTTTATTCTCTTCAATTGATTGAGTCTGGCCTCTTATTTATTTATTTATTTATTTATTTATTTATTTATTTAATTTTGATTCATGGAACACAAATGGAGTACAGCTATTGTTTCACTGGTTGTACACAAAGTAGAGTCACACCATCTGTACGTTCATACATGTACACAGGGCAATGGTATCTGTCACACATTCTGTTATTATTCTTACCTCCCCACCCTGACCCCACCCCTCCCTTCCCTCTATGCTATCTATTCTTCCTCTATTCTTGCCACCCTTCCACCCTGCATTATGCATCATCATTCACTTATCAGAGAGACCATTTGGCCTTTGGATTTGGGGGATTGGCTGATCTCACTTAGCATAACAGTCTCCAACATCATCCATTTACCTGCAAATGCCATAATTTTATTCTTCTTTATGGTTGAGTAATATTCCATTGTGTATATATACCACAGTTTCTTTATCCATTCATCTATTGAAGGGCATCTAGGTTGGTTCCACAATCTAGCTATTGTGAATTGAGCAGCTATGAACATTGACAAGGCTGCATCACTGTAGTAATCTGATTTTAAGTCCTTTGGGTATAGGCCAAGGAGTGGGATAGCTGAATCAAATGGTGGATCCATTCCAAGTTTTCTAAGGAATCTCCACACTGCTCTCCAGAGTGGCTGCACCAACTTGCACTCCCACCAGCAATGTATGAGTGTACCCTTTTCCCCACATCCTCGCCAACACCTGTTGTTGCCTGTGTTCTTAATAAAAGACATTCTAATTGGGGTAAGATGAAATCTTAAGGTGGTTTTGATTTGCATTTCTCTTATAACAAGGGATGTTGAACATTTTTTCATAAATCTGTTGATTGCTTGTAGATCTTCCTCTGTAAAGTGTCTGTTCATTTCCTTGGCCCATTTATTGATTGGGTTATTGGTGTTCTTGGTGTAAAGATTTTTGAGTACTTTATAGGTTCCTGAGATTAGTGCGCTATCCGAAGTGTGTGTGGCAAAGATTTTCTCCCAATCTGAAGGCTCTCTCTTCACATTGCTGATTGTTTCCTTTGCTGAGAAAAAGCTTTTTAGTTTGACTCTATCCCAATCATTGATTCCTGTTTTTATTTCTTGCACTTTGGGAGTCATGTTAAGGAAATCTGGTCCTAGGCCAACATGATGAAGATTTGGACCTATTTTCTCTTCTATTAGGTGCAGAGTCTCTGGTCTAATTTCTAGGTCCTTGATCCACTTTGAGTTTAGTTTTGTACAGGGAGAGAGATATGGGTTTAGTTTCATGTTGCTGCATATGGATTTCCAGTTTTCCCAGCACCATTTGTTGAAGAGGCTATCTTTTCTCCATTATATGTTTTTGGCCTCTTATTTGTTGCTGTTAAGCAATAAACAAAAAGTTTTCACAAGAGTAGACTCATGATGTTAATAGCCAAATTTAGTTCCCATTATAGACCCAGGATTTAGAACAAAGTAAAACCTCAAAATTAATTAAATTTATATTATAGTTTATAAAATTTTAATAATATAACTTAAAAAAAAGAAGTCAAGGTTAAATTTTCCTCTTTGTTTTCCCGCTACTTTATAACTTGAATTACTATGCTAAAGCAATTATGATGTCTTAAAATTTAGGAAGAAGAACTTTCTTTTTGTTCTTTGAGATACTGTGCCTCCACAGAAGCTGTATTTTTTTTATTTTTCCTTTTCTTTTTTTAATCTACAAATACTACAAGAGGTCACATCCTCTGCAGGATGACTTCTCAGGACAGGGCCAAACCCTGAGAGCCGTAATATCTGACTGTGTAACCAACAAAAGCTGCCTTTTAAGTATGTGTTTGTAGATGTCATTTAAAAAAATCAACTTCCCATTTCAGCCTAAGAGGCAAGAACCACTTTTTCAACAGAATCCATCTGGTTTGCATTTCATTTCAGAACTCAAAACCAGGTGTCTTTCATGTGCATTTAATTTTGGATGGAGGGTTGGAATGATTTGAAGTGGTTTAATAATTCAGATAAAGGACATGCTGATATTGAATTGCTAGAACATGACCACTTCTTATTGTTGCTGTTGCTCTTACTGTCGTTGGTATGGACTCAATTAAAATTGTCCTTGGAGTGGTAGGCTTGGGTATAGGACAGGCGGCCTGATTTGAGGTGCATGTGGTTCTTACATACATCCACAAATAAACACTGTCTATACTCCAAGAATTTCAGAAGCTAGACAGAAAACAAAACAATAAAAGCCAATCCTCCTCAAGAAAAGACAAAGAGGGAGGTAAAGCAGTGGGTGAGAGGAAGAGAGAGACCCTTCACTAATATCTTCGTCCAACAATTAGTCATCCTTGGGAAATGTGAAATATCAGTTTCTTTGATAGTGTAAAATTTAAATAGAATAACTATGACACTAGTTATGGAAACCAAGCTGTTTTGGGGGATGAGCTCTTGAAAAATGAAAGGGAGTTTTACCTCCTGTGTACAGAGTGCTAGAAGACAATTTCAACTGGGGAAATGAGTCCAAGTCTAATTTAAATAGAGTCTTTGCTGTGTGTTTATTTCCTCCTGTAATCAGAGCAGCATCAATTATCTCCCACTCTTCTGCTGTTAGCAGTTATATGAAGTTCATATCTAAAACAAGTAAGCACCAGTAAATACCGATTGCCAAAGACAGATTGCTTATTTTGTAGAAACACTAACACTCAGAAAGTAACAGATTTTCTTGAAAAGTTGGTCAATAATGATTCTTCTTAGGCACCTTAAAAAAGAAGCAGACATGAACAATTAACCACATGGCACTGAGATGATAATAAGCCTATATCAATAAATAAGTTAATAAATTTGAAAGTACACATGAAAGAGACTCAGAGTGTAACTCACTATTGAGCTAGAAACTCTGAAACTAAAACTACTTTCCAAATTTGCTTGAAACTCTACGTTCTGCCTTTCAGTATGAACTTTGAACAAACACAGTCCTTAGTAATCACAAACTCCACCTGTTTTCCTTCATTGACAGAAAACCCTTCTCAGAATGCAAACAATACAGAAGTCAAATTTACCAAGTACAATGATTAACATCATGGTTTAATATCTATTTCCATTTTAGTACACTGTAAATAATCAATATCAAAATACAAGAAAATATTTTGATTCAAATTACTTTCGCCAGATATGTTCTGACATCTTCCTGCATTGGCTGACGCATGGTGACAGTGAGGGTTATGAGAACACCCCAAAGTCACCTTCTGAGTGTATGCAGCAGTGTACCCATAGGTTCCCATGGTGCAGCATGATGTTTTCATATATCAGTCACGTATGCAGCAACCTTTCCGGGAGCCCAGCTTTTTGCTCAGACCACCATGCAATTCCAGCACTGAGAAATTACTCCACCTATTTGAACTTTAATAGTATTAAATAAAATAATGCATTAAATATATGTAGCCTGTTATAAGGTCTAGAGTAGACAATCAGTATATTTATTATTATTATCATCATCATTATTATCATTGCTATTACAATTATTTTCATTAACTCTTAACCCAAGGGGAGGACAGTTGCTTAATGGAACCTTATCAGAGTGCCTAGGGTCAAGCATAAGGGTTACCAACCAACAAACTCAGACATTTTCAGTTATGTTGAAATTGCAGAATAAAGAAACATACTCCTACAAGCTAATTAAGATTAAGGATCACATTTTTCTCTAAGAAAAGCAGAAATAAATTGGACTTTTCTGCCTATCCCAGTTTAAAGGCTGTAAGCCTTATTAAAAACACAGTAAATAATGACTTTTCATTAATTTGATTTATTTAAATGTAAAGAAACTGGAGTAATGCACATCCTGAACTTATTATACATCCCAACTCCTAAACTGAAGAAGAAATGGACGAAGGGTACTCTCCAGACTCCAGGAGCAGAAACCAGTGTTTTAAAGGGTGAAACGATTTCACTTAAACTCTAACACATGGAAGGGATTTTTTTCCCATATAAACTGCAAAGATTTGAAAATAAAGATTGATAATAGAAATGCAACATGACCCTAAGGTGAACTCAGTAGTGAGCCAAGATTTGAGAGGTCAGAGTTATTTTCTTATGACTTGATTCCTCACCTACCTAAGTCCTTTAGGGACCTGCAGAGCTTGCAGTAGTCAACTGGCAGCAGCTGGGCTGTTTATCAAAGGCATTCATTGGATAAACTTTACTGAGTATCTATAATGTAGCCAGAGGCTTTGCAAAACTGTAGAGATAAAAACAGAACTAAGACATGTCTGGGGCTGCCACCTGTAGAGTCCAGAGCCCTGGAAGCAAATGGGTAGTCTCTGTATAGCACGTTGACAGGAGTCATCACAGGGCTGCTGGATTGCAAGGTGTCATGCATGCCTACAGGAAGCTGCTCACTCATCTACCAAGGGACAGGAAGACTGCTGAGATTGTGATACTTGAACCAGTGGCTTTGGAATAGGGGGATCTTAGGGCTAGCAATTTGGTCACAAGCAGCTGGCTTGAAGTTTGCTTATACGGCATTTTAGGTAGAATTAATAAAATGTCAGTTGTTCGCAAGAGAGAAAGTGTGGATTCCAGCCGACATATTTTAAGGAGGTTCTAAATTGCTCCAAGTCTCTCTCTTCTCTCAGTGCCACAGGAGTTTCAACTGAGTATTTAATAATAAATAGAGGTTTGCAGGACTGAAATGATGAACAAGGCACCCCTCACAGAGAGGCAAGATAGAAAGATCAAACTGGAAAATTATGGTAGTTTAATATGATGAGAAGAGGATCTCATTCTAATGTGGCAATACATTAGAATACCTTCTTGGGCTTTAAAAATTACAAACGCCCAGGTTTCATCCCAACCCAATCAAATCTGTGCTCTTGGAGTGGGTCCTGGCGTTGGTCTTTGCTAAGATGCTTCCAAGGTGATTCTAATTGGCATTCGACTAAAAAACAACTCCTCTAGAAAAGGATTCTGTGGTGGCAGAGGGTGATGCTGGAGAGGCGACAACCCTGTGACCATGAAAGTTAGGTCTCATCATAGAAGCACAGTTTAGAAGCCTTGGGGATTTTTAAAATGAGAGAAGCTGTTTAAGGATAGACATATTCTGTTATCTTGGAAGTGACAGTAGTAAGGATGAATTAGGTAGGAACTATATGGGAGGCAGGGAAATCAGTTAAGGACACCAGAGCTGATCAATTCCAGTCAAGAGATGACAATACCACAGTGAAGGTGCAGAGAAGGGATGGATTTAAAAGGCATTTAGGAGCCCTGAACCCACCTACTTGCAAGAGTGAAGGAGAGATAAAAGCCAAGGAAGACAGTCTGATTTCAGGTGAAGGAATCTGACAGATAATTTTACCAATAACAAAGTCACCACACACAGAAGAAAACTAGAAGAACAAGATACGGAGACAAATCAGACGAGTCAGGCATTGGACATCTTGAGTTCTAGATGCACAAGGAACAATCAGATGGCAGTTTTCAGGGCATACGCAGATGTCTGGGATGGCAGTCAGAAGAAAGGTCTGGGTTGGAGCCTTGAAGATATGGAGATCTGGACATCAACAGGATAACCATGATAGACAAGCCTTGGGTGGGGCTGCTTACCCAGGAGTGAGTGTGAAGAGTGAGGCTCAAAGATGGCAGAAGACAAAACAATGCAGAAATGTGGTTTTAAAATTCTGGTTCAATCAAAAACAGCTCTGGACCATACATCAGCTCAATCAGAGCATCTGATGGTATGTCATATCACAGCAAAGAAAATGTTTTTAGTTGAAGAATGTACATTATAGCAATGTACATTAAAATGAGATCCATTACTTAACCTATGGAATTAAACATCACCATCTCCTTTTTAGAGTCTGAACATCCAAATACTTTTTCTCATAGCACTTTTTTTTTTTTTTTTTTGGCAAGTGGGGAGGGACCAGGGATTGAACTGAGGGGCACTCAACCACTGAGTCACATTCCCAGCCCTATTTTGTATTTTTTTTAAAGATAGGGTCTCACTGAGTTGCTTAGCACATCACTTTTGCTGAGGCTGGCTTTGAACTCAAGGTTCTCCTGCCTCAGTCTCCTGAGCCCCTGGCATGTGCCACCATGCTGGTTCATAGCACATTTTTATATGTAACTGGGAGGCTTAGTAAAATAATTTTAGTTAACAACTTAAGAGTGTGTCAAGAATTTTAAAAAACACATTATTTTTTACTAATTAATTTCATTTCTGGTAACCTATCCTAAGAAACAATTATGGAAACACCAAAAATCTTAATGAAAAGATTTTTAATTCAAATTATATTCAATGTATATTTCTAACAGTGGAAAAGAAACTGCTTGAATATCCGTCATTAGTGCACTGATTGAAAATACACAAAAAGGAACATTTTATATCATGCTAATTAAGAAGATAGTTTCTGGAATAACTTTTGACTGCCTTTGGCTGTGTGACTGTGGGAAATTATCAGCCTCTCTAATCCTTCCTTATATATCTATAAAAGGGAGAGTAACCCTAATGCATTAGCTTGCTAAGAGCATTAACTAGAAATAAAAGGAAAGTAAGAACTGCTAGCATTTATTATGTGCTTATAATAATCCAGGCGCTCTTCTATGTATGACTTAAACATATTTTAAATGTATTTAAGCTCCATAAAACCATAGCAAAATCCTTATTTTAAAGATGTGGAATCTGATGTATCTCAAAGAGAGTGAACAAGGTCACACAGCTGATAATTCTGCCAGCACAATCTTCAGAGAGCCTTTTTTTAACTGCTGAATGCCTGGCATCTGGGAAGACCCAATAAATGCAGATGATTTCTCCAATTATTTATATTTTAAAAGAAAGAAAAAATACATAAGAAAAGAGTTTGTCTTTATGAGTTTATGGATATTATTTTTTTGTATTATTTTATCAACTTTATAGTGCATAACATAAAACCCAACAATCTGAGTTCTATTTCTGCTTCCATAATTGTTGGAATTAACTTTACTGAATTTTTCACTTTATTATTTTTTTTATTTCTACAGAATGCATTTTTATTCACTGTACACAAATGGGGTACAACTTTTCATTTCTATGTTTGTACATGCTATAGATTCACAATTTCTGTACTCATACATGTACATAGGGTAATGTTATGTGTTTATTCAAATATCTTGAATCTAAAGTGGGAATTGTATTTAATGATGACTTTCAGTGTTTTAAGCAATGGAATTATTTTCTTTAAGAGAATCTATTTTAGAAGCCCAATCTTGTAAGCAAACCAATATACAGTTTCTCTGACTGTAATCCAGGAAGGAGAAGAGGCTGAGGGGAATAGAGCAGAACGACCTGGCTAAGCCCACTCCATCATGCACACACACTCAAGAGACATTCTAAGTGACACATTCTGAGTCATGTTAGTCATAAAGAGCTTGTTGCTTGTGATATATGTCTAAATAGGTAACTGGGAATGAGGGGATGTGGAAAAGTGGAGGTGGTGGATTTTGGTCCACACTGTCACTCAAGGATCCACGTCACAAGAGATGCCTTCATCTAGTTGCTTTACTTTCAGAAGCTCATGGATTCTTGGTTATGAGGACAAAGAAAGAGAGAGAAAGATAAAGTCATTGCATAGGGTCTTTATTTCCTTAATCAGGAAATGAACTGCATTGCTTCTGCTCACATTTCCCTGGCCAGAACTAGACAGATGACTAGCCAACCATGAGAGGACTAGGACATGCAATCTTCTACATGCCTGCCAGAACAGACATAGCCAACAATGAAGCCCAGCAATGCCCACCACACACAGCAAAGGGGCCTGAAAGGATTCCTCAGAGTACAATTTGATCGTATCCTTTCCATTAAAGTTGTCAGTGAGGTTCTAAGACCTACAAAAAATTTCAACAACTTGGGATTGTTATCATGCTCATAGAAGTAACTGTGAATTGTTTTGGGTTTGCCCTGTTGTTTCTAATCCCTTCAACAGCCATCAAATAAATAACCAATTTCCCAAATCCCAAATCCAACACAATGATGTGAAGTCTCCTAGCAGCAGCGCTCCTAAATTGGCTGAAATATAATACACAAAAGCCTATGCTTTTGTGCAATAGGGATCTAGCATTTGCTATTAACTCTGATAGAGAAGTGAGAAAATCTTCTATCTAAGGGAGGAGAACATAACCATCACCTGCCTTGAGGGAGCACAACCAGCAAAGGCAGGCCAAATACACTAGAGCACTCAGGCCTCAGAGAGCCACAGGATAAAGGAAACAGACAGACACAATACCTAGGATTCACTGGCACAATCCAGCATTTCACAGAACTTTTTCAAGGTTGAAGACTGAACAAACAAATTGGTAAAGACTGGAGGATGTTTTTCAAGTACATAGATGAGGACTTATTGTAAAGGATCTCAAACAGTGGAGTCACAATTCCTCACACAATCCCGATTTGTGAGATGAGAATGTCACACATCCTGAGAAAAGTTTCAGCAGAATTCCAAAAGATTAACCCACTTCTGACCAGAGTCTATTCCCTCAGACATCCTGCCTTAGGGCTTTTGTCTATTTATTTGTGAGAAAAAAAAAAAAAAGGCAGCAGTTTTATCAGAACTATCTCTGAAACAAAGAAACAACCATTATGCAGGAATTCCTCACCCTTGACCAGAAGCCTCTTGTCCACACTGGGCCCCAAGAAGGATGTAGACTTATACTGGACAAAAGCTCTGCGTTACTCAATAGGCTTCAGCCCCACATCCCTGTTTGTTCTTCTGTGCCACAAACTGAGCTGGCTACCGCGGGACATGAGGCTTCTTCCTGACACCCCTACTCAGGCTTGCCTAAGCAGACTTTTGTCTCCATCCTTGACTCAAGTCCAAGTTCGGTCCTATAGTCTCATCACTGAATATGATAAGAAGACACATGGAAAGAAGAACCCAAGCAAAAATGGGGGCATCTTTTCCTAAAGCCTAGAATAGAGCTATCCTACTCATCCCCTACATGCTTTTTCATGTCATGGGCATTATAAGGGGTAGAGAAAAGAGTGGGATTCACATGATGATGCCATTGTCATTGACATTGCAGCCTGATGGGACCCCTAAGGTTTGAGTGCATGACCTCAGATTGTGTGCATTATAGACCATTATAGACCTGTAGCCTCTATTTCCCATAGGGTTCAAGAAAATGTCAACACAACCACACCTTGTACTCATCCTTCTCAGTACTCCAAGATCTCTTGATCTATCAGTGAGAAACCTGGGGGTGCTTCCATTCAAGTTCTGGGACAACCTGACATGATGGTACTTGGGCAAGGAAGAGCAGACTTCTGAATGGTGAATCTGATCAGGGGTTAGACAGCTTAACTTCCAGTCATAGGCAAGACTGGACCACCTAAGGACTTCATCACAACAGGGAGAAACAGGGCAGAAATTTTTGTCATGCTTTTGTCTAGAGCGAACCATTCGTAAGTACCCAATAAACATTTGTGGATTGTTTAAGCAAATGTCTGGGAAAATAGAGAGCTGGAAAGATGGAGTTTTTCACTGCATCTCTACAAAAACTCTTGCATCAAAGATAAGCTAAGATTTAGAGCTTGGAGTGGAGTCAAATTGCTTTGATTTAAATTCCAACTGCACAATTTAAATAACTGTGAGATCAGGGCTTAAACTTCCATTCTGCTTCAGTTTTCCTCCCTTTAAAATGGGAAAAATAGTAACAGTAACTTGCGGTTTAGAATGAGGATTAGGAGACTTAACGTGTTTAAAGTATGTACAGAGTAAACACTTGGTAAATATTTACTGTTACTAATACTGTTTTCTGTGGATTGCAATGTCCTCATTGGTAAAATATTGTGCATGGATAATGAACATCTTTCAGTCACTTTTGGTATACGCTCCATGGTTGCATCAGAGAAGCAGAACCTCTTTGACCAGCATGGCTCAGACCACATGCTGTGAAGACATCAGTGGAGGGTGTTAGTGTGTGTGAAGTTGATTTAGGTCAGCAGAACCAACCTCTGTATTCTGGGAAGAAATGCTGACCAGAAAGCAAGGCAAGAGTGCACAAACAGGAACTCAAAAGGACAACAGAATCCCGTGAGGTCTAATTGGAACTTGCCTCTCCTTCAACTGTGATGCCAGGTGACCTGCAGGAGAGACTGGTACTCTTGGCTAAAGTAGAGTTGCCTCCTGACTGGCTTAGGGACAGGGAGAAGCTGAAGGATCTGTGGGATCAGCTACGTCAAGCAAACAAGGTGATCCACTGATCAGTGATGTGAAGAAGCAAGCCCCACCTAGAACTTCAGAGCATAGACACATCCACTTGCCTACCAAATCTACTCCAAACTTCCCAAGTAGTCAGCCCTCATCTACAACAACTCAGGGAAGCATATGCACTACTAGACAGGTTAAGTGGCACCATACAAAATCACTATATTCAACAACAGTACAACCATTAAAAACCGTCATGTCAGATCCGCAGTATCAGAATACAAAAGCAAAAAGTGAAAAGGGGCAAAGGTCAAGGAGCCTAAACCATTTGACTTCTTCCTCATAAATCTTCCACAAAATATTCCCTCCCCAGAACTCTGCAGTTTGAAAACTATTTTTAGTTGAACTCTTTCTGCAGAAAATGTGTATCAGTGCATAAAATGTCAAACACATCTTATCATAGAGATATGTCAATTGGGCATCAGACTGTCAAATAACATATAATTAGATTTCCAGTCAAGATAACACGAATTATTCAAATTAAATTAACTCTAGATTCCATCACTTTCAGGAACGATCCAATATACCACTCTGAATAATAGTGTCAACCATGTAGCAAATAAATGTCTTAATAATGATTAAGATATCAGTGTTCCAGTCCAATGGAGGATAAAAAAGAAAGAAAACATGGATGCTACCTATGTATCTGTCCCACAATTTGTGACCCCACGATGTAGTCCATTGTATATTAAATCCATCATATTTTTATATGTACAAGCTGTTGTTTTTGTTGTTTTTTTTTTAACTGTCATGATAGGAAATTGTTTTCCTAATAATTTAAAAGCTTGAAAAGAATATTCAAGATATGAAGTGATAGTTTCCACAAATCAAAATGTTTGGAATAAAAACATTTCACAGGGCACATACCCAGGATATGTTGTGTATGTGTGAGTCTGTGTGCATTCTAGTAGTCAACTGGGATTTACAGACATAATTATCCCAAGGATTGGCAAACATTTTAGGTAAAGGACGAGAGAGTAAATAATTTCAGCTGTCTGGGCCAGATGGTCTCTGTCCCAATTATTTAATTCTGCTATGGCAGCCACAGACAATATGTAAATAAATGGACATAGTTATCTTCCAATAAATCTTTACTTATATTTACTTATGGACACTAAAATGAACTTCCAATAATTTCTGTGTTATAAGATACTATACTTAAATGTTTTCTAATACTTCAAAATAATTTTCCTTGTTACCATGCAATCCATACAAAAACATCAGTTCCTAAATTTGGATTGAAGAGCCTAATTTGTTAACCCTTTACCTATGTTAGTAGAAATCACTAGCCAATTAATTAGAAAAGCTTTAATCAAACCATGCAAACACTTAACTAAATTTTCTCATCTAAAAATAGATTTAGGAAAATCAGAATTAAAAAAAAAACAATAATATAAGTAATTTTCTAACATTAAAACAGATGGAAATCTAAAATTCTTTTGGAAACTCAAAATTGCAATGCTTCTCTTTTACATAACTACTCAAATAGTACATATGCTTTATAGGCAGACTGCTATGCTGCAAACCATCTATTATTTTATTAAAAGAAAGATAAATTTTTGTATTTGAATTTGTTTTTAGATAAGTGTAGGCCTTTTGAAAAGTTAAGATTATTTCTTGGCTATGTAGCAGCATGTCAAGAGTAATTAAATAATCTCTTGTCACATCATCACAGCTAGTCGTTGATTATCTTGCTTTTTCTATCTTATGGAAAAATGAAAACGTAAGAATTTTGCCAATGCATTTCTTTCCCTAGTGCTTCTCAAGACAGTTTACAAAACTATCAATTGCCATAGAAGCAAAAGTATATAAGTTGTAATACACAAAATATGTCAAAACACACTATGGATTATCAGATCAATCTAGCGTGTGAGAAGGACCTTCACAACCCTGTCAGTACATTATGGGATTTGTGTCCCACAAGGGCTAAGTTTGGTATTCCACCAGGAAATATCATATTACTGTGTTGATTCCATTATGTTTATCTTCAGCAAGTGTTCAGGGCAGTGTTATCAGAAATAGCAATTTAAAAAACAGGGGTTTCAATCTTTTAACAAAAATCATACTAAAAAATCAAGATTTAAATTTTCTCCAGAATGAGTTAGAATTTAATCTTGATTTCTAGGGAGGAAGAAAATACTATTAAGTTCATATTCAACTTTCCTTTGTCTCTAGCCATGCATTCTATATTTATGTTTTTATGTTAATTAAATAATATATTCAATGAAAAAATATTCTAAATAATTCAATTATTAGTATAGAAGAATACAGACTGAAAGTATTCACATTAATTCATTTTATTTTTCCCAAATTCCAGTGCTAAAGTTACTTTCATTTTTTTTTGTCTTGAACTTTTAGTATTTTCTTAATGGAGTTATTCCATATCTATGAAAGTGGTTACTATGAATAAGTATTTATTTTTATATGCCTCTTTTTTTCATTGGACACGAGCCACATAAATATCAGTTAAGACCAAATAATACATAGAGGAAAGAATGAAAGACCTTAGGGTATTTTAAGAACTGGATTTTGAACTAATGCATCAGAAGGTCAGAATGTTCAAAGCCATTTAAAGTTAAAAGAAAGCAAATAATGATATATTGAAAAAATACAGCTTTTCAACTAATTTGTTGGGCTCTTCAAACCATTCATTAAAAAATGAACTAAAAGTGAAGAAATTTTCAATAAAATATGAGTCTTTTATACCATTCCAAATTCCTTATTGCTATCCAATAAGTGTTTTTTATATGAAAGAAACTCTTATAGTATATATCATTTCAGTATGAAATGTTATGTGCATCAGAAATTGTATAGGAACAATAAGAAAAGGAGAATGAAAATTCTTTTGTGGACTGTATCTGATAGCAAGAGCAGGAAATTACCTAATTATAAGTACATCCCCCAAATAAATTCTGTTCTCCACCCGCACTTGTCAATGTGTCTATAACACTCATTCCTCATCTACAGTCACTTACTGTTGCAATCTTTTTTTCTTCAAAGTATCATAAAATGCCAGTTCATTTCTCTTCATAGATGACATAGTCACCCACTCCAGGTTTTTCATTCTAACACTTCTGGTGTGTCAGCAGTCCTCTCTCAATGTCAGTCTCTTCATTTGATAAGAGGATCTACTTCACCATGCTTCTGGGAGAATCCAGTGAAGTTATGTACATGGAAATACAAGCTGAGAAGAGAATAGGGTAAATCATCGATCATTTTATGACCTCCAATAAATACACAATTTCCGCAGCTTCCTTCACCACCTGCCCATTCCCCATCACACCAAAATGACATGATTAAAGTAATGAATAACAGGGAAATCCAAGCCCCTTCATGATTTTCATCATCTCAAACTTTCAACATTCTTTTTCATATGTTTTTATTCAATCTAGCAAAATCTCCCAGGGGTATTGGGACCATGGATAGGTTGCAGCAGCTATGCAGAGAAAAGGAACAGAAATAGAATCTTCCTGAGCACACGTCACATGCTAGGCATTTGGTTAGAAATGTGCACATTTTTTTTTTTTGCACAAATAGTTTGTTCATTTTAGAGATGGGCACAAGGATGATAAAGGACAGGCCTTAAGGTAGAGGGTAGAACATTGTGATATTGTTCTACCTTTCCAACACATCAGTTAAAGAGATCTTTTTCAACCTCTTAACCCCTGCCTACAAAAAAGTGCTTTTGTTGACAAACACGGATCAATAAGAGGAACAGCCGCAACTGCAGGGGAGTCCGTACTTGTAAGTGACATGCCCCATCACCCAAGAGTTAATTCCTCCCCAAATCCTTTTCTTCAGTCACTCTCCCCCAACGTTAGCCTTGTTCCTACATACAACAAAAGTTCCCCTTTTTGCTCCACATACTGGGAGTTTCTTATCTCTCATCTCTAGTAGAATGAGTTATTTTTCAAAACAACATAGTTACTGTAATAAGGTGGCCATGGGGTTAGATTAGCACAGAGTGGTTTTGTGAAGAATAGACCTACTTTGTTCCTATATATTATATAACCAACATTCACGACCAAAGCCTCAAGTTTAAATTTTAGACATCTAAGCAAAAAATTTAAGAAAGGGTTTCCTTTATCTATTTTGTCCTCTTTTGTTAATTGCCTTTATTCCTTTCTCACTGAAAACTAAGCAGGCCTCTAGTGGGAGAAGGCACTTGCCTAAGTCCCCATTAGTAGAGAAAAAGTTTGGTTCTGAACTGTGTACAGGTTTTGAACTCAGAAAATCTGCAAGAGCTTCTCAGTATTTATATGGTCTTCCTTAGGAATCTGAAAATCCCCAATGTTTTAGTCAGTTTTTTAGCTGCTGTGACTAAACAGTCTGACCAGCATGATTATAGAGGAGGAAAGGTTTATTTGAGGGCTCACAGTTTCAGAGGTCTGAGTCCATAGAAGGCCAGCTCCACTCCTCAGGGCTCCAGTGAGGCAGAACATCGTGGTGAAAGAGCATGGCAGAGGGAAGCAGCTTGCATCATGAAGCAAGAGAGACTCCACTCTCCAGATACAAAATGTATACCCCAAAGTCACACCCCAATTCCCTCCTCCTGCAGTCACACCCTACCACTTCAATTAATCCCATCTGAGATTAATTCACTGATTGGGTGAAGACTCTTACAACCCAATCATTTCTCCTCTGAACCTTTCTGCATTGTCTTACATGTGAGCTTTTGGGAGACACTTCTCATCCAAACCACACACCCTATTTCCTCATAGTGTTGATAATGAAAACCTTGGCTAATACCTTTGATGCAAGTGGGAAGCCTGTGTGAGAAAATACCCTGAATGGCAGAGCTCTTGTTTTCAACATGCTTTCCCACAGTGACTTATTCTCATTCAGCCATTTGTTCTTGGAGCAAGAAATATTTCCAGACTGCCTACTCTGTGGCAGGTGCCAACTGCTGTGAAGTGTAATATTTATTAATACCTGTATAAATTCAGGGTAAGGGAAAGTGATGTCTTCACATTTTAGCATGTTTAATAAAATGGAGAATGATGAATTAGAAAATTTAGACACAATATTGTCTTCATTTTATATTGAAGTAATGGAGAACCTGGATCAGTTTTGGCAGAGGGCACAGCATGAGGTTTGCTTCAAGGATCAGCAGGTGTTCTGTTAAGGTCATGGTAATGCTGTTTGTAGCCAAATTATACAGTACTTTGAAAAGCAAGCTGAGAAATACAGATTTTTATTTTACTAGGAAAGTCTTTGACAATTTTGCATAGTAATGTTATGATCAGAAGCAGGATATCCAAAGTGGAGGTGTGAGGAGCTCAGATGACTCTCTCCACAAAGAGGTGACTGCTTAACTGATGAAAATTAGAAATGCATACCTGCATAACCACTTGAAGTCTCTGGGAATGTCGAGTGTAGAAATATTTATGCAAGAAAACTAAATCCCAGTAAGACAAGTGAAAACCTGTGGTCTAAGTCACACCCACTCGCAATTCCTTCTCTTGCTCAGTGGAACAGAACCTGGAACTTCAGGACAGTGCACCACTGTCACAAATGAGAGAGTGTTATGGTTTAGATATAAGGTGTCCTCCAAAAGCTCATGAAGAAAGCTTAGAGATGCAATGATCAGATTATGAGAGCCTTAGCCTAATCAGTTCATTAATCCCCTGATAGGGATTAACTGACCAGTAACCTTGGGCAGGTAGGATGTGGTTAGAAGAAGTAGGTCATTGGAGGTGTGCTTATGCAATATATATCTTGTTCATGATGAGGGTAGCTTGATCTCTCTGCTTCTTGGGGGCCACGTCCTGACCTGTTTTCCTTCATCGCACTTCTGCCATGATGCTCTGCTCCTCTAGAACCTTAAGGAATGGAGCCGGCCACTTATGGACTTAAGGAAATAAACTTTTCCTTTCGTTCTCTAATTGTTCTTGTCAGGTCTTTTAGTCACAGTAGTGAAGAAACTGATTAAAACACAGAGCAAGTAGCAATCATGAAGCTGATAGTTTCATGTTATATGGGGAGTAGGGGGTTCGTTGAAACCATCTCCAGTTCCAAGCTCACTGGGATGACCTGTAATCATACTTAGAGGTATGGTTTATTGTTGCAAAAAGTTATAAAGCAAAACTCACAAAAAGAAAAGGTACATAGGAATCAGAGGAAGCTAGGTATAACCTTCCAAGGCTCATCTCCCAGTAAAGGCACATACAATGAAATCAAGAAATTAAGAATAGAAGGGAACTGCTTCTTCCATACAAAGGGCATCTCTGAAAAACTCACAGGGAAGGTTATACTCAGTAAGGAAAGATTAAATCTTCCCTCCAAGATGAGGAACAAAATAAGGTTTCTATTCTTGCCACTCCATTTCTATTCAACACTTTACTGGATATTCTAGTTCAGGCAATTAGGCAAATAAAGAAAGTTTCCAGACTGGAAAGAAAGAAATAAAACTATCTTTATTTGCAATTGATGTCATCTTACATATAGAGAATCCTAGAGAATACAAACAAAATGTATTAGAACTAATAAATGGAGCATGGCAAGATTGGAAGATACAGGATCAGTACATAAAATTGTATTTCTGTACACTGAAAGAGTGTGTCTAAAACATGAAATTTTTTTAAAAGCAACTCCATTTATAATAGCACAAAACAATTAAGAATAAATTTAACAAATGTAGTACGGGACTTATGTACTGAAAACTACAAAACATTATTTAAAGAAATTAAAGAAGATATAAATAAATGGAAAGGAAGACAACATGTTCATAGATTAAAAGACAATATCATTAGGATGACAAAAATTCATAAACTAAGATTCAGTATAAGCCCTGTGAACATCAATACTATTATTTGAAAGTTGCTAAACTTTATTTTAACATTCTAAATTTAGACTGTGGTGATGACTGTACAACTTTGTTAATATACTAAGTAGAATTAACTTGGATACTTTGGGTAAATTGTATAGCTTGTGAATTGCATATTCATACACTTAAAATAATATCATCAAAGCTAAAATTCAAAGAGGTTAATTTAATGTAGTCTTAATTGAGAGGCAAACAGAATGGGGAGAAACTGAACTTCGTGGAAAGAACTAGGGGTTTCTGCATTAGCCATTTAAGACATACCATAGAGCTAAAGGGAAGAGAAAGACATTGCATTCATTGAGCATGAATTGTGTACGCAACATGTTTGATATGGCCCAAACTTGTATTTGAAATTGTCTTTCCATTACTCCTCTTAAAAGATTAATATCCAAAATATATAAAAATCTCCTACCACCAGGTGTGGTGGCAAACACCTGTAAACCCAGCAGCTCTGGAGGCCGAAGCAGGAGGATCAAGAGTTCAAAGCCAGCCTCAGCAAAAGTGAGGCACTAAGCAACTCAGTGAGACCCTGTCTCTAAATAAAATACAAAATAGGGTTGGGAATGTGGCTCAGATGTTGAGAGTCCCTGAGTTCAATCCCTGGTTAAAAACAAAACAAAACAAAACAAAACAAAACCTCCTACCACTCAACAATGCAAAAAAAAAAAAAAAAAAAAAAATCTAAATTAAAATGGTTAAAGGACTTGAATAGACATTTCTATCTTAACATCATTAGTTCTTAGGGAAATGCAAATCAAAACCACCAGATCCACTTCATGTTTTTTAAGAGGGCTTTAATAAAATATAAAACATACAAAACAGAAAATGGCAATGTTAGTAAAGAGGTGGGGGCTGGGGATATAGCTCAGTTGGTAGAGCGCCTGCCTTGCAAGCACAAGGCCCTGGGTTCAATCCCCAGCACCGCAAAAAAAAAAAAAAAAAAAAAAAAGAGGTGGATAAATTGAAAGTGTCACACAATGCTGATAGGAATGGAAAATGACAGAGCTGTTGTTCTTGAAAACAGTCTGGTGGGTCCTTAGAGTTAAATATAGAATTACTATATGTCCCAGAAATTCTAAAATAATTAAAAGCAGGGACTTAAATGGAAACATTGCAACATTATTCTCAGTAGCCAAAAGGTGGAAATAATCCAAGTGTCCAACAGAAGAATGAATAGCAATATGTGCTGTATACATAGAATGTAATATTACTCAGCCATAACAAGGAACAATGTTCTGCAATTTTATTCTGCAAAGTGTTGCAAAATGGATGAACCTGAAAATACTATGTTAAGTGAAACAAGCCAGACACACAGGGACACATTGGATGATTCCTCTTATATGAACTGTCTAGAAGAGACAAATTGATAGTGATAGTAAGTAGATTAGCAGTTATAAAAGTGGATAATTGGGTATTATTATTAATTTTTTTTCAGTGCTGGGGGTTTGAATCCAGGGTCCTGTGCTTGCAAAGCAGGCACTCTACCAACTGAGCTATATCCCCAGCCCTGGGCATTATTATTTAATGTGTACAGAGTTTCTGTTTGGGGCAATGGAAAATTCTACAGATAGCAATGATGGTTGCATACACTGAGATTCTCCCATTACGCCCTCACTCTTATATTTACAGGATTCAAAAAATTCCACCAGAAAACTTCTATAACTCATACATGAATTTAAAAGTGTAGCAGGATATAAAACCAACACTCATAAATCTAATGCATTTCTATTTGTAAGTGATGAATCCTCTGAGAGAGAAATTAGGAAAGCTACCCCATTTACAATAGTCTCAAAAAAAACAAACTTGGGAACCAATCTAACAAAAGAGGTGAAAGACCTCACAATGAAAACTACAGAACATTAAAGAAAGAAATTAAAGACCTTAGAAGATAGAAAGATCTCCCATGTTCTTGGATAGGCAGAATTCATATTGTCAAAATGGCCATACTACCAAAAGCACTATACAGATTCAATGCAATTCCAATTAAAATACCAATGTCTATCCTCATAGAAAGAGAGAAAACAATTATTAAATTCATTTGGAACAATAAGAGACTCAGAATAGCCAAAACAATCCTTATCAAGAAAAATGAAGCAGGATGTATCATAATAGCAGATCTTAAACTATACTACAGAGCATTAGTAATAAAAACAGCATGCTATTGGCACCAAAATGGGCAGGTAGACCAATGGTGCAGAATAGAACACACAGAGACAAACCCACGTAAATACAGTTATCTCATACTAGACAAAGGTGCCAAAAACATACAATGTAGAAAAGATAGCCTCTTCAACAAATGGTGTTGACAAAACTGGAAATCTATATGCAGCAAAATGAAATTAAACCCCTATCTCTCACCCTGCATAAAACTCAACTCAATGTGGATCAAAGACCTAGGAATTAGACCAGAGACCCTACACTAAATCGAAGAAAAAATGGGCCCAAATCTTCATAATGTTGACTTAGGATCAGACTTCCTTAACAAGACTCACGAAGGGCAGGAAATAAAAACAAGAATCAATACATGGGATGGATTCAAACTAAAAAGCTTTTTCTCAGCAAAGGAAACAATAACATGAAGAGAGAACCTACAGAGGGTGGGAGGAAATCTTTACCACATGCACTTCACATACAGCACAAATCTCCAGAACTCAAAAACACCAAAAATACAAATAACCCAATCAAGAAATGGGCTAAGGAACTGAGCAGACACATCACAGAAAATATACAATTGATTAACAAATATATGAAAAATGTTCACCATCTCTAGTAATTAGAGAAATGAAAATCATAACTACTCTAAGATTTCATCTCACTCTAGTCAGAATGGCAATTATCAAGAATACAAGCAACCATAGGTGTTGGTTAGGATATGGGGAAAAAGGTACACTCATACATAACTGGAAGGATTACAAATTGGTGCAACCACTCTGGAAAGCAATATGAAGATTTCTTAGAAAACTTGGAATAGAACCACCATTTGACCCAGTTATTCCACTGCTTGTCCTATACCCAAAGGACTTAAAATCAGCAAACTACAGTGACAGTCACATCAGTGTTTATAGCAGCTCAATTCACACTAGCTAGATTGTGGAACCACCTATATCCCTTCAAGAGATGAAAGGATAAAGAAACTGTGGTATATGTACACAACGAAATACTACTCAGCCTTAAAGGAGAATAAAATTATGGGATTTTTAAGGTAAATTGATGGAGTTGAAGAATATCATGCTAAGTGAGATAAGCTAATCCCCCAAAACCAAAGGCCAAATATTTTCTATGATGAGTGGATGCTGGATGCCAATGCACAAAGTTATGGGGGAGGTTAAGGGAAGAATGGAGGAACTTTGAATTGTGTAGAGGGAAATGAGGTAAAGGGAGGGGGCAGGGAGTAGGAAAGATAGTGGAATGAGGCAAACATCATTACCCTATGTACATGTATGATTACACAAATGGTGTGACTCTGAATTTCGTACAACCAGTGAAATGAAAAGTTGTACTCCATTTGTATATAATGAATCAAAATGCATTCTGCTGTCATGTGTAACTAAATAGAACCAACAATTAAAAAAACATGTTCTACCACTACCACTGGGGACCCTTGGGGGGGCACAATCAAACCACATTCAAATCATAGCATGCCCTCACCCATGTGTCTAGGTGCCATCCAGTTCACTGATTTGGGCCTGGACAGATGCCCAGATTTCTCTGTTCTCAGGGGATGGAGTAATTGAACTGGAGGTCCCCCGCCCACCCCTGGGGAATCTCTGCAGAGTGGAGATTTTGGGAGGAGTCTCTCTTTCTCACCCAAGAATTTAGGGCCACTGAAATCCCAGAAGTCAACAGTGCTGAGACCTTAAGAGGAATTCTCAACTCCACTTAGCCCAAACCTAGCAGGTAAGAGTTGAAAGATGAACTCAAGAATTCAAGCATTAAAGAAAAAAGTGGACCTAAGAACAAGTCAATTGTTAGTAGGAATAAGTCTGGGTCAATTGTCTGAAATTTCATTGCTGTCTGAAATTTGCTTTTATGTGTAAAATGCAGCTATAGAAGTAGGAAGCAGATCTGGTCATTTAACAAGCATTTACACATGTGTTATACCCTACTAGGAACACAGCAGTATTTACGAAATGAGATGTGGACACACCAATATGCTATGACTAAAAAGGAAAAGAAACTTTGAGACCCAGGAGGGACCCCAGGGGAACTTTAACATCATTGCCATGTTTTCAAAAGGAAGTGAAAAAGAATACCAAATATTTCTTGCATGATGTCCCAGTAAGGAAATTCTTACACCTAGTTGGGGCTGGGGGAAGGCAGATGAAACCAACTGTGGGAATAAAACTCTTTTGACCTGGTGACTTATCAGAGCCAAAAGTCGCTTCCCTTGATGGTGGTTTGGGATGCCTTGTTTGTACTCACTTGATCCCTGTACTCCTTCACCCTGCCCCAGCCCCCCATTTCCCTGCAGATAGTTAAAAGGCAAAGCAGTAAATCAGGAAGTCTCCAAACACAGCAGGGTTCAGTTTACAGTGCAGCAGGGTTAGGGCTGAAAGCTGAAGTCCTCTGATTCCATATTCAAAGCTGAGCATCTAATGGTGGATTATCATCAGTGACAGACGGCGTGGTGTCAAAGGGTTGTGTAGAGTTCCAGACCTTTTCATGCTTTGAATTCCTATGTTTAATCAAAGGTTAACCAAATCATTGCTGGTAGCAAACTGCTGCTTCGACATACTGTGGGTGGCCTGTCTACCACTGAGTCAGCCATTGCTGATAAGGAAATAAATACATTCAAAGGACCTACATGCCTCCATGTTGACCACTTTTCAAAAACTGGACTCATTGGCTTATGAGAAATCTAAGATGAAGAGGGTGTGACATTTTATCTTTAATAGGAAACAGTTTGATTAGTAGAATATGTGATTATGGATATATTTAATCATTTCTTCAGTTTAGTTAAGCAAGCATTACTGAATCTCAGACAGGTACCCAATACTCTACTAGTTCTTAAATATTCAGAGCTGAATATAAGAGTCCTGTCTTTAGCTGGGCATGGTGGCCCACACCTGGCATCCCAGCAGCTCAGGATTACAGGATGGATGATGCAGGAGGATAGCAAATTCAAAGCCAGCCTCAGCAAAAGCGAGGGGCTAAGCAACTCAGTGAGACCCTGTCTCTAAATAAAATACAAACAATAGGGCTGGGGATGTGGCTTAGTGGCCCAGTGCCCCTGAGTTCAATCCCCAGTACCAAAATATATATATATATATATATGTATATATATATATATATATCCTTCATTCATTATGATAATTATTGTGATGATTTTTATGCTCGTGGGATATACAAAGAAATCTAGGAAAGAGTAACTACTGGAAAGGATTGAGGAAGATTTCATCTAGGAGGGGATGTTGGGGATGGATTTGGAGAGGACAGTAGAGGTTTGACAAAATGATAAATGAGCGAAATGCATTTTAGATGAGAACAGAAATAACTCAAAAGCAAACATGTGTTAAAGAGCTGTGTGGCCAGGAGATTCAGAAAATTGTGCATGTGTCTCTAATAGCACATGTCTCCACTGAGCATGTGCTCAGTGGGGGAATGTGGTTCAGGCTAGGGTGAAGGCTCAATGAGTATGGAGAAGTTAGGAAGACTATAAAGAGTCTTGTGTGATGTAATTATTAATTTGAATTGTCAACTTGATTGGATTAAGAGATGTGGAAGATTAAGAGGCTTCTGGGTGTGTCTAGGAATGATTGACATGTGTGATAGCAAACTAAAGTGGAGACCCTTCCTAAGCATGGATAGCACCATCCAATAGGTTGGAGGCTTGGAAGGATAAAAGTCAGAAGAACAAGGAAGCAGCAGCAGATGCAAGCCCCATTCTTCTAGAAAGGGTTTTGATTGCTGTTGTGATCACCTAAGGATATCAGACTCACTCCTTCACTCTTCTAAAGCAGACTCTGCCAGTGATTCTCCAGGGAATTTCCAGAAGCCTTCAGTCTTAGACTGGGGTAGCATCATTGATCCTTCTTGTTTTGAGGCTTTAACATCTTGGATTACACAGCTACTGGTTTTTCCAGCTCTCCAGCTTGCAGATAGACGTTGTGGACTGATCAGCTTTTGGTTGTATAAGCCAATCTAATCAATTCCCTTTTTATAATCATACTTCATGTGATTCTGTTCTTCTAGAGAACCCCAACTAAAACATGAGATAATATAAGGAGTTATCCCTATGTCCTGTAGGTCACCAGTTCTTTACTGTAGTCTTCCTGAGGCTCACCTGGTTGGCTCTTTAAAACACAGATTACTGAGTCCCACTGATTAAGCAAGTTTGGTGTGGGTTCCAAGAATGCATTTCTACCAAAGTCCCAGGTGAGGCTGATGCAGCTGGTCAGAAGACCACATTTTGCAAACCACTGTTGTTGGTAATTGGGAGACACAAATAGTTTTTTGTTTTTTGTTTTTTTTTTTTAATTAAGATGATAGGATTTATATTATAGAAAGAAAGTATGAGGTGGGATATAGAAATTAGGGTATGCAAATTGCAGGGAAATAAGAAGCCACATAGGCCACGTATATCCATTTACCATTTGCAAGATTCTATTCTAAGAACTAAATTTTTAACTTTCACTTATTTAAACTATGCAATTGCCAAGGTTTAAGCATCAGGCTTTGATTTGACTGAGTGTTTAAACCACAGCTAAAAGCCTTTCAAGGAGAGGAAGAGATGAGGATGGTCTTCTTCCTGGTACAAGGAATGCTGCAGGTGAGTCACCTAGACATAGTTAGAAATCCAAACCTCTCCTACTGACTTTCCAAGTTTTCCTTCATCTTTAGGTCCCACCACTTTTAAATATGCATTTATTCTTGAGAACCTGGTTACCTTACCAGACCTCAAATATTCATCTCAATTCTCCCTTCATGCCATTCTCCATACCCAAAAACCCCTTCTCCTCTGTCAAGTCAGATACTACCTATACTTCAAAGCCAAGCCCATAGTCCTCTTCACTTTTCTAGCTTGCACTGATCCTGCAAGTTGTGGAATTCTGTAACCACAGTTGACTTAAAAGTCAAATTAACTCAATTTAGTTATCCTCTCCTGTCTTATTTTCTCAACCAGACCGCCAATCTTTCAAAGTCATCCTCTATATCAACCAGGAAATTATCAAGGTGCTCTGCACCGAACAGAAAATTATCTCAAATGCTGATCCATAATGACTATGAAAAAAAGTACAATTAAAACATGAATCAACCATAGATTTCAAGCAGCATAGTAAAATGTTGTAGCAAATTCTCCAAAACTTAACAGTGTAAAGCAAACTAAACCTCTCTGAAGAACAATCCATTTGCCCACCCTCACTTAACTTGGCCTATGGTATCCTCCAATTTCTGATTGATGGTTCCCATTCTTGCAGGCTTTTACTTCTTTGTTTTTAGGTTTTCTTCTTTTGCTAGTTTTAAACTTCTGAACTATAAACTACAGAAAGAGACAGGAATAGTGTAGGCACAGAATCTTAAAACTCCAGACTCCAGCAAAGTGCCCCCAAGTTCCAACTCAGCCTTCCTGCCCTGGTGTCTGGGACTGGCTCCAGCTGGGGTTGGATCTTGAGTTACATGGTACCCAGAGCTCCCTTTTCCTCCCAGACACCTACCTGCTCCCAGCTGCCACAGCATTGTTTTGCAGATCATTTCCAGACTACCTTTCTAAGCCAACATTACCACTCCCCCTGTCTAGACCTGGACTTTAAGCTCTCAGATTATTTGCCCAAATCCTTTGCCTCCTACAAACTTATCATCATGTAGACAAACATAAAGCCATGCTTTTCTCTCAAGGCCATGCTCCCAGCTTTCTTATTATCATTGGTAGTATGAGCATCCTTTTAAGCAGCTCTCACCAGCAGCCAATGCAGGGATCATTTTAAGTGTTTCTCTTGGTCCATTTTTTCCCTACATTTTTTATTCATAATATTTGTAACATATCCATATTTATCACAAAATGAAAAAGCCATGCTGTGTTCATCATGTGGAAGAATTGAGGTAACTCTGGCATTCCTTTGCTTCTATTCACTTAATTTAGATTGGTCTTTCTGTCTACATAAAAAGTGGTTGTCAAATATTCTAATGAAATGAAATTCATACTCCTCCACACACCACATCTCTGTCGAATTTGGAAAAATTTTTAAAGATAAGGTGTATCCCTATTTATACTGTCTTCTTCCTCCTGACTCCTGAAATTAAGTTGGACATTGGTTTACCCCCAGCCCTTTCATTTTATTTATTTCTTTTTTTATGACATTCTGAAATCTGGTGCAAACATTTGATTGAGTTAGAAAGTGTTTCAGGATTCCTGGACTTCCAAAGAAGATTGGGAGTTACCTAAAGTAGCCCACATGAAACACCAGTCTTAAGAAGAAACATGTTTATTATTATTAACTTCTCATTTCTAATCAGTTAGATCAACCCAGACTAACCCATTCATCCATAAAACTGAACATTCCTTTGCATTTTGACTAAAACTTTCTTTAGATTCTGTGGGGAAAATAAATAGAGCCATGGACCAAATAGTCTTAAGAGCTTGGAAGGAGTACCTGGAGATAATAGGAGAATGGATAGTGGCAAACACAATTTCCCTCCCCTTTCTTTTCATGTCCTACCATCTATCATAACAAGTACTAAATTGATATTTGTAGAATGACTAAATTGACATCAAAATAATACATAGGAATTTGTAGCATATGAAAGTGCTCCTACTGGTTCCAAAGTACGCCATGTTCTTAATTCAATATGCTATAGCTTTGTTTCTATGTTTTGCAAACATTACTGAGGATACAGCCAAAATACATCATGAAAATTACATTTTGAACATCTTGTTAATTTATGTTTCACTTTTGGAGAATGGAATTTCTAATTTATTTCCCAGAGTCTTGCTTAAAGGGTGGTATTGATTACCATGTTTTACTTATACTTTGGAATCTCTCCAAGTTTTAAGCTCAGCATAAAAGCAGGATCATGAATCTGTTCTTGAGTAAGTGTAAGGCAAAGTTGCTATAATGAAATAACTTTAGTATTCATGTTAAAAATAACATTGAAGTCATTTTAGGTAGACAATTTGCAATGACTCCCCTGAGTCCTCTTAATAATTTTACATTCTGAAATCTCCAAAACCTTGATTGATGCATTGATAAATGCTTTCTTCTGTTTTAGATAAAGGAGAAACCATTGACTAAAATTAAAGCCAAGTTTTGTCTTTAAAAATATCTCCAGTGAATGTCAAATTATATCAAAGCCTAATTCTCATTGCAATGCGTATCATAAACATTGTACCAATCATAAATCCTGACTTTAAATCCAGATTTTATAATGACAATTTTGCTTTCAAGCAGTTGTTTTGTTGGCAAGATCTCCCTGAAGACTGACTACAGAGATTACAAGGTCATCCTTGGTCCCAATGAAGCCCATAAACTTGTGAATAAGAAGCCCTTATTTTTCTAAGGCTTTAAGTGTCATGATAAGGAATGGAATATGTCAATAACCTGCTCTGTAGGTTTCCTGTCTTAGATGTCTGGATTTGATCACATCTCAGGTAATAATTTTGCCTCATAATTATTTAAGGGAGATTATTTGGAAACATGGATGGTTAAAATGACTTCAATTTTTTTTTAATTTTTATTTTATTTATTTTTGTGGTACTAAGGGGCAGTAGGACATAATAGTAGATTTTACCTGGAACCCTTAAGCAGATTTACTAATTGTGATCTATTTTAATTAATATTAACACCAGGATAACCAACCAAAATTAGTTGAATTTGAGACTCCTTTGATTATTCATATTATTAATGCTTCATTGCTTTCCCCAAATTGTTCTTTCTTATGTGAGTTTTAACTGATAGTAAACCTCAAGTCTAATTCAGATTTCAGAATGGAAATGCACAAAAGCTCTCTTTACACGAGTTCTCTGTTTTAAAAACAGGAGGTTTGCTACTACTGTACATTCCATTTTTCCCAACTTATCAATGACTATTTCCATAGCCATTTAAATGAAGGCCTGCTTCTTCTAGCATGTACAGCTGACTCAGCCTTGCTCTTTTCGTGCAGATACTTGATTTTCCTTGCATTTGTGCCTTCAATGCCTTTCCTTTCTCTTTCTTAAAAGTCACAAAACTTTCTCTGTCAGCTTCAGCTCCAGGGTGCCATTCCCTTTATTTTCGAATTCCTTGACCTTTTAGCTATTTGTATTACTCTTCATTTCATGTGTCATTGGCCTGTCTCTTAGAGAAACAATGTGGTTTTTCCACAGCAATCACTTAGCCAGAGCACAGAGCACTCAGAATATAGTAGGCATTTCACACTTGCTTCATGAAAGAAAGGCCAGCAAAGCCTTTCTGAAAAATTTCTCAATAAAGTCATCTTACATTCCACAAATCTTTTCTTTGTTAACCTCATGGGAAAAAATTTAGCATGAATTATTATTATCACATCCCTATATGCTCTTTTCTGATAATTTGTTATAGGAACTGTCTGGAAATATGTTGTCTAAATGCAGGTACTTGGGGGGGAAATAGAAAAGAAGAAAATCAGAAAGTGGCTCATCCTCAGGCTAATGATTTAGAATTGATTTGATTAATAATCATAATTTATGATGTGATTGTGGTATAAAAGGGTATTCAGCCTAGATATATATAGCTTGAAATTATTCTATGCATAAAATTGTAAGGAAAAAAGTTAGGAAATTGTGCTTCTATTAAGATTTGCATTGGTGTTTTCTAGCCATGTCATTTCTAAAATAATCTAAATATGTACATATTTACTTAATTTTCTGTGACCCTGATATTGTTTCTTAGACTGGAGAACAAAGCAGAAGCAAGCTGTTGAATTAAATGGAGCTGAAACCAAAGGCTTCCTGCACCACACCTGTTAATCACTGAAATGAAAGGCTGATTCAAAGATGTAACACAACACTGTTAGCAGACCAAAACTCTTGCATTACCACAAATTCACTTATGACTCTCCTGGGACTATCGCTGCTGTGAAACCTATAGACAGAGAAACTTCCCCCAAATCCTGTTCAACAGAGAATGCAAACATTTCACTCATATGGCACTTGTTTGTCAAATGAGCATGGGCAGGGAAATTGATGAGGGTACTAATTATTCTTGAAAGAGCCAGAGAAGAGAACATTCAGAGACTTCCTAATGGAGTGAGGAGCAAAGGAATGAATTTCCCCAAAGTTTAAAAGGCTTCAGATTCACAGACAGCAGGACTGGGGAGCAGGACAGGGCTTTCTCAATTAAAAACAGTTGTCCTCCTCCATTGGGATCCTGATGTCTCCCTTGAGGCTTAAAGCAGTGGGAATGCAAATTTTTGAAAATTGTGAAATTTTCTATTTTTTTTCCAGTACTGAACATCAGTGCATAATAGAAAAAATATAGACCATAATGTTTTGACTAATCTTTTTGTCTTTCTGGGTTTTATGAAAATTAATGTTTTTGTTCTCCCCAAATACCAAAAAAGGAACACCAAGGCAGTTTAGTGTCTAGAGACTTTCAGAGAAAGGTTAAGTTACTCATTATTTAAGCTAACTGTGTGAAGGGACAGTCCTGGGCCTAAGTGGAATGACTCTGAACTTAAAAAAGGACAAGTTCAATTTGGTTTTTAAGCCACAGATGGTTGCCTGCGTCAGAGTTTCCAGTCAAAAATTTCACAGCTTAAATTCTTTGACATGGTATAAAAATGCAATCTGGCAATTTTTTTTTAGCTTTTTGCAAGGGAAACCAAAATACCTATATTATCATCTTCATCCATTCTTCAGAAAATAAAGAAGGTACTAAAGCTGGGCATAGTGGGGCATGCCTGTAATCCAGAGACTCAGAAGCTGAAGCAAGAAGACCAGAAATTCAAAGCCACTCTCAGCAACTTGGGAGGCCCTAAGATATTTAGCAAGACCCTGTCTCAAAATAAAAAATAAAAAGGAACTGGGGGATATGTGGCTCAGTGGTTAAAACACTCACCCCTGGGTTCGATCTCCAGTACCAAAAAAAGGAAGGAAGGAAGTCAGGAAGGGAGAAAGGGAGGAAGGGATGGAGGGAAAAGAAGATACTAGAAAACTACGACCTTCAAAGGAGAAATACTTTGGATGAACAGGCACACATTGCCAAAAGAACAGACTGGGAACTTACTCTGCCCAGGAGTATTTTTGTTTTTAACTAAACATGGTTTAAGACTGAGAAATTTCCAAACCTAAAAAATGAAGTCTTTTGTTGAGAAATCAAGCAACTGGTGTTTAGGATGGGGAAATATTTGTGTGCAGGAGTGTGATGAACTACTTGACCTCAACAGAGACCTGTAAAAATCAGATATATCCAAAGAAAGTTTATTGTTTGCAGAGCATTGTTGGAGGTTCTGAGAACTTGTACCTGGTCTCAAAGAGAGCTACAATTCACTAGTGCAATTCAGTAGTGTTACAAGAAACTCATAGCAATCTAGGGAGAAAATGGTTGACCTAAGACACAGCATAGAAAGAAGTGTTTTGGGAAGGCATGAAGATTGGAAAACCAATTCTTCGTGCTGAGGTGGACAAGACAATTTATGGTAATTAGACAGCTGCTTGCTGAATGTAATTGTAGAAACATTCTTACTGAATGAGATCTGCTTTTCAGGTTTTAAAATGACCCTCAATGATTGATTTAAGGAGGAGCATGGCAATCATGAGAAATCCTCTCTTCCCTTTTCCCACCTCTTGACCATCATGACTCTCTCACAAAAGGTGATTGCCATCATAAGAATCAGGTTACTACAGTGGTCATAATTTCTTTCTTTTAACCATTATAGGATGTTTGAACCCTGCCCAGGAGAACCATGGCAGGCTGACCTCATCTGAACTAAGGAAATTTCTTGGAAATACACTCAACTAGGACAGAAAAGACATGTTCTTCTCAGAGGTTTGTTCAAAAACTCACTCCAGAGCCAATACATTTGATTTTAATGATTTCCCACAACTGGGATTGTGGCTTAATAAAAGGAATTATATTGTCCCTGGTTTCTGAAAATAAATATAAATTATGGGCACCATCTGAGCATTTGGGTATCACTCAAATATCCTGTCTACGATGTGGACATTAAGCCAAGGTAGCACACTCTGTGCGAGGATGTTCTGATGAATGCTTCAGCAATGAAGCCAAGGGCAGGAAATTGTTTCCCAGGCTGGATGAGTTATAAGGGACTTGCAAATATTCTGTGGTTATTCAATTTCACAACCACTAGGCCTGGATTACAAGAAATGCTATCTAAACTATGACAGAAAATCTACAATAGAAATAATCCATATAGATTCCTGAACAAGGATAGTGATTTCAATCTTTATGGAGGGGCGTGTGTGTGTGTGTGTGTGTGTGTGTGTGTGTGTGTGTGCTGTTTCGTTTGATTTTTTGCTAGAGAACTGCTAGACCGACCAACTCTGGACCCATGAAATAGAAGTATACCCACCATCTCAGGCAGATTATCAACATTTCCTTTTATTTTACACAGGAAATCTTCACTGTGGACATGGATACTTGAAGATTACATTTGTTTGTTCCTTTTTCCCTTCCTGTTTATGTTCAAAGTAGGAAGTGGTAGGCTTGTCTGGCTATTTCCTTGCATGTTAGAAGAGAAATGACAAGCAACTCATTGGCTTGGGAAATTTCTTCCTGGTTTTATGGGCCCAGGGTCTTTAGATCTCAGAAAAACTGGAGTCAAGAGTGGAGATGGTGTGAGAGCACTGTCCTTAGAAGTCTTCTGGCATTGGCATCTGGTATTGATTATATGCTATCTGTTGCCTTTTCAATCCTCTCCTCTGTTGTGTTTTTCTTCCCGTTCTTTAAACTTTGGGCCAGAATTGAGCCTTCTGGGTATTCTGATTCTCAGAGGTTCTCAGAGACACAGGCCAAGCGGTGGGTTTAGACTGCCTATACATCTCCTCCCATGGTTGCTACATTGACCTTCTCTCCAAAATGCCATGTCTTCAAGTCTTCTTCATAGAAGGGCAATTCCATTGATGGGGGAAGATTTTTCTCACCTAAATTGTGGAGAGCCAAAAAGAATTTCCTTACAAAAATCACTCTAGAAGGGCTCGAATCATTTGCAGTATATATATGATTCCAAACAGCCTCCTGTCCACAGACACCCTTAACTCCAGCTGACTTCCCAGGCAAAGCAATAACAGCATCCTCTTCATGCTTCCTCTTCTCTTCTGAAAATAACCTTTCACTTTTGCAGTAGTGATACCCTTAAAGAATTCTGATGAGCCAAGAAATGAGAGCAGAAGCTGAACTCCATCAAACCCACTGCAGTGCTACCAGACTGCCCAAACAGTTTGCATAGACTGATGACTCCTGAGTTCTTTGCTGGTCTTTTTCCTTTTCTCGTAAGGAGTCATGCCAGTCATTGCATTCATCTTCAAGGATCTCATTTTGATCTAAACGAAGTTTTGAAAACATCAACGGATGTTTCTACTCTAACCTCCTTTACCAATCATGGATGTGTAATGTTTGGTGGCTGCCGTATCAATGAGAACATCTAACATTTTTGGGGTCCCAGCCAAAGTTGTCAACACAGTCTTACTTTCCATTTTATGTCCAGAGTTGCTTAATGCCCACTATGCCCAAGTCCTGCTCCTATCTACTACTGATTTTGGATGGGGGAAGAATTAAATTATTATTCTGAAACTTTTGTGTTTTCTTGGCTTCATTTTTTCTCACTTCAAAATTGTGCTTTTGTTTTCTTCTTCTGAAAATAACCTTTGCTATCACTATCTACTGTATAAAAAAGGAACTCAATAAATTGAAATTTTAACAACAAAAAAGCCTGCATTTTTCAACATATCAGATCACAAGTTATCTCAAGATATAAAAACATTTATTGTCCTTGGGAAAATGAAAATTTAGAAAAAATTATACATAACGTGGGATTATTAATAACAAAAATAAAAAGGGAAGTTAAATTATTGATAAAAGCGTACCATTTCTAAGAGGACAATAAAATAAGTTTTAAAAGTTTTTAAATGTACATATGTTTTAAGCAATTTAACCTTTAAATTTTTTATCCTAAAATTATCATTAAAATAATGGGCAAAGAGACAGATGAACAAGAAAGATCACTGAACAATCATGATAGATACTCTAAAATAGGAGATTTGTTAAATTAATTATATTCATGACATTATTTGGGCATTAAATATGTTTTAATGTAAAATTCTTTTTAAGTAAAAATTAAGAAGACTCTAAAACTGTACATATTGAATGAGCATGTATGCAAAGTCATACATAAATTAACACTGAAATGAAAATCTTCATATTGTTAGATGGGGAAATTATTTTATATTTTACAAGTGTCAAGTTTTTGGATTTTGCATACTCCTTTCTTATTTGAAAATACAAATTTCAGGAATAAAAACTTCCTTAGACTTAAAGAGCAAAGCTGTGAGGGCTCTCACATAATGTAGTACCATAGTAAGATTTTTTTTTAAGAAACAGATTACTGAGATTGTTCTAAA